>JAHDVE020000149.1:0-316748 GCA_022606495.2 Halesus radiatus | reverse complement strand
ACAAGTTAAAACAGTGCATTACAATTATGAACATAGAAATAATAACAATGTGCAATGGCGCAAACTGTGTGTTGAGGAGTGAATACAATCAATAGTAAGTTTAATTATGATCAAAGCGCTGACAAACAGCTTTAATACAGTAATATTTGTACGTTGATATCCTTTCAATATTTATAGCATCGTCTAAAACATATTTATTACCAAGTACATGCAGACGATTCATTATGGGATTGAGTTCAGCGTTTGATCCTATATTGTTACAATGATAAGGTAATTTGTGGCGTACTGTTCGACCCGGTACATGGAAACATATTAATGAGAGAAGTTCAGGGGAGTTCAACAAGTTGTTAACAATTTTAAATAAATAAAATAGGTCTGAACAAATTCTTCTTTCTTTTATCTATCTTTATCTATCTATCTTTTATCTTTCTATTATCATTATATTGAATTTATAAATAATAACTCTCCGACATTCCTCTCCACGTTAAAGGTTTAGTAAATATCTAGTACTGATGAGGAGTATTTTATTTATTTTTCTTTTAAATTACGACATATTTGCCATGAATAAAAAATAATTTTCATAATTTTGGAAGCAACTTAGAAAATTGTTGGCGTTTTTTTCTGTATTTAAAAAAAGTCATATTTGCTATATAAAAAATATGAAAACAAAACATTTCGACAAAAAAGATGTTAATAGAAAAAAAATCGAACATCTATGAAATCTGAAATGTTTACAACTGAAGCAATGTATTTATCTAAAAAAATATTATTAACCCCGGCGAGGGTAGAAAAGAAACGAAAAAAAAATAGAAACTATTCAAGAGAGAAGGGCAATTGTTGGATGATTTGTTTCCACAATAAGCGATGACTGCACGAATCGCCGTCACGCCTTGAGGGCTATTGGGACGGCCTTGACTGTGCTGTAGGCCCGAGGGTAATTTCACCGGATGAGTATGAAGATAATTTTCTCATTTGCATTCGGGGCCTTATGAAACGGGGTCTAGTGGTCGTGAGCCATCTATACGTAAGAAGTGTGGAGTGGCCTCAGACACGTGATACACTAGAGATAGATCTGATTTCCATAGTTGTCACTGTAATGATAATGGGCACAATTGCCACATTAGAAATATTTTAATAAAAGTTGGACAAGTCGCAAAGTTAGAGTTGACCCAAACAACATCCATTTAGGATTGTGTGTACTGCTGCATATGCACACGATGGTGATATTCTCGAGGTACGTCTCTGAGAATAGTCTTTTGTCTTGCATTCGCCGAATGATTATTTCTACAGACGTGTTTGGTGACCAGATCTGAATAGCCAGGTACTTCCCCACCTTCCTCTTCCCCTTCTACTTCCCCTCCCCAATACCTTCAGCCTAACAACACTTCCCAATTGGGGATGCCATAGTCTCAGTGGCTTCAGATGGTTGGGAGCAGTTGGGACTCTTGTGCGGTATACATGTAAAAAATGACAATATTTTGAAAGAAAGTTAAAATGATATTATCATTATTTCGTTAGTAAAGTTAAAATGATATTATCATTATTTCGTTAGTAAAGTTTTTCTAATTAATGGATACACCAACAGATGGCACTGATAGCTAGACTTGCTGGAATTGCCGAAAAGCACTGCTTTTTAGATACTAACACAAACGAGTCATCTCTTGACGTGCTTTGCGCACACATGTACGTTTGAATGAATAGAATATAATCAACAGGTATATGTCATGTTGCATACTTAGTTCCTGCTTTTGACACGTTATAGCGGTACGGTTAGAGTGGTGCGCGCAACGCTGCGTTTCGTGGTTGGTACTTCGAGAGTATTTTTAAGTGATGATTGATTTATTGCAATAATTTGAGGCATTTTCCTCATTTTTTATGCGAATAGGGTAGGGTAGGCAGTGCTTATGTACCCATATTGACGGTACGCCTGTCTGTGCTAAACCAAGTTACTCCCAATGCCGTCGACTGACTGAATAACCTCAGCATCCCATTTCAACTTTTACCAACCCTCCTTCAATATGCGAAGACGATGAAAAAACAGGACTGTCATTAACTGATTATAATTACGGGGGATAATTTTAAGAGCTGACAGGGCCAATCCCTTATATTTAGAGACAATGAGTGAGGTCTTTTTAGTCTAGGACCTTCGGCCATAACAAGGCTTGACTTTCCAGGAAATTTGGAGTATAAACAAAATACAAGGCTTTATGTTAATTAAGAGGCAGGTACTTCGTGAATGTTAATTGCATGGGGTTTAAGTTCATCGGTGGCCGTTGCTGTTTTGTTGGTTCTTGGGATTATTGTATAGGGAAAGTATTAACCGTAAGCACTACATAATTTTAAATTACGAACATAAATAACAATGTCACAGAAATCAGTATTCTATGAAAGATTTAAAATATTAAGTTTTGACGTGTAACTTTAAATTCGTTTTTATATTTTCATATGAAGCGGTAACTTGGTGATGTGACATTGTAATTTAAAAAAAACCAAAACCCGGTTGGCTAAAGTATAAATAAAAGTGATGTAAACAAAGTTGTTGTTCTATTTTTTAAATTACTTTAAATTCAATACAGATGAAGTGAATGCCATTTTAGTTTTTTTTCTTTTTAATTAGAGCTTTCGGATCAAATTTATCCACTATTATTATTAACGATCAAATTATTTACACCAACGGATAATATTTATTTGTATTTTGAGTAGGATTTAAAAAAATACATATTTTGGCTTTAGTGTTAAAAATTTACATTGTGGTTTGATTGTTTTTTGTATGTTGTCTTTGGTTAGTTAGCGCCCTTACAAATCATCCAATTATGTTTATAAGATTCACTCATAATGATTGGTGGTTTCTAAATATATCAATAAATATGGTGAAAGAACTCTGAACTACCAACCACCTAAAATACTAAACAAGTTTCCAATGACAATAAGGAACTTCATTCCATTTAAAAAATATGTATTTAATCAATAATGACGTTCAAATTTAAATACAAGTAAATTTCGTTTTATTTCCATTTTTCAAAGCCCGCCAAAACGCTCGAAATCTATTTTGACCAGTTTTGAGGTTAGAATGTCAAATGTCAAAACAAGGATGAGTTTTACCGTACATAATTTTATTCTCTTTTCATAGTAAACCATCACTATTTACTATTAAAATTATATAACTTTTTAGAAACTTTAAATCAAAGAATTTAAATCATCTGTATGTAATGATCACTTTCTTAGATTGTACTTGACTTTAGCTGTATAAAGGGAATTATTTTTAATAAGGAACGCCAGTGAAAAATATAATAGCTCCTAAAATATGTGTTCATTTACAGGTAGATTATTAAAGCTGATTCTGAATATATAACTTCTATTATATATAATTTACCTAGAATGCGTAATTCGTTATTTAAAAGTGAAAGAAAAATCATCTATCATATCTCCAATTCAAGATTAGTCAATATTATTTTCCATTTTCAATCTCATATTATTGGCAGCTATCTTTATGATGTTCACAAAGTCCTTCACGAACACAATTGCAAACTAAACAGTGTCTCGTATTAACAATAATAATATTGACAAATCTTGAATTTGAGATATGATATCGATTAAGATGACATAAATTGAACTGGTCTCGCGGTCTGGTTAAACGGTTGCCCCGGATAGGCAGAGGTTCTGGGTTCGAGTCCCAGATGCGACTACTTGTATTTTTTCTGTTTTTTTGTTTTACTCTTCCTTTTTCAATATAAATATACTATTACGATCTAATGTACTCATGCAGGTAAATAGATTATAATGAATCTTCATATTTGATCTGTTTTCTGTCATCAAAAATGTAATCATGTGCCTGTTAACTTGTTAAAATTTTTAAAATGTGCCATGAGTGTATCATGCTACAAAATTGTACTTCAACATATTATATTTAACTCGCAGCTTAAAGATCAATTGAAACATATTTATAATACTAGATTCACAAAGAACGATGGATTAATAATTCCGAAATACATAAATAATCAATGTAGAAAATAATATTAACTTAACCTGAATGAAACATGAAAACGAAAAAAAGGGACAGAAAATAAAAAGGTTTCAGTCGCATCTGGGACTCAAACCCAGGACCTCTGCTTATCCGGGGAAACCACTTTACTAACATAACTAATGAAACTAGCTCAATTTATGTCATCTTCATCGATATCATATCTCAAATTCAAGATTTGTCAATATTATTCTCCATTTTTAATCTCATATTATTGGCAGCTATCTTTATAATGATAAACATATAACGTACGTTGGAATACAATATATCAATATATAGATATTTAACTAAATGCCAAATAATGTTTAAAAAAACTTAACTCTATGAATAAAGACAAATATATGTTAACATAACGGCCATATAAGAAAAAAGAATTGATAATGTGAATGTTAACTTGAAATGTGATTGAATGGGAGGAACGAATTGTATGAAAGCGTAATGAAAGATATAGATATTAAGGCGATCCACTTCGTAAAATTCGAAAGAAATCACGCACTCCTTATGTAGTTGGCGATAAGGTTGAAATTCCCTCTTAACACCGGCCGCATGTTACGATTTACGCAAAAAAAACATCACCGAAATTAATGTTTTATTTTATTTTATAAAGTTCAGGCATCATTATTAAAATGTTTTTAGGCCATATTAAAAAAAAAAATTGTTACAATGAAAAATATAAGAATATCGGTAAAAAGGAGATTTTGCACTTAAACATTTTTTTTGGTTAGATACTTAATTTTTTAGGTTTAAAAAAATCCCTGTTAAACGAAATGCCGAGGTGCGTTCTACGTGCAGTATTTAATTATATCATGTATGATGTTTCTAGGCCATCAAATTTTCATACACATGATTTTGTATTACTTAACACGGCTAAAGCCATTTCAAGCATTTTTTAATATGAATACAGCACAAGTGTCCCAACTGCTCCCAACCGTCTGGAGCCAGTGAGACTATGGCATCCCCAATTGAGGAATGTTGTGAGGCTGAAGGTTTTGGAGAGGGGAAGGAGAAGTGGGAGGGGAAGGTGGGAAAATTCCTGGCTATTCAGATATGGTCACCAAGCACGACTGAAAGACATTTCAAGCAACGTTTCAATTCTGAATGGTTGTCTTTCACTAAGGCGATACTGAGAGTATCTTCCACTCTGGAACGTGCGCAAATATACTATATATTATTTTGAAAAACAACACAAATTAATTAAATTAAATTTACGTGCGCACGCCGGGACTTGAACCCGCGACCTTCGGATACGTAGAGCCTTACCCCTCGACCATGGAGGCCGTCAAAGTTTAAAATTTTAATGTATAAAACCATGTGTAAATAATCATACATAGCCACCTGTTGACAGGCCATACTAATTGGCTCAACAGGACCCAAGTATCTGTATTTTGCTTATTTTTTAAAATAAAAAATAATTAAATTACATATACATATTGTCAATATCTACCTACAAACTACAAAAGTCGTTTAGCTCTACGTTAGAAATAAAAATCGATGATTTCAATTCCTTTGCGAATGAACAGTTTTGGGGTGTACGTATTAAAGATTCTAAAGAATTGTTCAGCTCGATAACTCAAAGTTCTCCAAGGCAACATCATATAAATTCACTGCTACCAGTAGTGTTCCCCAAGGGTCTTGGGGGGGATTCTTGCTATCTGTGAATGATGTTCTCACTATTTTCAACGAAGTCGAAGTTTTAATGTTTACGGATGATCTGAAAATTTGCAAAGCTGTTAGAAATACATATAACTGTTACACATTCTTGAGTAACCTGTTCAAACTATTTGTATGGTAGCAAAATAACGATTTACAACTCAATGTAAGCAAATGTCTAATTATGAGATTTCATAGAATAAAAAATCCAATATTTAATGATTTTTCTATCAATGCTATTATGCAAACTAGTGAAGTATACCCGGCCTTGCTTGAGTACAATAATTGATTTGACAGCGAAATTAACTAAATTAATTAAATTAACATTAATTTGAATATTTTATTTCATTCCAAACGTTTATTTTTTCATAATATTTCTAAATCACAAAGTTCTTAAGTCGATACCTACTCGTGTTTTCCATTTTGAAAATATTTCACCCAAGAAAACCTTCTTTTGAATGTGCAATCTGTGGCTAACCGGAGTAATCTAAATAAAACATGCCGGGTTCAATGTTTTTCATACTATTTTTAAAACGTTATAGCAACGGTTTTACAAATTGGATTTCATTCAAACTACTCTCTAAACCTTCCCGGCACTAATAAGAACAAAACTGTGCTATTTTCAGCGAAACCGATCCAGTAATTTTTGAGAAAATCGAGGATAAACAAATAAATAAACTTACATTGATTTTTATATGTACACGATGTTGAAATCACGTCAAATAAAGATTTGGAAACGTTGTATTTCATGTTAAGAATGCGTAGCCAATTTAATAACACTATAACAAATATGTACACGTCATCAATTAGGAGTCAAATAGAATACATTTCAACACTATTAGCACCAAGTTATTGTTAAGTTCCCTTGAAATGAAAAAGAATTCAAAATAAATTCTCAAGATTTATAAAATTCAGTTAGTCACTTAAGAGATATTTCATCACTTTGTGTTTTCAAATAATCTCTTAACAATCTGTTTGGGATTTTACTATGTCTCTCCGGAATTCCGCAGATAAGCAAGAAGGAAAAGGATAAGGAATCTTCCCTAAAGGAACCAGAATAGCGATCAATTTCTTTCCATCTACCACGTAAATCAACATCGGGGTATTAGTTACCTAATTATTGTGAATACTTTATCACAATTGTATAGTCCCACTCTCCGTATACCGAATTTAGGTAATAATTATAAAGCAATTATCGACGTGTTTAAAACATCAATAAAAAAATATAAACATGTCTTATTTAAATTTATTTCGGCAAGTAGAACTAGTCTAATTGAATAAAGTACCTACCTCTACTTCGAACTGATTCATTTATCATTATGTTAAATCGATAATTATTTTATCCTAGCTTACTGGCTACGAAGAAATTGTCAAAAATTACTCTGTGAATTTAATGTTGATCTGAAAATTTATCACTGAATAATCTCCATTAGAGTAACTTCTTCTTTGCTTCTGATCATTTATACTTTTTCCATGCCATTGTTTATATATTTCTTAAATTACCCTTTTTTGCTAATGTGCGTACAATAAATAAATAAATTGTTATTGTTTGTTCTTCGCGCATTATGGATGAAGGGCAATACGTAAGCGGACACTCTCTGCAACCGCATTATGGAGGAATATCTTTAAAATATATTCCATTCTGACTTGTAAGCGGTTGTTAAGTTAATTTTAGTTTTTATTTACGGTGGTTCTCTTTGACGTGAGGCCAGGCTGCCTCGTCTTGTGTCAACCACTTTGGACCCTTCCATCGTATCTCCGAGGAAATTAACCAGTTCGCGCTTATTCCTCTTGATAATAGATCTGCGGCATTATCTTCTGAGCGGACGTGCCTCCGTTGTCCTGGTTCACTGGTCTCCTGAATTCCTGCTACTCTGTTGTCTACGAATGTGTTCCATCTCGCTGGTTGGCTCTTTATCCAACATAGTGTTATGATGGAGTTACGCCAATAAACGGGATCCAACTCTGCTATACGCGGGGCATGTTTTACCTATTTCAGTAATCTTACTAGAAGTAAGAGCTCCACACAGGTCATCGTGATTTAGTCATAAATAAATGTGATTGTCGCTAACTCTAATCGTCCGGTTAAACAAAATATATGCAAGCTGCATATGCCTTTTCTGACGCGCCGCAGAATCCATGAAATTGTAATTTTACAGCAGCGTATCAAATTAAGGTCCTCCAAGTGGAAGTATTTCTGCAGAAACAGCTTCGTCCCGACGTACCTAGGACTCACCATACATTACGTTTTATTTATTAGAAACACAAACAAAATATTTACATAAAAGCATTTTACATAAAATATCACATATAAAAAAATAGGCGTCTAAATATCTCGAATTACAACAAGTGTGGTGTACGCAATCAAGTTTATGAATTATTTAGTTTCAAATAACAATTTTTACTTACCTATCTCACTGAAACTCGGTGCGTGCAAAATACGATAGTGAAATAGCGACATTGTTTGTTTGCACGATGGCCAAAGAAACGAAGATGTTAAAATGTTGAAGGCAAAATAATGTCATTAAAAAAGGTACAAAGAAAAATAAACCAATGAAAAGCAAAATAAATGAGACGGAAAAATAAACAACAGCGAAAAAGAAACATAAGGTAGGAACAATGAAAGATATAAGAGAAATAATAGAAAATATGAAACAATCAATATGAGACATAATGATAAAAAAAATGAGATACGACATGAGTAACAAGGTAGTAGATCAGATACGAATGAGACAAAACGCATGGGGGTTACAGATTATATACAGATCCCATGTTCTTAATAAAGACAGCTGGAGAATTCTCGTTTTTACGAGCGTAGATGCGTTAATTCCTTATCCAAGTGAAATTGTAAAGGTTTTCTTTTGCTGCTTTTCGGAGGGCACCATGCAGTCCCCTGTTCGCCAGCTATAGGTGTTCGCATACCTAGACCGGTGATTTATCAGTGGAGTACAATAGAAGTGCAGCGTTGAGTTTATTGTTTTGGTTGCTTTTGTTGTCGTTTTTGACAGACCTTAATCCGTACCTTATTCTGCTGTCTGTTAGTTTGAGTATTATGTTTCTTGGTCGATCAGAAATGTTATTGAGTTTTTGAACCCGATTGCAGGCTAATGTATCATTTGTCGATATCGGAAATGATACTATTTTGTATATTTGTAGGAATATCTCTGTGTTTATTTCTTTTTTCAGGCAGTATCTGGATCTCCGCGTTATTATTTCAATATAATTGCTCTCATTTTTAATTCCATGCTTCGAAATTCAGTTTGCAGGCCTCGGTATTCACTATTCATTGTGTTGATTATTTCGGTGTAATCGTTGACTTTTTTATTAATTCTATCATATTGGTATGATAGAAATTGAATTGCTCCCTCGATTTGATCCATTTTTTTAAGACTCTCTTTTTCGTAGCTTACTTAGTTCAGAACATTTTTTTAATCGATGATGTCGATCACACCCTTCTTCAGGTTTGTTAAATTTTTTTCTGAATTATCATCAAATTTGTTGTCTATGTGATTGATAAGTTTTGTGATTTTATCGCTAGAGTTTGCCCCAACTTGTTTGGACTCATTAGCGTAGTTGATTGTCAGAGATTGTAGAACAGGCGTTTCCGCATTATTCCCTGGTGACCGCTGTGTGTGGAAGTGATTCCTTAGCATGCAAAGGCAGCAGGTCATCACGTCGCTTTTTTTAGCATTCAGCTTGCAGCCTTCACAAGTATTCACTTTGTATGTTTTTATGACAGTAAATATAACTGATTTATGATCTTGGCTCTTAAGAGGAACGGCTGCGGTGCCTGTTTCATACATAACTTAATTTAGGATTTGAGGCCAAAATACCCATCCAAACTGAATGATATATTTTTTTTAATTAAAGGTTTAGTAAATATCTAGTAAGTACGAGAAGAATTTTAATTTTTTTGTCTAAATAATGAAGTGCATGTCATGAAAAAAAAAACAATTTTCTTAATTTTATAGGCAACTTAGAAAATTATTTTCGGGTTGATCGTATTTTTTTAAAGAAATATCATATTTTCTACGTAAATATGATTATGTAAATAAAAATATAAACACAAAACATTAAATAAAATGTTTTTTTCGTGTCGATATTTTAAATTATGTACGGCAAATTTGTTTTCACCGTAAATTAGTCATTTTTAATTTAATTTAAAGTTCACCATAATGTTCATTTTATTTTCTTTTTAAATTTTATGAATTTCATTATATTTTCAAAGCAAATAGGAAAAAACTTTGTTTTAAACCACCCTTGTCCCCCAAATAACTGTTAAAAATGTCTCTAAAATCTCGAAAAATCAATACCTTTTATGGCCTATATTTCATAATGTAAAACAAAAATATATAAAATGCTTGTCATTACTAGATATTTACCAAACCTTTAATTTAAAAATACATATCACTGAGCTTAGGTGAGTATTTTGACCTCAAATCCAAAAATAAGTTTTGTATGAAACAGGCCGCGCAGTCGTTCCTCTTAAGGTAACTGGTCCTATAAATCCTAAATATTCAAATTTCGTAGCAATTGTGAACAGAATTTACCCTCTGCTTTTGATGTACTTGGATGTTTTTTTTACACTATACGAAAAGTACTCAAAATCATTATTCCCTTCTTAACTTAATATTTTTTCTTCTTTGTCGAACAATATTTTTTCAGAACCTTGGTTTGCCTCGGCTGACAAACCAAAATCATTTGATCTCCCTTTTCTCAAATGCATTCCACCTGACTGCAATATTTTAATTGATTGATCTTAAGGAATTTTGCACGATGCCATATCATTTCCTTCAGTCGGGAGGTCACCCATATAAAAATCATTTCCTACGATTTTGTTAGTTTTAGGAAAAGAATTAATATTGTAAATATTCAGCTGCCTGAGACATCTTGTCGCCAGGACATACGAGGGTCATAATCCGTAGGTCACCGCGTTGGGTTTGAAATGCTTTCACGCGATCCAGTCCTCTCGCGATCACTTCACGCTGCATATTTTCGACGTCGTCCATTATTACGATTTGATGCTTCTTATGAGATTTAAATACGATTTTCGATACAAGTTTGTGATATTTAGGGATTTTAAAAATTTAATTCATCTCACAAATTATCGTTTTTTTTTTAAATGTGAGTACCGCACAAAAGTCCCAACCGCTCTCTGTCGACTGAAGCCAGTCAGACTATGGCACTCACAATTGGGGTATGTTTTAAGCCTAAAGGTAGCGGAGATGGGAATGAGATAATAATAATAATTGGATGATTTGTATTGCGCCGTTTTTGTGAAAAATCAACTCAAGGGCATGGGGAAGAGGAAGTTGGGGAAGTACCTGGCTATTCAGAGCTGGTCACCAAACACGCCTATAGTAATTTCAAGAAACATTTTGATTCTAAATGTTGGTCTTCCACCAAAGGAATACTGAAAGATTCTACCACTCTGAAACGTACTTCAAACATACTGTATATTATTTAAAATGAATAAATTGTGAAATGACACAAATTAATCCACTCGACTTCCGGATTCTTAGCCGGGGATTGTAACCACTCAACCACGGAGGCCGTATATCGATCATATACTCGTATAATTTAAACTATTACGCTCTTGAAACTCTAGACACTTTCCTGACTTCGCACATAGAATTCACGGATACATTATTTGTTCCAATGCATGTATTATAAATTTACAAAGTGTGTATTTTTAAATGCTGACCACTGACGCCATAATTACATAGATATGCCTAAAGTTAAATCTACCCGTACTACTTTGACGTGGAAGCAAAGGTCACGTGACATCCATTTTGGCACCAGCCCGGGTCGCGCATTTTTTTAAAAAACTCTGCTATCATTCGCATGCTGACTGCCGTCTAATAATCGTCGAAAGATTTTACGAGATAATTCATTCTTATCCATTAAAATGGTGTCAAAATAGAAGGTGATAGTGAGAATAATAAAAAAATAGCACATTAAATTCCACAGGAAATCGTTACTTTACTATTTTACTTAATTTTAAGCTTATTCAAGATCATCCTTTTTGATCAACAGTTTTGTGAAACAGTCTTGTAAAACCAAAAGGACGACGACCCGAAAGCATTCATGTCATCGTTTCCTGCGGTAAGTAAATTAATAAATATTTCTAAAAGGGTCGAAGTAAATACTCTAACAAAATATTATTTTTATGTAAACAAGCCGAACTTTTTATTAATCTATTGCTGTTTTACTTTAAATTGGCGGTTTGGGTTGGATTTGGATGTTGGCACAGCAGCTACCCACAACAATTATAAAAAGGAGGAGATGATCAGAAGCAGATTTGCTTTTCGAAGAGTAAATACTAAAACTTTGCGGTGCAATACGAGTTGTCTGCATAGTGTTGGAATTTATGTATTGGCAAATCACTGAAAAGGACATGCTTCCAGGCTCGCCCTCGCTCTGTTAATTTTGGCTTCTTCCCCTCACCTGTTATAGCACCTCTGTTGATTCTCTTCTGTGGTGCTGACAAATGGGAAAATTTTCGAAAAATTATATTAAGAAAATTCTGACGAGTTCGTTGAACCCTTATTCACCAACAGAGAAATTAACTCGTCTACGTGACCGTTTTAGAAATTTGTAGAAGCTCCGATTTACAATTGGCTCACTGTCGATTAAACCGCATATTCTTTCAGCGGCAACTTTGAAATTACCGCGCAGCGGAAGTTGCTGAAAACTTGAAAATACACAACTTCCGCCCCGGGTAAGCGGTAACTTTGAAAAGAATTGAAGATATTGAAATCTCAGAGTTCTAGCGGATTTGAATTTGTCTACTATTCCGGATTTGTCTTTCAAGAAATTTTAGAATTGTTCTTTCGTCGGGAAATTTAGAAATTTGTTTGTTTTCGAACAGATCTAACGAGATATGGGGTTGTGTTAATAACTTCACTTTAAAGAAAAAGTTTTTTTTAATGAACATAATATTAAGTTTTTATCCTCAATAATGATATTTACGAATAAAAAAACGAAAATAAATACAATTAAATATAAAAACACAAAAAAAAGAGAAAGCTTTTAGGTGCCACTGGGAATTGAATGAATTGAATTTCCATAATTTCTTTTTATTTTCATTCGATTCCATTCGATTCGATTCGATTCCATTCGATTCCATTCGATTTCAATCGATTCCATTCGATTTCATTCGATTCCATTCGATTCCATTTGATTTGAATTAGAATGAGAAACTTTTTTGATATAAATTGCGAAGAAAAGGGCCTTCGCTGATACCATTCCGGCAGATGTTTTCTTCGCACATTGTTTTATCAAATATCGATACATTAATTATTCAGTTGCATTTAAAATTAATACTTTCTTTTTGTTAAGACTCCATAATTTAACTATTTTATCTTTTCACAAAAGATCGCCAGTCGGAGCGACGGTTTTTGGCTAACCTTTTGTATTGAATTTCCCAATTTTTTGTAATACACAAGATGTCTTGTCTAATAAATTTTAATAAAAATCTCTTCCTTCCTAATGAAAAATATATTAATTCCTTAAGTTTCGTCGTATGAGCGTCCGGAGCCAGTGAGACTATGGTATTCCCAATTAGAATATATATTGTGAGGATGGAGGGTGCGGGGAATGGGCGGAGATAGGAAAGAGTAAGATCGGAAAGTACCTCACTATTCAGATCTGGTCACTAAACACGGCTAAAGCCATTTCGATCAACGTGCAGCAATATACTGATGACATTATTTATTTATATGCTTGATCATTTCAGACGTATCAAATTTCGCTTAATGTATAATTAAATCTCCCTGCCGAAAATCAAGTGCCCACACCACTGCGCCACCGAGGCCGTCATCGAGGCAATTACAGGACAACTCTAGCGTCATACCCAAGCCCACGTATTTTTCTACCTACCCCTAACGAGACGACGCGTGACGCCGTTACGAGTCGGATTAGGCTGGTGACGCTGTTGACTTGCCTGATCCTCGTGGTGGCCCGCCTATCGCGACCG
Source organism: Halesus radiatus (assembly GCA_022606495.2). NCBI lineage: Eukaryota > Metazoa > Arthropoda > Insecta > Trichoptera > Limnephilidae > Halesus > Halesus radiatus. The sequence goes on along the minus strand of JAHDVE020000149.1, from coordinate 303,099 downwards.
GGCAGTACGGCAAACGCGCGGCTATTAACTGTAACTGCTACTGTGTTGAAAAGAAAACTATTTGCGGATGCGGGTGACTTAAATCCCGGGGATAAGGGAAGCTAGAGTAGTAATAGTGGTGATAAAAATTTGATTCAGCGAGGTCATGTGGCGTATGCATTACTCATTTTATTTTTTTGTTTAGTTTTGTATGACAATCTCAATATGCCAATTAACAAGGACTTTAACTTTGCGTTGTATGCCCATGAAATATTTGAGAAACAATTATTTGGAAAAGTTGCAAAGATTTGCTGAAAGACTATACTTTGTATCTGGTATACATATAGCTGTATTCTATCCAGTATTTTTCGGTTTTGCGAAATGCGAAATCCGTAATGTTATTTTGTCAAAAAAATTAAATTGTTCAGAATTTTGTCGGATAGTGCTAAAATTTTAGAAAATATTTTGGATTATTATATGTTTGCTTCCTTAAAAGAAATACCCTTATATTAAGGAAGTGAAAAATATTACGACTTAAAAAATCATACATATATATTCATATGGATCAACAAATACAGATTTTGAATATATAAGTTTTACTATATAAAATTTCACGCATAAAACGTTATTTAAAAATGAACAAAAATCCATCTCATAAAAGTACTCCTGTTACGCTGGTATTATTGCATTCGGAACATTTGACGTCACGTGTCTCGACCACACGTATTCTTTTTTCGAATTTGTATTCATGTTTTTGTTTTGTATTTTAAATATATATTTTTTTAGTTTTATGGAAATTTAAACTTAATTTGGATGACTTCATACTCCACAATTGTTGTTAAACGGTATCGGTACTAACCTGGTTTAGCACATATGTACTATAGGGAAACTGATGAAAGGGACATTCTTCTACGATGTGTTCTGTTGTTTGAATTTGTCCATATTTACAAAGTTCGAAATCCTTTAGGCCCCCTTTATGTATGATATATATGCACAACGGCAGTGGCTGCACTGGATGCGGTTCAATGAGATCCATGTCTTCCGAGGGAGAGAGAAAACAAAAATTATTGATGGAAATAAGTATATTCATTTGCAAATCAATTGTCTATACAGATATTATGATAATACTATTATTATACCTCGAGTTGAAGTTTCTAAAAACGTTCATAATTTTATTATTTATGTTTAGTTACGGTTTACTACGAAGAGGATATAAAATTATATACAGTAAAGCTCATCCTTGTTTAGACATTTTACATTCTAGCCTCAAAACCGACCTGTAATAGATTTGGATCGTTTTAGCTGGCTTTGAAAAAATGAAACTTTGAAAATTATTTCAACTCTGAAAACTTACCATAGAAAAAAAAATACTAGCGTTTAAATTAAAACGTTATTATTGATAAAATTTAAAAAAAAATGAACTGGAGTTCCTCGTTGTGTTTACTTTTATTTTTGTTATAGAGACATCTATGATAAAAAGTGCGTTTTTTGCACAGAGCAGGTAATTACTAGATATACCCTAACACGCAAGGGAAAGAAACCAAAATAAGGGGAGCGAGGGGGAAACATAGGCCAGTCACTATCATTTGATTTGCTAATAAATGCATCCCGACAGTCTCCAGGCAACTCGCATTGCATTGCAAAGATTTAAAAAGGCAAATCTGTAATGATCAACTCGCCCCTTTTACAATTGTGCGAAATTTAAAGGTAATTTTTCCCCGTAATTGTGGAATAGTTTTCATACTAACATAAGCAGCCAATAAGTAAAACAGTAAGGTTTGTAAATAACAAAAAGGTTTGACTTGTTTACAAAAATCAAATATTTTGTTGGAGTATTTAGTTTGATCTTTTTTACAAATGTTTTAAATTTGCTTACCGCAGTTAAAATCACGTGAAGGAAACGTGGATGGCTGCGATTTCGAATCAATAGAACTGTTAATGTCTTATATAATTGAAAAAGTAAAATACAATAAAAAAGCGTTTATCTGTGGAATGCATTGTAATAGTTTTGAATGCTCTCTTTATCACTTATATTTTTACAACGTTTAAATGTGCAGGAAACCATAATTATTGTTTTATTCCTTAAAATCTTTGAATGATCGCTCGCCGCCAGTCAACACGCGAATTATGACGCCATGCATTCGAGCAATGCGTGAACCCGCCTGGTTCTAAATTGAGGTTGCCGTCGAAATGCTAGGCAAATTAGGCTATTATGGAACATTGTCAGTTAAATACGAGTAAACACATTATAAATGTGAAAACCTCACAGAATTCAGAATTTTAATTGTTTTCTAACTAAATCGGTTTTACCGATAATAAATCATTACCCATCCAAATTTAAAAGGAGTGGGAGTAAATTAAATCATATAAATAAGTCATCACAATGTGGATTAACCACAGTTCGAAAATGGCCATAAACGCCGAAACAGCTGTCACAATAATACAAAACTAAAAATACTTGCAGAACCTAATAATATCATTATTAAATTTGATTTGCATTAAATTAAAAAAAATAGATGGTGTTCTGCGAATTAAACACAAAAATTAATAACTATTATGGCACTTCTATTCATTCGGACATCAGTGTTTTTTTGAGAAAAACGCAAGCGAAAAGCCTGTTTTTAATTTAATAGAGTGAACGTAGTTGGCATATTAAGGCTTAGGTTTATTAACCCCATTCAAAACAAACCGTATTTCGGTGGTTGATACCTACATAGTTCGGCGACTTCACTCCAGAGTTAAACTGAAACCCCTTTGAGTACCGCGATTACCTTTTTCCGGGATTAGTTTTGTAGTGAGTGCCTTTCTACGATAATCCTCTGAAAGGGTTAAGTTCAGGACTGGTTGCGGTTTTTCAATCCTCACTGAAATGTTTCTACGCAGACCCAAGAAACTTAGATAAATAGTTTTAGTATCTTTTATTTTTATTTTTATGAAAGTCAAACATTCCCGGGTTACGAATAACTTGTTAATATTTGAAAATTTCCTACTACCATCACACTAAGCGGAAGATGTTACTTGTGTCGTGGTGGCGGATTTAGCCAGCCAAGAAAATGAACTCACGATGTCTGGGTGGGACCCAGACGCGATGCCAGTTCAGAAAACTGACCGGTCAAAGGTCGGTTTATGTAGGTGCAAATTGTAATATGTAACCAGTAATTTAAAATTAAACAAATTTTTAGAAATACATTACGTAATCATCAATGGTGCGTAGATTGTGTTGAGTCAGCGGCAGACGACTGACTGCCGACTCTGCGTCTTGAGGAGTACAAAATGATAACACGTCTGTTTTGAAAAGGTTTATTAAGTGTTTTAGTTAATGGTTAGTATGTGTTTATGTAGATAATATAAAAGTTGGGGGAACACGTTGTCACATATAGAATATGACAATATATGTATCATCATCATCTTTGTCGGCACTGGAATACTTCGAGTCATGCCTGGAAAACGCCTCCATTCTTTACGCTTCGTCTTGCGTATGTGACGTCGTTGCGAAGACAACGCGGTGCGAAAATGTCAAGTAGTCACCGCCTCTTGGAAGTGTCCCACATGACAAATAACAAGTGGCGATCAGTTCGTTGCGGTGAGAAACTTCAGCGACGGTAAATTGATTTGATATTTTTGTGCGAATAAAATGGACTGATTTTTAATTGAATTTTTTGTATAAATGATAGAAATCTCCTTGAATGTGTCTTTCCAAATGTGTGACATTACTTTCACTTTCTAAATATGTAATATTACTTTCACTTTCTAAAAATGTAACATTACTTTCACATTCTAAATATGTAACATTAATTTCACTTTCTAAATATGTAACATTACTTTCACTTTCTAAATATGTAACATTACTTTCACTTTCTAAATACGTAACTTTATTTTCACTATTTTCTGATGCATATTTCTGCATAATTTAAAAAAAACCCTTGCGTTTGTCCATGATCAATGTGCGATACCGAATGCGGCGGACGGCGATTGGATTAGCAGGAGCGGGCGATGCGTGGGAATGTACCATACGACAGCGTTACCGCTTAGCATCTCTTCACTTCGCTTTAAAGCGCTTTAAACCGCGTCGCAATCGCGTTCGCATCGACTTTTCCTACGCAAGGCGCACTGTTATAGTTTTCTGATGACTTCCTCCAGTTTCTTATATCTGATGATTTAGTGTTGGCCTACAAACTATCCATCCACCTCAGTGTAGACCTCGCAATACTTCACCGTCCTGCATGTTTATTACAGGAGAGTCATTCTTGCTACATGACCTGCCAAGTGGAGTCGTCCAGACATGAATTTTCTTATTGAAATCTCGTCGAACAATTCGTAAAGGTTAAAGTTTTTTTTCGTATGTTCTGTTCTGTCTTTTCTGCCTTGAAATATTAGAACTATAATTTTTAATGTCTTTTCCTGATTAAAAAACTTTTTGTTTGTTAGAAAATGTAATAATAAGAAACTATAACACTAAACACAGAATTTAATATAAATATAAATTGAGTGTTGAATATGGACTAAGCTTTCAATATATTGAATGCCTAATTAATCTGTAACAATTGATCAACACATTGATGAGGTATCTAATTCCATACCTTTATTAATAAGATGTCGGACAAAATAAGATAAGACGTTTTATTTTTTAATTGTTCTCTAAGGAGAGGGAGTAATTACTAGTAAAAACTCCACACAGCCAGTGCAGTGGCGTACACAGCGTTTGTAATCAGGACAGGCAGTAGGAAAAACAGCGAATTAATTGATATTGGTGCAAGTTTTTGCTAAGAATCCTTAGGCTGCTGGCTGGATCCGATTTGGGATTTCCAAACACGTTAAATAACCGCATTATTAATGCATATTATAAGCCAATTATAGGATATAAAGAAAATTTTCCATCTATTTTCCGGTAAAAACAAAAATATTTTGAAGGAAGGCCAAGATTATTTTGTTCGTAAAATCGTTAATTAATGGATGTACCAACAGATGGCACCGACTGCTACATTTGCTGACATTGCCGAAAAGCACTGCTTTTCAGACACTAACACGAACGAGTCGTCCCTTGATGCGCATTCCGCATAGATGTAGGTTTGATTGTATAGAAGAGAGTCTGCATTTGAATGTGATGTGTACCTACATCATTTTGCATACTTAGTTCCTGCGTCTGACACGTTATAGTGGTGCGGTCGGTGTGGCGCGCGGCGCTGTGTTTGGTGATAAAGATTGGTTTATTGAGTAAGGTAGGGTAGGCAGTGCTTATGCGCTTATATGAACGGTACTCCTCTGCACACAGCATCCCCAAATTAGACAAAGACCTTTAAGGAAAAGGTTTCTATCAGAACGTCCCGCATCGATTAGGCAATGAATTTTCTAACATTGATGAGGACGGTGGTCTACTCTCATATAAAAGATGCATAATACAAAGTTTTTCTGCAATACGAAGTTTCGATAGATCATCCTACGTCAATAACTGTATGGATGTTGATTTAAATTACAGGGCTTTTATATTATTCATTTAATCCCATTTGGAATTTAACTTTATATTTTTACAAGTTTTATATATAACTAACTGACCATCATGCCGTTTCCCCGCAGGGGTAGGGGTAGAGAGGACGGACAGCCAAGCAACTCGGTCTTGGCACACACTCCGCCTGTGCTTTATCTGCTTCATTCACATTCATACATCGTCTCATACATACTCTCCTGTTATTCTGACTCTTGACATGGCGTGACTCAAGTATTTGGTTCACTTGATCGTGCAATGTCTTCCTCGGGCGTCCCCAGCTTCTTATTCCATACACATTTGCGTCATATATACTCGTATATATATATAATATATATATTGTACTTAAACTCATTTCTTCGTTCATCCGCTCTACTTGCCCAAACTGTCTAATCTTTCCCTTTCTTAATCTTACTCATTACGACTGCCACCCTGAAGACGATCTATTATATTAAATTTATTTAAATTATTCTATGTTACTTTGAAATATGTTACTTTAAAATTTATATGAAATTAAAAAAAATATATATATATACATGTGTATTAAAAAACAAGACGCTATTATTTGTTTCATTTTTATAAGACAAATCTCAGGTGAAACCTGATAGTGAACCTAACTAATAAATCAAAAATAACAAAGAAATTAAAATATGTACTTACAATAAAAAAAGAAAAAATTTTAGTTTTATGTAAGTTTCGGCAAACTGGATTGGACTTTCCATATAAATCTTGAACATACTGAATCTTTTATAGTTTCTCGTAATAAAACGTGATTCTGTGTTTTTCTTATTATTCCCGTTTCTTAATCTGTAATAAATCCTCTCCCACATCCTCGCCCCGGGTCCAACTTATTATTATTGTAATCGTGATATCGTATTTATTTATTACCCGCCCCGGAAAAATAAATTATTTATACAAGGGGATTCGTCCAGGGATTTCCCGGCAAGGAAAGGACTAAGTCATGTTTTAAGACGACTACAACGGCGAAGGGATGTTTTATTTATTTTTCCGAGAAAATAAAGTGTAAATTCGTTTTTATTGATTTTTCGATTCGTAATGATACTGAAATGAGCCATCTTTACTCTGCCTACTAAGGTTTGTTTAATGTTTAATATTACGTTCTAACAATCAAATTCCAGAAAATGTGTTAAGAAATAAGAAAAGATTTAAACCATTCAGCCATACATCGCTATTAATCGAAAATTCAGCTCTACCCACTGACTTCAGAACGGATAGACTTGGCCTAACGTATCGTTTCGACGGCCTGGAGGCAAAGGTCATCCGGCATCAATTTTGCCACCATCGTAGTAGACTGCCGTCCATGGTTGTTTGGCGTAATATTGACTGCGGTAAGCAAATTATAAAACATTTATAAAAGGGTCAAACTAAATACTCTAACAAAATGTTTGGTTTTTGTAAACAAGCCGATCCTTTTTACTTATTTGTTGTTTTACTTGCCTTATTTTGGTTATCTGTGTCTCTATCACATAAATACATTTTTCTTTTGATTTTAAATATATACCTAATTAAGTAGGCTCAGATGCGCAACATAAGGTATTTAGTCTAGTCAGTCTAGGCGACCTCGTGGCAGCCGGCTGCGTTTTATAGTCGCTCCTGATTTACCTTGGAAGTATCGGGAAGTTATTAATTTTTCCGGTGTAAAAATAGCATAAAATAACCGCAATAATTTTTGGGTTACATTTATAAAAATTACATAATTTTAGTGCTGTCGTTTCGAGCTTAAATCAAGTTTATAATAAAAACCCAAATATTTTGAGTTGAAATCTGCTTCGTTCTTCCGAATTAACGCATTAGACATCGGTCACATCTGTCGACGGTTGGTCGAAGGCCCTTAACACGTGTACTAGTGAAGTGCGGTGGTTGTAAAAGATATTGTATACAACCGGGAAGTGGGCTGCTGGGACCCCAACAAGGACACCACCAGCTGGCGCGAGAACGAGCCTTTACCTACGTCATTGAGATAGTGGCCAATAAGCACGACTTTGACCTGATCTGTCGGGTGCATCAGGTGGTAAAGGATGGGTATGAGTTCTTTGCCAAGAAGCAACTGGTACTGCAGGGAATTCGATAATGCAAGAGCAATGATGTCAGTGGACGACACGCTGAAGTGCTCCTTCCGGATCCTAAAGCCGGTTGACAAGCGCCTGGCGTACGTGCAGACCAACACCAATCCGACCCGTCATGCCGCCAGGGGCGTAACCAAGACAAATAAGATTTTGAGGGCCCTCTGGATAAATCCCACAGGCCACCATCCTCCCCCGCCGCTCCACCCTTTTAAGAGTGTTTCTGTGTTATTTATCCTAAAAATATGGATAATAATTCTTTGTCTTAGCTTAAATACATTCTTGAATATAATGGAAACAGTCACTCTATCATTTGTATTAGCGTCTTGCAATATTAAATACATTCTTGAATATAATGGAAACAATCACTCTATCATTTGTATTAGCGTCTTGCAATATATCGTAAGGAATAAATACAGTTAGCTTCTTTTTTTTCAATTTAACATTAAATTTAGTTTTGATAATTTAACTTCATCTCTTTATATGGTCTATAAATAATGTGTAATGATAGCCTGTCCAAAAAGAGAAAATAAATGTTAAAAAAATAAAAATAATAATAAATTCGTAGAATAGACGTAATATAAGAATAATATAAGAATAGGAAGTAATATTTGTACAGCGCCCCTGAGGTGATTTCTCACAAAAGCGGCGCTATAAAAATCATCCGATTATTATTATTATTATTATTAGTCAACATAAATATGTACCTTAAAGCTGAAAGTCCGGAAGCCATATTGGCAAAATGATTGAGCAGAAGAGTTTGAAGGTATAATTTTCTACTGGACTGTCGGTGTTTTAGGCTGGGCTATTCAGAAATGGTATATCGGAGGATTTCAGTGTTTTCAATTTTAATAGTAAGTGAATATATGATGAAATTAGGATTATGAACTTAAAAGCCACGTTTGATATATTTTTTTAGTAGAGAGATTTGATGTTTTACTTAGTTTTGAAGTATTACTGGACTACCGATGTTCTAGAATAGGGTATTTTGGACACGGTATATCGGAGGACTCTAGTGTTTTCAGTTTTAATATGTATGGTGAAATTAGCGTTATTAACCAAATTTCGTAAAAAATATTACTTCCAGACTTTTTGAACTAAGAGGTAGGAGTTAGAATATGGAAATAGACGGCTTCCATGGTCGAGGGGTAAGGCTCTCGACTACGAATCCGAAGGTCGCGGGTTCAAATCCCGGAATGCGCAAGTAAATTTAATTTAATTAATTGGTGCTGTTTGACAATTAATTAATTTAAAAATAATAAATAGTATATTTGCGCACGTTCTACAGTGGAAGATACTCTTAGTATCGCCCTGGTGAAATACCACCATTCAAAATTAAAACGTTGCTTGAAAAGGCTTTTATCAATGTTTGGTGACCAGATCTGAATAGCCAGGTATTTTCCCACCTTCCTCTTCCTCTTCTCCTTCCCTTCCCCAATGCCTTCAGCCTCACAATATTCCCCAGTTGGGGATGCCCTAGTCTTACTGGCTCCAGACGGTTGGGAGCAGTTGGGACTCTTGTGCGGTATTCATATAAAAAAAATTAAATTAAGTATGCGGTGGGTATTAAAATATTGAGTTAAATTATTTTTAATTTATTATTGCAACGCCGGCTCATTTTAATGAGTCAAGCGTACGACTCCTGGTAAACCGTACCACGGCTCAGTGCTAACAGTGACTCTTTTTGACAAACCTTGGACCCACTTAAGAAAGATTGTTTATTTATCTAAAAAGATAAACATATATTAGACGTTCGATAGAATTCTCACTCATTCAATTCAATTCAATTCAATTCAATTTAACTCTTTATTCTTTTTTAAAAATTTTACAAAATTTACATTTTAAAGCATTTTTAAAGATGATACAGGATGTACAACATCCAAAATAATTGCTTATAAAAAATAATAAAAATTAAAACAAAAAATAAGTTAGATATACATAATCTCAGTAAATTGTATACCATGACGCATCTTTAAATAAGGTTCTTTGTTCCAATTTCTTTATACTAATTCACCGTATGCGTGTCTAATTTTTACAAGGCTAAATTATGCCGAAGACCGTGGGACTTGCAATTAATATTTGGCTCCATGGTGCATCTTAAAGCATGCCCTTTGTTTAGGGTTCGTAATAATTTCCGCATTTACAGGAGTATGGGTACTGTACAGTACGTGAATGGCGTCTAACAGTTTTTTATCTGGACATTATGTACCTCCACCTATACGCTGGGAGCAGATAGTCGTAGAAGCTGGGAGTCGTACGAACTGGAAGTCGTGTGAACTGGGATATGAACTGGGAGTCACATGAGCTATGAGTCGTGGGAGCCAAGACCGGTTCTTAAGAGGAACGGCTGCGCTACCTGTTTCATACATAACTTAATTTTGGATTTGAGGCCAAAATACCCATCCAAACTGAATGATACATTTTTTTTAAATAATGGTTCAGCAAATATCTAGTACGGATGAGAAATATTTTTATTTATTTAATTTGTACTAGATATTTACTAAACCTTTAATTAAAAAAAAATATCATTAGGCTTAGGTGAGTCATTTGACCTCAAATCCAAAATTAAGTTTTGTATGAAACAGGCCGCACAGCCATTAATCTTAATATGGGCCGACTCTTAAATGAACCGTTCAATTAAGTCGTACTTTTGACTGGAACGAAAATATTGAGCTAGTACCATGACTCCCGCTCTTAACAAAATGAGTCATAACCCATCGCTACTCTGGAATGTAATACTTCAAAACCGTACTGTCCTATTTGACTCAAACCGTATTTTAATATCAATATAAATGTATTATAAATAAGTACGAGTACAGAAATGTAATAATTTCAGATTTAACAACCAACTAAGTTACTACTAAGTTTTATTAATTATTGAATGAAACACTAGTATATATTGATTAACTTGGCGGGTTTGCGATAAGCCGACGTAGCTCAATGGTAGAGCATCTGACCGGATATCAGAAGGATGCAGGTTCGAGTCCTGTCGGCGACATTTATCTTTTCTCGGAAGGTTTTTTCAAATTATTGTTTATAAAAAAAAAAAAAATTTGTTACTTCCTTCTCAAGAAAGTTTGAAAGCAAAATTAACGGTAATTTATTTAAGCATAAAATAGAATAAATTCAGTACAAAAAACTACGTTTGAATAAAACTCGCGAATTTCCCTCAAAACTCAACAAAATCGATAACCAAATATCCAAAAAATTGAAGAAAATAGTCACATAAATATTTTAAATTAAATTTGGAGACACCGTTTACAGGAATATAAAAGAATTTTTACACGTTCCCTAACCACCCGTAATAAACATAGCCTTATTAAGGTCGCTCTACATTAGGACGCGTGAATATGACGCCGTCCGTCACTGCCCCGATATGTTTTGCTCTTTACATAGAACTGCGAGAGGCGTAGAAGGGATCGGAGGAGAGGGACATTGGAGAAGGAGTTTTCATTAATTCGAATGTATCGTGACACAATACAACAAACATAATGTCTTTAAAGAGAAAAACATGTATAATTGATTTTTTTACATATACATTTATTTTGTAAGACATACGTAGGACGGTTAGAAATATATTGTGTTTTATTTGATTTTGATAGAGAAGCACGTACCTTTCGCAATGCGAGACACAATATTTTTCGTATGAAATATTTCATATGTACATTTTGCCCATAGGTGCATTTTGAATTCTGCTCGTATTGGCGAATAATCAAGCAGCTGTTTTATAAGTAAGTAGTTTCAGTCAGAAGTAGTGTGTAACATTCTAAAGTTGGGACTGATTCTTGTGAAAAGTTACAAATCATAAAAATAGACTTTTCAAATCCACACAAGCTGTAAAGCAGATACTTATATGTTTTACAAGATGATTATTTTAATTTCATTTTTGAAATGTGTAATGTTTTTTGAATCCGTAGAATGAGAAGTTTTTCAAGTTCGGGTATGAATGGTGCATTGATTATTTGAAAATAACTATTTTATTATCATCCGATTATTTTTGTGGTAAGTTAAATAAATTATCATACAAGTTCCTTACCAAATTCCTGAAAAAAAAAGTTTTTAACGTAAGTTTGCCACTTTTTTTGTGGTTGATGTACTATCATGGTTCATTTCTCCCAGAGTAGGCATAGCTTGTCAGGCTTTATGGTAACAACTCGTAATTCATATTTTTCGATGTAACGGGAGTTCAGTGCATAACGCGCGCATGCTTCATAGAGACAACCGCTTCTGGTAACAAGTGCCTTCTAGGACCTCCCCGTTCCTTGCCTCATACGTACGGGACGTACATCCTCCCCGGTCACGTGACAGGGACGAATCTCGGGTACGTACGGCCTCCCGGTCCGTTACTCATGCCCGGACGTGCCCACAAATAAATAGGCAGTGTGCAATGAATAGATAATCTTTAGAAGTGTCATCTTTTTTTATGTGAATACCGCCCAAGAGTCCCAACTGATCGAATCAAGTGGATCTATGGCATTTCCATTTGGGATATCTTGTGATACTGAAGGTAATGGGAAAATGAAGGAAATAGGAAAGGTTAAGTTTAGGAAGTATCCTAGCTATTCGAATCTGGTTAACAAATATGGTTTAAACCAATTAAAGTAACGTTTCTATTCTGAATGGCTCCGGAACCGCTCTGGAACGTGCCGCAAATATACTACCTATATATTGTTTTATATGAATTAAATGTGAAATAACACCTTACATGTTGATACTTGTGGAACGCCAATGGGCAATATAGATCATCTAAATTATTCCGTTGAACGCCAATGCGCACTATGGCGCCGATTCGGAATGTTCACCTTCTCAAGGGATTTTGAACCTTAAAGTATGTTCGTACAATACTCAAATAAATATAATTTCTTCAAACGATTGGTATTCGCTTTGTGGCGTCATTATTAATAAATGAATTAAAACATGTATTTTGTTTTCACCACTTTATAAATATAGATAGATATTTACATGTTTCGAAAGCGATGCTTTCTTCATCAGGAATATATGAATACTAAAAATAATAATGTCAAGTATAGACAAATGATAAAAATTAGAACACAAAATGTAAGAATAGACAAATTACAAACATAAACAAAAAATGATTAAAGTAGGTAAATAATTAATTAAAAAGCCCAATAAAAAATAATTATAAAACATTGAATAACAAATTCATATTAGAAAGAATTTATTTTTATTTTTTATTATTAATATTAATATGAAAATAAATTCAAGAGATAGCCATTTAAAAAAAAAGATTATTTATTAAATTTAATTCACTATTAATACTTTTTCTGATTTCAAAAATTTCAAATTTATCTAATTGTAAACCGGTTGTATTTGCACGTAAATTTTTTAAACCTTTATTTATATCAAATGAATGATTGTTTTCTAAAATAGGATTTGCAAATTCGTAAGCCGGTTGTATTTGTATGTAAAATTTTAAAAGTAAAACTTCAAAAATATGTTCGTATTTACTTATTTAACTTCTTGCTTTGTAACAGGAGAACTCGTTTCTCTAAATATATGTGGCTATTCTGTGGAAGCTACTTGTGATACATAACTGATATTTAGTAAGATGGTACCATTAACAAAAACATTATTTTGCAAAAAACGAGTAATTATCAAATTACCCTCAGCTGGCGCACGGCGAGGAAAAAGCGGCAAACGCTCCGGCTTGCAGCGATTCGTCGGCCAAAAATCCGACTTTCAAGGGGTAATAAAATTTAATTGCGCACGCCGGAACTTAAACTCGCAACCTCTGGATTCGTAGTCGAAGATCTACATCGCTCAATCACGGAGGCCGTCGAAATTTGTACCGATTTCATCAGAAGTAAGATAAAATTGAGATTAGTTCGGGAACACGGGCACGCCCAGTACGCACTTCTTTAGATTTTTCAAGTTTTATTTCAGTGGTCGTGTGGATGTTTTTCCGCCCGTGAAATAATACAATAATGTTGTAATACGGCTACAAGCGAGGTGGAATTTATATTCTTCATTTTTTTATATAAATAACAACGTGTTTTGTATTTTCACTATAATGGGGACTATTAACTATCAAGCTTTGAATTGAGGAGCTGTATGAACAAGATATGTTTATCGGTTTCTTTTATTAAACACACATCTGATTTGACAGCGAAAGTAACTAATCTCCAAATAAAGAAACATTAATTTGAATATTTTATTTCATTACATATGTTTATCTTTTCAAAATATATCTAAATCATAAAGTTCTTAAGTAGGTACCTACTCGTGTTTTCCATTTTGAAAATATTCTACCCAAAAAAACTTATTCTTTTGAATATGCAATCTGTGGCTAACAGGAGTGTTTAATCTATGGGCTAAAGTAAATAAAACATGGCGGGTTCTATGTTTTTCATACCAATTTTAAAACGTTATAGCAACAGTTTTACATATTGGATTTCATTCAAACTACTTTCTGAGCCTTTCCAAAACTTATAAAAACAAACTGTGCTATTTTCAGCCAAATCGGTCCAGTGATTTTCGAGAACATAGAGGACAAACAAACAAATTTATATTGATTTTTATATATATAGGTATACTAATTTTCCTCTACAGTAATAAACATACATCTAACACCTCACAAAATACTTGCAATACTAGAACAAGAGATGCACATTAATAACAAAAACATCCTATGACCAACAAAAAATACTACAAATACTCAGCTGTTAAGTTGTACAATTCACTCCCTACACAATCAAAACATCTAGCATCGCACGATACGAAATACATATTTGGAACTTCAATTATTCTAAAACATAACTTTTTTTTTTGGTTTCCTCATATAAATTTTAACAATTTAAAGACAAATAATAATAAAAAAATAATAATTTTATCTTGAAAAAATGGAAATTATTACATTTGTTAAAATTGAACTGTTTCCATACTGTTATTTTAAGTTTTCCACTGTATAAAAACTATATAACTAACTAACTATCACGCCGTTTCTCCGCAGGGGTAGGCAGAAAGGACGAACCGTCAAACAACTCGATATTGGCATACACTTATTACTTCATTCACATTCATACATCGTCTCAAATGTACTAAATTAATTTATTATTTAAAAATATTCTCCAAAAACACAGGTGAACTCCTAGCGTAAAAGACAATATTGGTATTGTACATTCCACGGACATAATTAAAACAAAGCGTTAAATTTGAATATTGTAAACGCATTTGACAACGAATAACTGGGAATGAAGCAAGAATCGTATGCCAAGATAGAGTTATGCGACTGATTCTCTCTGCCTATCCCTGTGGAGAAATGAAGTCATGGTTAGCTAGTTACCCAAAAAATGCCGCGGGCTGAGAGATGTTTTGAAATTCTCGTGCCAAAATGAAACCAGTAGTCCAAACGTACTTTATCACGATTTTTTCTCACATTTATTTTTTTATGAAATTTCTTTTTAAACACGTCATTCTAGAATGCCATTAAAATAATGGCGTAGTAGCTAGTCTCATTTATACCCTCTGGAAGGGATGAAAATAATTTGGATGTAACATTTTTTTCTCTTGAAAAATGTCACATTCGGAATCCTTTAAAAAAATTGGCACTAATAAATACCACACGTATGGCAATTTGAGTAATTATTTAATTAATCTCATTAATCACTTAATAACCTATGGAATTAAAAAAAAACATATAAGGGGTTATTACCCGATTTTGCAAGATTTTCCCCTGGGTTAGCAGTCGGGTGTGAACATTCCGAGGGTCGCGGGTTCAAATCCCGGCGTGCGCAAGTAAATTTTATTTAATTAATTTGTTCTGTTTTACAATCTGTTTGCAATTAATTAAAAAAATAATATACAGTGTATTTGCGCACGTTCCAGAATCGAAGATACTCTCAGTATCGCCCTGGTGAAAGACCACCATTCGGAATTGAAATGTTGCTTGAAATGGCTTTTAGCCGTGTTTGGTTACCAGATCTGAATAGCCAGGTATTTACCCACCTTTCTCTTCCCCTTCTTCCCGTCCCCAATACCTTCAGCCTCACAAAATTCCCCAATTGGGGATGCCATAGTCTCACTGGCTCCAGATAGTTGGGAGCAGTTGGGACTCTTGTGCGGTATTAAAAAAAAAAGACTGATTCCCACCCTGGCGTCGCAGGTTCAATGCCCAGCTAGCTAAGTCACCCGTTGCACAAGCAAAATTTTCCACTTATGATGATGGAGGTAGGAGAAAATATTGTCAGGTTGCTCATAAACCGGAAGGTTGATACATTATGAAAAAAAAAAGAAAAACAATGTTGTAATAATATTATTATTAATTTTTTTTTTTACTGGTGCACTAAAATCTTAACCTAAATGAAACTGAAAAAAACAAAAGAAAATAGAAAGATATCAGTCGCATCTGGGACACGAATCCAGGACCTCTGTTTTTCCGGGACAACCGCTTTACCAACTTAGCTAATGAGACCAGTTCAATTTATGTCATCTTCATCGATATCATATCTCAAATTCAAGACTTGGTTGTCCCGGAAAGACAGAGGTCCTGGGCTCGAGTCCCAGATGCGACTGATATCTTTCTATTTTGTGTTGTTTTTTTCGTTTTAATGTTTCATTTAGGTTATGTTAAGATTATCTTCTTCAATGATTAAATATTATTATTTATTTTTTCCACAGTATATATAGTATCTCGAAAAGGAAACCATTGTTTTCGAAACATGTAGATATTTATTTATTACAAAAAAAATAGTGGTTTAAACATAATAATTTCTATTATTTAATTTAAAAGAATGCCTTGAATTGACAAAAGAATTATAATTATTCAAGGCATTATTAATAATAATGCATTGAATTGAAGAAATAATGTTATAATTCACGAATAAAACTAATTCTGTCATTGTCCATAATGAACTTTTTTTTACCATCAGATTTGATGTCGTGAAAGGAAAAGATTTAGTCTTAAGTACCTAAATTTAAATGGATATTTTTTTAACGCTTCGATTGCTACCTGCAACCCACTAAAAATTCATCTATTCCTCCATCCTGGAGGATCAAATAAGATTTAGTGTTTGTCTTCTAGGGGACATTACGTTCGGCTTTCTGGTTAGCTTGGCTACATAAGTAATATATTCATTCGAGGTGCCACTGAACGCCACAGAGATACTCGAAAAAAAGACTAATGCAAATCAAACTCACAAATATTTTTATTTTTATATTAACGGATCATTGTACAATTACACAAAATACACAACACGAGATAAACAAGAGCTACAGGAAAAGAACAGCACATACATAGTACATAAATGAAGCAATTACAAAAATATATATTTGAGAGAATACTTATTTCAAACCCTGAAGAAGGTTTTGGTTAGAGTCCATGATTTCAGACATTCCTTATCAGTTAAATACGAGGATACACATTATCAATGTGAAAACCTCCCAGAAATCAGAATTTTAATTATTTTCTAACTAAATCGGTTTTACCGATAATAAATCATCATTATTTTTAAAAACCCGTCCAAATTAGAATGTAGTGGGAGTAAATAAAATCAAATACATAAGTCGGCACAATGTGGATTAACCACAGTTCGAAAATGGCCTTAAACGCCGAAACAGCTGTCACAATAATAAAATAAAAAAAACTAAAAATACTCGCAGAACTCAATAATAACATTTTAAAATTTAATTTATGTTAAATTAAAAAAATAAAATAAAAACACCATTTAGACTGGTACCAAAAATTTAAAGGTACTGAGTTAAGACGTTTCTACATTATGGACAGTGAAGAATGGTACTCATAATTAATAGTGTTGATTGAGGAAACGTAATTCAATGAGTCTCTGCGGCAAGGAGTGTTATTGAACCGGATGAGTTGCAACAAGAAGATAATTAATCCTTTTTTTATGTAAATAATGTTTAATAATTTCTGGGAGTATTTTAGTTTTTTTTTTATTATTATGACAGCTGTTTCGGCGTACAAGGCCATTTTCAAAGAACATGGCGGATCCTGCGATTTTTAAAAAGAACTGGATCATTTTTATTCAATCTAATATCTACTTTAGATATTTTATGTCGGGGAATGCAGCTGCAGAGGCTGTTCGAGGAGAGGATGAACCTGCATTGTACCAAACCGATGAAGTAGCGCAGAACAGGGCTTTGGGCCTTAACATGCAGTGGCATACACAGAGTTTTTTTTATTAGGGTAGGCAGCAGAAAAAACAGCGAATTAATTGATATATAAAAAAAACCTACCTCAGATGTGGTAACTTTTCGCTAAGAATGGCTAAGCTGCCAGCTTTAGCCGATGTTGGTTCGGTTTACACGCCACTTCAAATATCCAAACCATCGCTTCATTTCTGCATATTAAAAGCCATATTTCCACTTATCGACCGATCGATATGAAAGAAAGCCATCATAATGTAACATGTATTTCGTTAGTAAAGTTGAACTTATTAATGGAGGTACCAACAGGTGGAACTGATTGCAATATTTGTGATTTATATCGACACAGCCTTTTTCGACACTAACAATAACGAGTCTTCCTTTGAATGCGCATTGCGCACACATGTCCATTTTTGCGTAGAATACAGTCAACATTCGTGTCATTCAGCATTCTTAGTTCCTGCTTTTGATACGTAGGGCTGTCGGTGGGGCGCACGTGGCGCTGCGAATCATAGCTGGAACATCGCGCCTATTTTCAAATTACAGATTGATTTCTAGAAATATTTTCATAAATTTCAATAATATTTTATTTTGATGTGAGTAAGGTAGGATAGGCAGTGCTTTTGTGCCTATATGGAATGCACGCCTCTACTAGGATGAAAGCCAAAGATCGACACGATAAAAAATTATCAACAACATCGGTTATTTCTCAACATTACCGAGCACGTTCATTGATCGCCGGTATTATGTGACAGTTTACGTCGACTAAATCTGCTTAATTCGTCGCAAGTTCAGCTTGTCCACATATCGTTAATTATTGTTTCTAAAATTTCACGCAGAAATCATAATTATTGTTGAATGAATGAGAGACATATTAGAAAAAATACTATTTAGTTGAAGACAAAGCATTTGAGTAAACACCACACGGTCAGTTCATTCAAATGAGGAGACTGTCAATGCAAAGACTGTTCGCCTAAATAGCTAAACTGTTCAACTTTTAGTAAGCAACAACAGTCAGGAGTTCGATGTGGTGTCGCAAAAACTAAAATCCAAATGTACAAAGGCCATTAGATTGTCTACGTTCCCAGTAATTCTGTGGAACTGCGCATCTTTTATTTGTCCCTCCGCACTTTCGCTGCTTCTGTTTACTTACATTTCCACTCTCGCGGTGAATACTTCTCCGTATTCTAATATAAATGTGTTTGTCGCGAGTTTGGATTTACTTTGCATTGCAAAAGACTCCACCTTTTTGTTAGGACCAAAGGTGGAGTGAAGATAGGAAGAGGCTACGAAATTCGCAGGATTTTTCGGTCAATTATGACCTCTTGTTTGGTTTGGAAATGTCAGAACAAGGCATTCAAATACGTTGTTAAGCCGTTGTTGAAAAAACTTTAGTTTGACAAAGTTCGCAACATTCTTTTAAAAAAACTCTTAGGAGATTTAAAAAATGAATATATTTCATTTTTAAATCATCTGAAATGATACCTAGAATACTTATTATAAAATACCAAAGTTCTTTTCAGAAGCTTAGAGAAAAATTGCCTTTAAAAAAGCTTTGAAGTGTCGGTCGTTTTGGAACTTACGAACAGTTTTTCTTCTTGTTATTATTGTACAATCGTTTTACGAAAGTTTGAAATATTGGACCTAAAATTCTCAAAATCAAATTAAACCCGCTTCTAGGGGACGTATTTTTGTGAAATTTTAGTTTAAGTAGACAAGGCAATCAGCATTCTTACCACCGGCGCCAGGAGTGTTTGTACTTATCCCAATTTGTTAAAAGCTGAAATCCATTCTGAGGTATACAAATGGAGTAAATATTAGCATTCGATATATGGGCAACAACATGAGGCCAATTGGCATCATAGATATAACACGGGCTTCAGTCGATTACAAGCTTTCGCCGGGTATGGATGTCCAATGATATCTGCAAAACGCCTACGAGACTATACTCGTACATGTCGTTCTGGAAATGATACAAAAAACAATGGAGTATAAATTGACTTTTTTGTGTTAAAAAATCAAGGAGCAAATGAAGTAGGCACGCCGGTACCTCAAATGGTTCGGATCGCGGTGGCCAGCTGCCAGCAGTTCGTGGCACGGCGATTCCGTTCGTTGAGTTTGTTCGCGGTCGGAAGAATTAGGACGACATCGACAGCCGCTTCACTCCCCTCCTTACTTCACATATATTTTACATAGATTTTGTAAGGAATGTAGACTGTATTTATAAACTACAATGGAAACTTATCAATATTTGGCGTTTGGCCGGTACCGTTCGAATGTAAAATAATCAAAATCGGTTTGATTGTCGATCATCAAATGTGACGTAAGTTTGAAATAACACAATATTACTTGTCGTGGCATTGGAATCAACTTTTAAATTATAATTTTTTGATGTTCCAAATGAGCGTATGAAAATAGCGTCCAATTTAGAAGACCACTCATCATCAGGGTGAAAATCGTTCTGGTCGATTTCTGGTTGAGTTCACCCTATCGAAAGTTCACTCATAATAAAGTCTGATTTTGTCTCTATAGACAAGATTCTCATTGACTATTTCGATAAAATATGTTTAGGTACATGAATTGGCTCTATTAAACTAAATAAAATAACAATAGGCAATATATGAATATAATAATAATAATACATATTATGGAAATAAAATAGGATCAACAAAAATGACATATTTAATCATTGTAAAAGATAATATAAAGAAATCTCAAATGAAATAAGAAACAAAAAAATACACAGAAAATAAAAGGGTATAAGTCGCATCTGAGAATCGAATCCAGGGCCTCTGTCTTACCGGGAGTTTTATCGTCCTTTTCATTTTCCATAAGTTTCCTTTTTTTCCCGCGGACCCCTTTGTCGTTCTTTTAATTTTCCGTGGACCCCCTCCCCCTGGCCTGTCTGTCCAAAACTTTGGTACAATATTGAACAAGTGGTATTTTTTCACAGAGCGATGCATCGCTGCCGGTATGAAAATTTGTTAAAACTTGCATATGAACGTGCCTGCGTGGACGCGATTCGCTTTAATTGCGCGGTAGGCTTGTCGAGTGAAACTTATTACGATGCTTGACTACGCGTGCAGTCTAAATGCACTCTGATCCGTGGATCCCCATTTACATCTCGTGGACCCTTTTTTCTTACCTCCCTGCCATGGACCCCCTCTGCAAATCTATATGAACCATTTGGGTAACCTGTGCTCTAGCTGCTGAGCTTAATGAGACCTTAATATTTTACATAATTTTTATCGATTTTCAAAATTCAAATTTAAGACTTATTTACCAATATTATCCTCAGTTAATTCCCAAATGCGACTAATAGCTTCTTATTTTCTATGTGTTTTTCTGTTTCGGGTTTAATTTGATATTATCTTCTTCAATTATTAAATATTACAATGAAGCTAATAAGCTTCAGTAAGTTTTCAAATAAATAACCTAAATAAATTTGGACTCAAAACCTTATATCCAGCCCCATATTTAAAAATGATCCAAAATTTTGCACCCTCGGACATTAATAACATTTTGCACCCTCGGACATTAATGACATTTTGAAGGGAACAAATTTTCTCAACAAATTTACTTCCGAGCAATTCTTATCCACCGCAGTTTTCACTTTCCTCCGGTCAGGGGAAAGGGGGTGGCTTAGGCCGGTAAACTACTAAAGGGTCTGCTTACTGATTTATCTCCCTAAATATACATTCTTTCACTTTATCAACCCTCCACCCTCTTTTAATTTCCAGGGAAATAAATTTTCACTTAAATATACTTGGGTAGCGAGGTAAAAGTGTTTTTTTTTCTAGGATTTCGTGCCTCCGCACATACGTCCGACTCATAATATTAGATGGCCAAAACCACGATTTTGACAATACTCAAATCTTAGTGATCATTATAAAAGTGTAACGATTGTAGATATATTTCCAGTATAAGGACAGTTGTTGCGGCGGTTTTTCGTTTTCCGATAGCAGTTATCCGGAAATGAATGCGATTGCGAAATGAGGAGTATGGAGGAAAAGGACTCACCGAATTCACTTATCACTCTCCCATGGCGGCTTGCGTGATTATTGACCGGGCAATTCCGGATGGCGAAAGGGTTTCAGCAAACTGGTTCGGTCCGGACCTCTGCAGCGCTCCCTTGGAACTTCAGAGCTGTAGTCTCGGCGTTGACTCGATTTGGAATCCGGGCAAGGCCGGGTAGCGGTACTTCAATAGTGGTCGCGGCGGTGAAACCGGGCAAGGCCGGGTAGCGACACTTCAATAGTGGTCGCGGCGGCGTCTTGATCAGGAATGAATGCGGATAAAGATTCACTCAGGAAGCCTGGACTGGAGCGGGGGGGAAGGGGGTTTGAAAGGGAATGAAGGGGGGAACTTCGCAATCGCACCTTGTCGAAGGTAGCTGTGAATAAACTCGCGTGAACAACAGTAAAACGAGGATACCATTTATGCGTACTTCTAAGTCTGCGATTTTTTAGCACCTTAATAATAATAATAATAACAAAGCATTTATATAGCGCAGTTTTGTGTTGTTTCACTTCAAGAAGCATATGTATTCAAATATTTTCGGACCAAACTCCTGTTTTCTGTGACAAACTGTTTTTTTTTAATATTTTTATAAGGAGCAATCACTACATTATATTGAATTTATTATATAAAATTACTTCATAATATATCCATTACACTCTTTATTAAACCTTTCTTTGTAATACATATGTAATGTTGTCTTCCTCTTACACATAATATCTTTCAATTGTTGCCTCCCTTAAATATTTTGTTCTTTTATTTGTTTGTATTATATACTGTTACACTCTATTGTTTTTTTACCTATACAAAACCGATAACTTTGTATTATTATTTAGTTAATATAATCTAGATATCTAATAAATCTATAATCTAGATCTAAGCGAAACTGGTTGGCGTTAAAATGTTATAAATTTGTGGTTTATAACAAAGTGATGATATGATTTTTGGAAGAGGGCTGTTTAAAACCTGGAAAAATATATTTAAAAATTAGATTTTTATGACTTCGTTATTACTGTTATTCTCTGACAGAAATTTTATGCGTTTAAAATAAGGAATTGCGATACAAAAATCTCGTTGTCGAAAAAAAATGTTTGCCATAAGAAACCAGCTAGAAAAGGGGTGGTAGATGGTTTTAAAGTTTCTCGGTGTGATCACCACAAAACATAACACATGTATGTTTTGTTTTTATGTTTGCTATCAAACGAAGTCCTCGTATTGAATTCCGTAAATCTAAGCTTAATCTTTCTATTGTAAGTTGCTCCATTTTATTTTTCATAAATATCTTTGACCAGCTAATGCGGCGTTTCGGACCGTTGTGCGTCGGTGTTTTTGCATGTTTTCTCACGTTTTCCTACAAGGAAATGTGAACGCATTTCTTTAAAAAACTAGGCACTTCCATGTGTGTAATCCTAGTAAATTAATCTGAATGTTTGTTCTAGGTGACAGTGCTCGGGTACTACCGCAGCGAATCGGAACGTTGTTCCGGTTGGTGGAATTCGTCAGCACCTTCGTTTCTGTTCCTGAAATTAAAAATATAGCTACGGTACGTAAAGTTAAATACTTTTTGTTATCACAGGTATTTCAACCAGAGGTGACCCAAACACAGTACTCAAACAAATTCGATGCTTGCATACAGCATACTGAGTTCCACTGTAGATTTTGGCAGTCACCTCTAGTCGGGAGCCCCAAAATATCTGAAAAACTCCTTGAATCTGTGCAGAAACGGCCTGTCCGTTTGATAAATTCGTCAAGCTTAAAAAACGGATTGCAATCTTTGGAGCACAGACGTCACGTGCGAATACTGTCCTTGTTCTACCGGTATTTTCATGGAATTCTGAGGAACTAGCATCATCGATTCCTTTGGAACCGATGCAGTCGGGAAACACGCCAAACACGCGCTCAACATTTGACACATGAGAACGGGTCGCTTCTACGACTCGTTCTTGTATTCATGATTTACCGGCCTCTATGTTTCAACCTTCCTACAAAACTGGTCTCTTAAAGCCCCAGGTTCACTTCTCCCTATCCTCTTAAAGATTCTCCACATAGGACGTCCAAAGATGACATAGGCCTTGAGGGAAACTATTTCCCTCAGGCCTCCTGTGTGGAGTCACTGAAAAAAAAAAACATAATTTTTTCATGATCCAAACTACGTATTCGGGATTGCTTATAAAAAATGTATTAAAATAGAGTCACAATTTGCTAAACATTTCTCAAAGAAAAACCACCAACTCAGGAATAAAAATAATCCAATTCCGTTACACATTCAAAATAAGGGCCGTAAACTTAACCTCTTAAAACAATCGGAGATCAGTATAAATTCTAGTAATCCAAAAGGTAATTTAATAAATGAACGAAATAATATAATTTGTTCCCCACTTCTAGACATGTTCCCGCCGAGATCAATCATACTTCATAATACTGCATAATATAATTATGCAAGGGAAAAAAACCCTTCATTCAAAAGTATAATCAATTTGGAAACGCCAATCTTAATTGTTTTTGTTTTATTTATTTTATTTGACTCGTATTTATACATTTAAGTTTGCAAAATAACTAAATATAACTATAACTAATTATTGTAACTTATATACTATTGGTTACTTTAAATATGGCTAATGATAATTTAAAAACTATTCTTGCTTAACATAATGTGATTTTCACAATATATTTTAAATTCATTCATTGGCGTAATTTTGGTTGGGACCGGCAGAACATTAAAAAATTTCATCCCTTTATAAAACAAATTGTTTTTGCTTATTGGCTTTGTTCTTTTTCGGTAGTCTGATTTCCTTACATGTTCTTGTATTATGCCTGTGATTGTCTATGTTGTAAATAATATTGTTAGAAAAATATTTTGATAAAAAGTTGTTTCTTATTTTATGTTTAAAAATCATTGCGTTCAATGTCGGTGTTGGTTTCACTGTTGATGACCCTTATTCAAAATTTAAACAATAGTATATTATAACCCTTAAGTAGGGAAACTTTACAGTGTAATAGAACTATTAAAATAACGTTCAATGTAATCAGAAACTATTAAGATCTTTGGTAATACAAACGGAAACATTCTATGAGTTTCATTATCAGTACCTACGTAGAAATAATTTAAACAGATTCTCTGTAAGTGGATACTCCACAGTTTGATAGTGTCTTCGGAAGGTTTCGCCTTATAATGTAATAATAATTAACTAGCGGAACTTTTTAATAAATAAAGCGATTTTTAAATCGAATGATAATAATTTCTTCGATAGATGTGTAATGATTTTGTGGTGTCATGATTATCTAATTAATAAGAATAACATTGTTTAAACCAATGTTTTTTAATACATAAATATCAACATGTTTCCGGAGCAAAGCTCCCCTTGTCAGGATAAACAATATTGAATTTTAATTAATAAACATAAATTTTTATTTTTATTAAAATTAATATATTATTTTTATTATTAATTATATTAATTAAAATTAATATTAATAAAGAAAATTAATTAATATTAATTAAGAAAATTTATTAATATTAATTAATAAAATTAATTAATGTTAATTAAAAATAATATTAATGAAGAAAATTAATTAATATATTACTTTTATTATAAATTATATTAATGATTTTGTGGCATCATTATTAATATAATAAAATATGAAAATATAAAAATAACTTTGTTTAAACCTCTGTTTTTAATACATAAATATCAACATGTTTCCGAAGCAAAGCTCCCCTCGTTAGGATAAACAATATCGAATTTTAATTAAATAATAAATATTAATTTTTATATTAATTAAAATCAATTAATATTAATATATTATTTTTATTAGTAATTCAAATTAATTCATTATTTTTATTATTAATTACATTAATTAAAATTAATGTATTATTTAATTATTAATTATATTAATTAAAATTAATATATTGTTTTTATTATTAATTATATTAATTAAAATTAATTGTCACAATTAATATTTATTATGTAGTAATAAATGTAGTAAGTAATTAATTATTAATAAATGAATTAAATAATATACTCTGTATTCACCACTTTATAAATATAAAGATATCTACATGTATCGAACGCGATGCTTTCTTTATCAGGGGTAATACTGAAGATAATAATGTCAAGTATAGACAAATCGACCCTTTGGAATAACAAGGTTCCATCTGACACAGCAATGTCATGCGATAATGTGCACTATGGAAGGTAACTTTAAGATTCATTATTGCATAACATTGCCGTGTCAGATGGAACCTTGTTATTCCAATGGGTCGAAATAAAAAAAAATAGAACGCAATAATGTAAGAATAGACAAATTATAAACATAAACACAAATTGATTAAAGTAGGTAAGTAATTAATCAAAAATGTTAATAAAAAATTATTATGAAACATGAATAAAAAATTTATATTAGAAATTAAAAAAATAAATAATTGTTATTATTAATATTAATATAAAAATAAATTCAAGATATTACTATTTTTTTTTAAATATTTCATTTTTATCATTTGTCTATAATTGACATTTATTTTTATTATTCTATATATTCCCGATGAAGAAAACATCGCTTTCGATACATGTAGATATCTGTGTATTAATAAAGTGGTAAATACAAAGTATGTATTTCAATTAATTTATTAATAATGACGCCGCGAAGTGAATACCAATCGTTTGAACAAATCATAATTAATTACTTAACCTGCTTTCTACAATTATTATAATTTTTTGTTCATACTTTTAATTTATTTATGCGCTTATTATTTTTGCACACTTTAAATACTTTTAATAAATTGTTTATCCTTATGAGGGGATATTTGCTACTGAAACATGTAGATATTTATATATAAAAAAACATCGGTTTTAATAAAATTATTTTTATTGATTATACGAATAATAATAGTTATTATTAAAATTTTAAAACTAGAAAAATCAACACGTTTTCGAATATTGAAATGAAAAATAAATAAGTAATAAAAACACTCTAACAAAGAGACTAGATAGAGAGACTACATAATATAATTTGTGAAATGTTCAGATAAATTTTTATCAAGAACAAAAAACCATCATAAAGGAGAACAGGGGTGATGAAAAGATCGTGGGAGGCGCGCTGATGAAAAATATAGTACCAAGGTGGGCGGTGAGAATAAGGTTGGAAATCTCTGCTCTAAAATTTTCAAAGAACTACTGGAATTTCTTTTTCAAATATTCAAATTAGAACAACGTATAATTAATTACTTTCGTTCCTTTTTTGTAATGAGTAGGGATGAGTATGACAAAAGGATCATAATCAGTGACGATTCGTACGGACATCACTGTCGAAAGAGTTTATATATATGCACCAATACACACAATCGTTGTTATCGTAGGTTTAAAGCTCAAATTATTAAAAAAATATATAAAAATATTATATGTTATTACAAAACTGACGTATACAGTATTTTTATAAGTTTCTCAAAGGACTTTCATTTCATATTCCATACCCGCCAATAAACAATTCATCTCAATATTTAAAAACCTTTTATGCTAAAAGCGTATTTATTTAACATTCGTTTCTATTACCTTCGATGAAAATGTTCTTTCTACCGACATTTTAGTGGCATACATATGAGTGGGTCCACTATTATATACAAGATACTTAGCCCTTATAATGTAACGCTGCAAAGTTCTGAAAAATTTGGGTTTTTCAGGATAAACTACTATTTCCACCCCTAGACATCGCTCGCCGCGCGAAGACACTTTGAAAAATCTAGAATCACCCCCGGTACTTAAGTTGCCTTTAAAATAGATTGCATCCCCATTAATCCGGAAGAAACATAACGGGTGGTGTCTGATCACCGAGGCTGTTAATTGTGCCAAAGCCCGAAGGCAGGGGCAGGGGCGCGGTGTAGAGCCGTAAAAGACACCCAACCAACTTATTGGGGCGTAAAGCGGTCTAGAGAAATGGTCTACGCATTTGTCTTTCAGTAGGAAGAGTTATAATTTAATATGATAACACGAAATAAGAAAAAAAATGACAGAAAAAAACAGGTATTTTTTTTATTGATATAAAAATACTACCAGATTCATAAAAAAAATTGCATTGCGGAAATAAAACATAAGGTTCTAGGTTCTTAGCTTGGATTTTTTTAAGAAAGAAAAAACCCAAACTAAGAACCTAGAAACCTATATTTTAAATATCCATTTTATTCAGTTGGCACTTTTGACAAATGTCATTTCATGCTACCATCAAAAATGGCGTCAATTCTTTTTCAATATTTACGCTTTTTTATATAAAGAAAGTAAAAAATGAAGTGCATTTTTTGGACCTCCGCCTTAGTCGAGTTCTAATAGGAAAAAAAATAGCAAAAGATAGTACGCAATCGTCGATATATCACTACTGGATTAGACGTGTCATAGAGATAAGTATGACGATTTTGACCCACTTATGACCAATTTCATAACACAACTTCCTATTGAACTTCGTTGCCTCGCTTCGAAAGACTAGCACGCTTCATTCTAAAATAACCCGGAGTGCAAAGTTGACTCCATATCGCATGATGTAATTTGGTCATGTCATATGAAGCCAGAAAGGCACGCGTCACAAGTTTGAAGTAAAAACTTAAGAATCAACACATTCACACGTCACGAACACATACATCGCCATACAAAAACGCCTGTGAGAAAATGAACATTTTAACTAATGTTATTTTTTTGAAAACGCTCGATCGAAATGATATGTTATGTAAATATATTTTAAAATACTCATAAAGGTGATTCAATTGTCACTAATAAAGTCTGTAATAGCGCTATCTAAAATATTTATAACTGTCTCAATTTTGTGTTTGAAAAATGATCTCGATAAAGATAGCCACTCTGTTGATGCAAACTTGCTGGAAAACAAATTTGATCGATGTAGATCAACAAAAGGAAACAAACAATGCTTCTTGAGATCTTTTGACTACGAGATAATGCACTTTATTTTTGATTAATGTTTACGGGAACCAAATCATTTTGGTTCGGGCGTCATTTTTAAGATCTACATGGCCTCTCTAGATATTGTAGGTCGATATACATAATATTATATTTGGAGTCTATTATAAGCAGTGGCGTGCAGTCCATAAAGGCTTAAAAGCTGTGCCTGCCCTAAGAAAAAATAACCAAATAAATATTGAAAGAGATGTGACTCATCTAAGTCGAGAGTCGCGATTTTCATTGTTTTTTAAAGATGCGTCCGTGGCGTCTTTCCCCTATTGGCACTAGAGGCGCTAGAGTAAGTAGTTGGTTGATTTCTGTGGCCAGTGATAACTACAGTAAATACACATGAATATAAAAATGGCAAATTGGACAATAATGTATGCTAGTAAAATAATTTCAATACATCTAATATATAATTTTCGAGAATATATTCATGTTCGTGTTTATTTGTTTGTTTCATCATTACGCATTATCTCAGCACTGGAATGGGTTAAGGGGTCAATTCAAAGAGAGCAAGATGTTGTTTTTTTAACAGTAACCATGTGGTATACTTCAAATTAACCTCCGAGGTTTACGGGGGAACAAAAATGGATCATTCGACTTAAGTTACAAAAGTTCAAATTTGATTTGATTTGAACATCCCGATGCCATTTTGTTTTGTTCAACGACCCAAGTTCCAAACAATGTGTCCATAGTTTAATTCTATTTACAAAAAAAAAACAAAACATTTGTAAACAACTTATACTTGGAGCAAGTGGATGAGTTTATACATTTGGAATACATGTTTACGAGAGACGTAGAGGCTGACGAGAATACGGAATGAATAATCTGGTGAAAGGGTTGGGTGGGGATATTTGAAACAATATTAATTCTTAACAATTATATTATTTTCATCTTAAAAAATACTCCCAGTTTAACAAAACTCACAACCTCAAACTTTACTCCAAACCATTCATAACCCCGAACAAGGCCGGGTACACGTCAGCTAGTTTGTGATTAAAAGACAATCATATTGAATGATTAATTTCACAACGAGGTTTATTTAGTATTCAAATTCGTACGTATTGTTTGATGGACGCCGTATGCACATAGACCAAGTTCTTTTACCGTGGGGTTTCAGATTTTGTGGCTCCGCCACTGGCCTGTGCACCTTCTGTTTCCGGCGGCTGCTGCCACAGCGGGAGGTTCTAGTCTGAGTAACTGTGTTCTGTGCGGAGTAGACAGATCGACCGTTAATTGCAACTACTAACGGCTTACGGCTAACGAGATACTTTGCCGTTAGAAGAACGGCGATGGTGATATTCAAACTCCGGAGCGTTCCAACGACGGAATTGATTGAAATTTATTTATGCGCTCCAAGAATAAATTTTCCAATTTCTGGACCACCAATTAAATGCAAATAAAAGCAATTTTATTGCAATCTTGATATGCTTGGCGTAACTCTAAGTGTCCAGCTCAGGTATGGGGCTCCATCGTAGCAATAGTCAAATTAGCATCTCAGAAGCTGGACGTACGGTACAGAGCCAGCAGATATTTTTTTATTACATAACTGCTGACCCTGTATAAATCGCAAGTGCGCCCTACTGTAGAATATTGCAACCACCTCTAGGCGACGGCCCAAATAAAACTGAAAGAAACCCTTAAATCTGTGCAGAAATAAACAGATCAACCGAACAATCTTTGGAGAATAGACATCAGATGAGAATGTTGTCCTTGTTCTACCAGTAGTTTAATGGAAGATGCTCTGAGAAACTAGCACCGGGAACTAGCCTCGGCACCGGTGCATAGTCGGGAAACACGCCAAATGCGCGCCCAATATTTGTACATGGTTATCATTTGTCACATGAGAACGGGTCGCTTCTACGTCTCGTTCTCGTGTTGTGGAATGATTTACCGGCCTCTAAGTTTCTTCACTCCTTCAACATGTTTTCCCTCTTCATATCTTGTAAAAAACAATCCACACAGCATCCCCAAATATAACATGCCTTGAGGGGAATTATTTCCCTCAAGGCCTCCTGTATGGGGCAATTATTCAAAAAAAAAATCCACATTTGTGAAATGAAAAAAAGACACTGATCATTTTTGATTCTGTCAAAAAGAAAAGATAAATATTTTGTTTTTATAAAATTATTTAATATACCTTCACGCCTTTATGACTGTCGAATGCAGTGGCTGATCCAGGGTTCCGATAAAAACTCACAATGAGGCACCCAAGCCAATTTAAAAATATATTTATATCAATGTTGACATTCAATACTGTATTTTTTTTTTCTAAAGTTAGTTTTCATAGTGAAAATAGTTTTCAAAGCTTCAATTTTTCAAAGCCCACCAAAACGCTCTAAATCTGTGGCCGGTCGGTTTTGATCGGTTTTGAGGTTAGAATGTCAAATGACAAAACAAGGATGAGCTTAACAGAACATATTGTTATGTTCAATTCATTGTAAACCATAACTAAACATAAGTAATAAAATTACATACCATTTTAGAAACTTTAAATCGAAGAATAATAATAGTATTGAGCGTCTCCAAACAGACGTAGTGTACACAGATTTTAGTAAGGCATTCGACAAAGTCTCACATAAAATTCTCATACATAAATTAAGTACTCTTGGAATAACCGGGAATATTTTGAAATGGTTTGAATGTTATCTACATAAACGAAAAATATCGGTTAAACTCAATTCACACTTTTCATATCAGTTTGAAATCTTCAGCGGCGTTCCACAGGGGTCACATTTGGGACCAGTATTGTTTTCCTTGTTTATCAACGACATAACTACTATTTTTGATGGAGTTATGATACTCCTATTCGCTGATGATCTTAAAATTTACAAAACTATTACCAATCTCAAAGACTGTTACGTATTGCAAATGAATCTTGATAGGTTACAAGAGTGGTGCATTCGTAATGAACTGTTTCTCAATATTGAAAAATGTCTAACTATAACTTTTGTTCGAATTAAAAATCCCCTCACGTATCAATATAGCATTAACAACATTCACCTTAAAAGGGTTGAGCAAATAAAAGACCTTGGTATAATTTTTGACAGCAAACTAACTTTTATTCCCCACATTAATGAAATAACTAATAAGGCCATGATATGTTTGGGATTTATTTTGAGAACAGTCAAAGATTTCAAATTAATTAACTCCTTTAAATTACTGTTCACTGGATTGGTGAGAAGCAATTTGGAGTATAATTCGACAATCTGGGCTCCATTTTATAGGATTCACCAACAAAAAATTGAGAGAGTGCAGCATAAATTTCTTCGATTTATTAATTACAAGTTAGGTATTCCAATCGAAAATCTTAATTATACGTTTTTAATGAAGCTACTTAACCTAAGCGATTTATCATCTAGGCGCACAGTGAACGATTTAGTATGTCTCTTCAAAATAGCAAATGGCAGATTGGACGCCCTGGATTTAACGAGCCTTGTTACCCACCCGAAACACGAGACAGACGGCTCTGTATAACAATCCAGCGTCTTCTAATAATTATTTCGTGAACTCTCCTATTCAAAGATTGCACAGACTTGGTAACGAGTTCAGTTCAATTAATTTACCGTTACAACACTGTGTCCAAGCTAAAAATCAGTTTATTTGAATGTTTTTATTAAATTTATTAAGTTTTTTTTTTTGTTTTTTGTTTTTCATAAGCATCGTTTTTTATTGCAATTTTTTTTATTTTTTTATGTTATGTTTCGGCAAAATACCCAATCAGGTATAATAAAGGCATGCTGTTTTATAAAAACGTATATTATAAACTGTTCATATTTTACAACGTCATGGTAATTATAATTCTGCTGCCTTTATTACCCACCTATTGCGCTGAAACTAGCTACTTACATAGTATCTACCTTCTCACTTCTTTTATGCTTATGTTATTATATTATGCACTAAACTACTTCTTATACTCTTTGGTACAACCTGCTGTTATAATGTAACCACAGGATAAACTATTATTCATTGTGATAATTACGCTGTAACTGTTATATTGTATCTACTTACTTCTTTTACACCTATTTATTATTTTATGTGTACATTATTGTATTCCCAAATAAAACTATGTGACAAATGTATCATCATGTAAAAGCCTTCTAGGCGTGAATAAATAAATAAATAAATAAATAAATAACATTATCATAATATCCATATTGAAGACTGGTTTGCTCATAAATACTCTAATTTCTTTCATTATATTGAACAACAGTTATAGAGCTTAAAGTCAACCAAACTATGATTAAATTACGCCAAAACTAAAAAAAAATACGTATTTAAAATACAAAACAAAATCAAAAAATAAAAACGTCCATACTAATCCAAAAACAAAATGCTCACGTGACGTCAGATATTCCGAATGCAATGGTACCAATACATACAACAAAAATTATAAACATAGAATCGGCGTTTGCTGATCTATATGAATACATATTTTTAACTCCATTTTATTACTCACTGGAGTTCCTTATTGTTCTAATTAAAAATACATGGCCCGCATCACTTATTAATTAATGCACACAACAAAACACTATATTTTAATCAGCGAGATACAGAGAACAAATCCATGCAATTGCTATAATTTCAGCAAAGGCAAAAAAAAGTTCGAGAGACAAATGACATCTAATCCATCCATATGAGATTGCGATAATCGATGTCCAATTTGTATGTATTTTTTTCCGACCGCCCAGTAACCCGCAACGTACAGTTCTGAGTTTCAATCAAAAATACTGAACATTTTAGGAAACATTAACCAAATTAGGGCAAACTCCAGTACACAGGTGCAGAAATCACAATGTTTTGAGATAAAGAATACTTAAAAAATGTGGTTCATCTAAAACGTAAATATTATTATGAATTTTTTAATATAACTGTAATCTACAGAAAAAATAAATAACATGGTACTTAAAATCCTTTAAGTCTACTATCAAAATAAGGTGTAATGTGAGATCTGGTGTTCTCTCTTTCTAAAACACACGTCTGAATTTAAGGGAGAGGGAGATATAATGGGTATTCTGAAGACCGTAATTTGGTTCCCGATACGGAACAACTAGAATCGGCAGGTATTTTCATCTGCCAGTACAAAATTATAGCAAAATGAAAAAAAGTCACTTCTGTTGAATTTTTCCATTTGTGAGTTTTCGGGGAAAAAATTGAATTATTGTAGTCGGCGTAGATTTTGACTGACACTTTTATTTAAATCTTTGTGTACTAACTAACTAACTAACCATCATGCCGTTTCACCGCGCGGGTAGGCAGAGAGGACGGACTGCCAAAGAACTCGATCTTGGCATGCACTTCCTACTTCTATTATTAGTATTGAATTCACAGATCGAACCATGTCTTCCTCGGGTGTCCCCAGCTTCTTCTTCCATTAACATTCTCGTTATATATTCTCCTAATACTCCTTTGTTCGTTCATTCGTTCCACATGCTCAAACTGTCAAAGCGTCCGTTTCTCAATCTTTCTCATTACGCTTGCATTCTTTGTGACTCTCAACATTTTTCACACGATCATGCATGATTTAACACGCTTTTGCTCCAGAGATCTCATTTCTACAGCATTCGGTCTACTTTGATCTTCTATTTAGTATCAGTACTTAGTGTGGACTAGTAGCTTCGCTTTTTGAACAAATTTTTGCTAACGCCAACCGCGTTCAGTCCTTCGTTAATGGAGTTTCCTGCATTCACCCTACATTAAATATTCCTATCAGTCTTTCCATCTCTCGTAAACATACTTTCCAAGGTGGGTAGATACTCCATTTTGTTAATGCTTATAATTGACTTCCTACGCTTCTAATTGTCCTCTAATGTATTCTCTTAAATTTAATTACACCGTGATGTTTCGTGGGTACCTCACGGGTTCCCATAAATTATGATGCTAATACAATTAAAAGCGTTACCTCAAACCCGCGACTTTCAGAATGAGAGCCGAGGATTTGAAACACTCAGCGACGTGAGTCGTCGTATATGCCAAGTGACAAACAGATTGTTTTCTAAAATAAATAAGCCATGATTTTGGTGGAATATCAATAACAATGGAAAGACTGACAAAAGATTGTTTACGTTTTCCCTTTTCTACCAGGATGGGAGGAAATCGCAGGAGATTCGGCATTTCAATTATTTTATTCCTGAAAAAAATACGTGCCCTCGCTCCAGCGCTGAGGGATTACTTGAAAAATACGAAGAAAAAAATATTAAATCACTTACAATTTATTCTGAAAAGCTTCACACTACCCTTTTCTGGTTCTGAGATTTATTTATTATCTACTAGCTGATATGTACCCGGCCTTGCTCGGGATTTTTTTTTTTTTAAGTTAAGAAGTTATGCACTCTTGTCGTTCGGGTGCAATAATTGATTTGGCAGCGAAAGTAATGGCTTGTGACAACCGTTACTATTTTTAAACAAAGAAACAATCATTTGAAAATTTTAATTCATTTCCCTCATTCGTATTTTCAAAATATTTCTAAATAAAAAGTTTGTACGTAGGTATTTGTATTTTCCATTTTGAAAATATTCTCCCCAAATAAACCTTCTTCTTTTGAATGTGTAATCTGTGGCTAACCAGAGTGGTCTAACTCTTCTTTGGGCTAACCTCAATACAACATGGCAGGTTCAATGTTCTTAATGGTATTTTTTAAAACGTTATATCAACAGTTTTACATATTGGATTTCATTCGAACTACTCTCTAAACCTTCTCGGCACTAATAAGAACAAAATGTGTAATTTTTTTCAGCGAAACCGGTCAAGTAATTTTTCAGAAAATTGAGGACAGATAGACAAACACTAATATTCATGTATAGAAAATATTAATATCACAGCACTCCTGACACAGTAAGAATTCAAAATAAGGATTAGAAAAAAAGTCATTAATTGATAAACTAAAGTTTTTAAGACAAGATTTTTGTGCATAGCGCAAAG
The DNA here is from genome assembly GCA_022606495.2 of Halesus radiatus. Lineage (NCBI taxonomy): Eukaryota > Metazoa > Arthropoda > Insecta > Trichoptera > Limnephilidae > Halesus > Halesus radiatus. The sequence continues at coordinate 267,552 of JAHDVE020000149.1, read as the reverse complement.
GGTAACAATTATTTTTATAAACAATAATTATTAGCCTGAAACACTCATCCAAATCGAAAAAACCTTCCGAGAAAAGATAAATGTCGCCGACAGGACTCGAACCTGCACCCTTCTGATTGCCGGTCAGATGCTCTACCGTTGAGCTACGTAGGCTTATCGCAATACATAATATATCTTTTGCGTAAGCGCAAGCAGTTGTTTGTCGTTTTAAAACATGGCGTTTAATCGAATTCGTTTTAGTAAAAAAAAATATTTTTTTTTTAATCGTGAAGATCCTGAACAACTGTCGAAATTCCATTTCCGTCATTTTAAATCTGTATGCGTCTATAAACCAGACAATCATCTTGATATCTGTGCGAAATTTCAGTAAGGTGTGTTCATCGATACGTGGAAAAATTTATCCAGGAAGCGGACGGGATCGTAAACTAATTTTTTTTGTCGGTGTCAACTGCTGAACGTCAAATTGCATGGGCGATTTGTAGTCGTCCTAGCAAGTGTCGCAAAATTACCAGTATTGTTGAAAAAAAAACCTTTTATCCTGCGAATGAAAAATATTCTTCTTAGGGGGCCTGTTTCTGGTTCTTTTTAGGGATAGAGTATTTATTCTATTTGTTCTTCTTTTTAAATAAATTTTGCTTAATTGCGATTCAAGTTACATTTTAAACAATTTTAAAGGGGTTTGCGATTTAATTATCACAGTATTACTAAAAATCATAGAGGCATCACATGTATTTAGCACGTTTTATTTAACTAACTAATTAACTAACAGGGGTAGGCAGAGGGGACGGACCGCCAAACAACTCGATCTTGGCATACACTTCACATTCACATTCATACAACGCCTCATACATTCTCTTCTGTTATTCCGACTTCTGACATGGCCCGACTCAAGTATTTGATTCACTTGATCGTGCCATGTCTTCCTAGGCTTCTTCTTCCAGTCTCATTCGCGTCATACATTCTTATTACACTCCTCTCTTCGTTCATTCGCTCTACATGCCAGAATCAATTGTAGTTTATTGTAATTTTTTTAATTTTACTTGCTTTTATCTGTCATTTAGGACTTTTGGCATATGAACTTTATAAACATTGCAATTTAATTAATTCGGTTAATTTAATAGTATTATTACACGACAAATGAAAGTCAATAATACGATAATATTGAGTTTATTTTTATTTAAACTAAGGAAATTTCTATATTTTTAAAGAACGTCATTCGCTGAATGACAGCTTTTATCAGAGAGAACCGAGATTGCATTTAACCAAAAAGTCTTTAAGCCTATGGATAAGAACAATGCCTTATCCTAAGAAACGAGTCGGAATCAGGACCCTGATCCCAGTGGCGTGCATTGCTCTATGACCGATTATAGGCGGTAGTCTTTTCAATTGTAAATACATCAAATTTTGGTGGTCTTAAGAACTGTGTGTTGTAAGCCGATAAAGGGTACATTTTTGAGTGAATTTCGATATTTATCCATTTAATATTACTAAAAATACTTTTTAATTTTTTTTTTGTTATAAACATTTTTATTAATCTATTTTACATTTTTATTGTTCACTACTTGCTGTGCTAGCTCTGTCCGTGTTGTAGCAAGTAGTCCATTTCGTTTCGTGGTAAAGTCAAATAAAATATTTAATCATTGCAGAAGATAATATTAACACATCCCAAATGAACCACGAAACCGAAAAAAACAACAGAAAAAAAAAGATTTCAGTCGCATCTGGGACTCGAACCCAGGATCTCTACCTATCCGGGGTAACCGCTTAACCAACTTAGCTAATGAGACCAGATTAATTTACGCCATCTACACCGATATCATATTTCAAGTTCAAGACTTATTAATATTATCGTCCATTTTTAAATCCCATATTATTGGCTGCTATCCTTATGATGATCTCAAAGTTCTACCCGAACACAATTACAGTCTGAATTCGGATATACCTACCGGATTTTTATTCATATGAGACATCTATGGACTTATTTAACAAGTCTGGAATGAAATATTCAATTTATTTTTTATAACTTATTGAAGTTTGTAAACCTCATTGTAAAATTTAATCATTGAAGTAGATAATATTAACACATCCCAAATAAACCACGAAACCGAAAAAATAACAGAAAATAAAAAAGATTTCAGTCGCATCTGGGACTCGAACCTAGGACCAGGAACATCTTGTTATCTTTTTATTTTCTGTTGTTTTTTCGGTTTCGTGGTTCATTTGGGATGTGTTGATATTATCTTCTTCAATGATTAAATATTACAATAAGGTTTACAAACTTCAATAAGTTATAAAAAATAAAAATCAAATAAAATAATCTATTTTATGAACATAATAACATACATTAGATTATTTAATATAAAAAAAATAAAACTAATGTAAAAATTCCTGTACTCAAAAAAAAGTTGATTTACGTAGTAAAATTAAAAATAAATTTACTCATTAGAGCCAAATACAAAAAATAACCTCGACTTACTGAAAATACTGTAGTTTTATTATACAAGGTTGTAAATGAAAAGTTTGAATTTTTGTTGTAGAACGACTGCCGTAACAAAATTAATTAATTAAAAAGTACATATGTAAAAAAATGCAGTATTTAAAAAAAATATTTTTAATTTTCTCTAAGTGGGGACGGCTTTTCAGCCTCCATGGGCTGCACGGTTCAGTGATAATTCAACACACGTACGAATCGGCACACTTTAAAAAAATAATGATAATACTAAAAATAAAATAGGTTAGATTAGGTTTTCGGGCTAGTTTATTTTCGTACTTTTGAAAAGTGTGCTGATTCATAGAAGTGTTGAATTATTCGGTCCCAGGATTGCACGCCACTGCCCGGTACATAGGTATTATTTATATGACTTGGAGTGTGTATCAAGACAGGCTGTGTGGTTCCATCTTCCCGGACTGCCCTGGGAATTAATTGGGTGATTTTTAGATATAAAAATAAACATTGCATACATTACGTATTACACATTATTCTATCAGTTTTGCCGGTTTAATCCGTTTGAATTGCAAAGGAATTGCCGAATTTTCACATCAATCAACCGTGATAGTTAGTCAGCTGTTTTTATTATTGTCATTAATCACGGTTAAGTCTGCTAAATTAGTTCGCGACAGCTTATATTGGCAGAGAGGTCCCTACAGTCAGATAATTATTTTGTTTTTTGCTTATTTAATAGGGTGTCAAAGCAATTACGGACGAAATCGTAATTTTGAAAGATATTTCATAAAACTCTCTACACTTTAACTCGTTCACTGCCGGCTTTCTACTATGTAAGATTGACGTATGCTACCTTTTGTTGTGTTTTTTTTTAATCCGCTTACTATAGTAATAATACCACTAATATAGATAGCATACAACACGCACGTTCGCCGCCATCTTTTTACTAAGTAAGATTGATCTATTTCACCTTTTTTTGCACGCGACAAAAGGGAGTGAGCGGCATCAGGGAAGACAAAAATACGCGCTAGACATGGGCAGATTCATTCGCAGTAGCAACTAGATTCAGTCTGATTCAAATAGTCTTGTGAATTTATTAATTTAATTCATTCCCTTAATTCATAAAAAAATATTCTAAGAACAATAAAATATAATAAATAATAAAAAAATAGAGGATTTTTTCGCGTTAGTGTTAGAAAAAACGTATTGAAAAATAAAATAAAGACGAAAATAACAATCTTACCGAAATAAATAAAACATAATATAACACCCTACCATCAACCAAGAGTATTGATTACTTCGAAAATTCCCACCCGACTACTGAAACTGACGGTCTGGCTACGCTGGAATCGCCGCGGGCATTGAGGAATGAATTAGTAACTTCTGACCAGTGTCTTGCAGTGATTTGACTAGCTTACGCCCCGCGGACCTAGTATGGACAGATTCGATATATACGTATCAGATGCGTAGTGACTACAACGTCACCGAATACCGAATACATTTCTTGATTCCTTGAATTAGGGAATACGCACTGCTCGGAATTACTGACAGTCTGACAAGAGACAACTGCTGCTGCGGAATAGTGTGGACTACAAACTAACATGACGTGCGGGTTTTTATGGATTACAGCAGGGGATTCTATACGTTACCGTATATGGATGGAGTCCTGCACATTGCACTATATATCCGGCGACTATGCGACCTGCGCCCATTGTAACCGCATTGTGTCACGGTGCCGCGCATCAAAAATAGGGTTGAAATGCCTAAGCTAAGGAATGAAGAATTATTTCCGTGTCAAATTGAGAAAATGTTCGAGTGCGTCACGAAATTGAATTTATTGATCAATACATTCATTCAATATCGTCAATGTCTAATGCACACCCATGGGAGTGATAGGCAGCGAACGAGTTAACCCTAAAATATAATTGAAATATAAGTAGGTACTATTGTTGAATATATTTCATGTAACACTTCTGTTCAATATATACCCCTTATCTGAGGAGGATTATTATTTTTAAGTTTTTGTTTATTTTTATGTTTTTTTAATGAGAGGAAGGAGCAAGTCTGAATTTTGAAAAGACCTGTTTCCTTGGAGATAGAAAATAATATATAAAGCAAAAGGATGTCTTATTGTTGCATTTCTAGAATCACGTACTTTTAGTTTTCTATTTTGTTGTAACTATGGTGTACAACAACACAAACTTTATCTATATTACATTCTTGATGTACTTTTATTTCTATTACTTTTATTTATTCACTACTGTCGCTAGATGGCGCTGCTCCCAAACTCAAACACGAGAAATCTTTCTCTATTGAGTTGGGCATTTTTTGTACAACAACTTTATACTTTTTTTGTAATTATCTATTATATCTGTACTATTAAATATTCTATATGTATTTATATTAAATAAAAAATAAATAAATGTATTGTGAAAACGACCGTTCTTGTATGGGAAATGTCAATCGTTCGGCGAATCTACCGAACATGCTCCGGTGTCGAAAGGATCAAATATGATTAAAAGTGTGAAAATTTTGCTGTCAGTTAGGAATTCATTGTGGCAACGTAACATGCATCACACAACAAAGCAAACTCTCCCGCAAACGCAACACCGAAAAAGTTGTTGCCGAAAGCAAAATTCACTAGAGTTTAACAAAACAAGTCAAAACAATCGAAAATCGACACATTTTGAGATTATCACGCCAGCAGCAGCTTGCAGTAGATTAAAGAAGAGTTTTATTCAACCAAATACGAAACAATATTAATAATATAAATTGAAAATACACTTTGTATATACCACTTTACTTAAAATATATAAATATTTCTACATGTTTCATCTATTAATATATTATATATATATATTATATATATATTAATAGCCTAAAAACTAATCATCACGCCGTTTTTCCAGAGTTGTAGAAAGAGAGAATAGACAGCCACACAACTCTGTTTTGGCACAAGCTTCTTGCTTTATTCACGTTTATGCATCGTCACATACTCGTACATAATCTTCTGTTATTCTGACTCTTGCCTTGACTCTATTTAAGTATTTTAATCACTTGGACGTGTCATGTCTTTCTCGGGCGTCCCCGACTTCTTCTATAATTCACTTTTGCGTCGTATATTCATTCTACGTGTCCAAACCATCTAATCCTTCTTAATCCTACCCTTTCTTTATCCTGTTTTTCGCGCTTACATCAGTTTTGCGTTCTTTCCGGATTACACAAATGTAACACGACGGCTTTTGTGCCTTCTTCATCAGTAAATCTTCCCCTGGCATTTTTAATTTTTCAAATGTGAACATAAACAAAAATTAGACGTTGTCAAATCTGAGATATAGGCAGGATGATTTTTTTATTAATCTTTGTCTCCATCAAAGCACGCATCGCAACTTGTGCTGTAAGCATGGGTGCATTGTCCTGAATTTTTTATCCATTCGAATTGTTTATCCATTTCCTACCACTGCATAGATTCTCATAGACTCGAAGTCCGATCGGTGGATCAACTAACGTCTATTAAAATTTGCCGTATATCTTGTCCTCACGCAATTCACATAGCGATAAGTTTCTCTCACCTTCTTTATGGTTAAACCGTTTTGGATGATCTCTCCAACTCTTTCAGTTCTGATGTTCACTTCATTAACATCGTCCAGATTAACCCACAAAACGCACCGAGCTGCTTCCAACTAGGAAATAAATAATTTAGTCGTCAAAAAGGAAAAATAAAACGTTAGAAATGGGGTGGTATATTCGGTCCTTTCCATCATTGTTCAAGTATTAATGTAATTTTGTCAAGTATAAGATAATAATGGGGAACGATTCACAAGCTCGATTTCTTTAAGCTACTGCCATTTCTGGACAGTTTTAGTTAGCTACATTTTTTATGGAATACGGATCTAACGATGATCCAAGATGGCATCGAATTTGAGTGTGAGTTTACGAAGTCTGGTGAATTTTGCGAAAACAAAACTAAAAAACGCAAACGAACCGTTTTGTTAATGGAAATCCAACAACCATAAACCGTAAATAATGGTTGTGACGAGTATGTAACCCGAAATGGGATACGTATACCATTGGAATCGCTTCTAAATCCGGTAAATACATCTTAGTGAAAAATGGATGTAATTGTCATTTTGACAGCACCTTTCAGACGTCATTTGATTATTAAAAATGTGTATATATTCATTTAATTCAGAATTTTTTTTGAATTAATATAATATTTATATTTAGATTAATTAAAAAAAATATTATGACTATTATTGTTCAATTTAAAAACGGTTTATTTATTAAAAAAATTCTGCTAAATAATAATAATTTATTATGAATAAATCGTTTTTTAAGTTGAATAAAATAGTTAATATTAGATTTTTAAAATTAAAATACATTTTTTTTAATATTAAATTTAAAAATTATACACACTTAGATTCGTAACTTATCAATGGTCACTATTTTATTATAAAAATATCAGAGGCCGCTACAGTATCCATGCACTTGGTCAAAACTATTCTCTTCGAGGTACACCTGATGAAGAGGGAAGACTTTTTTTGATTTTGGTGAAGTAGAAAAGACAGAAAAAATATTAAGATCTTACAATAAATAAAGTAATGTGGTTGCAGTTTTTCAAGTCTGGGATACATACAGCCTAGTTCGATTGAACATGGCTGGACGTCCTACAAGGGGACTAATCATTCCTCACGACCTTCCTGTACCATACACAGAGGGCTTAGCCCTTAAGCCTGAGAAAATAAAAGATTTGAAATAGATGCTACCATTTTTAAAGCACGAGAACAAATATTTTGATCAACAGGATATTTTAAATTTTAATTAAATGTTAATTTTTAAGAATGCATATATATATTCTTTATTATATATAGTTCTACTGATCTCGTCCCAGAATAAACGTACAGCATTATTTTACTATCAAAATTATTAAGTACAGTGGACTTGTGATGATACCACATAGATCCCCGTTCCACGTTTTCAGTTTCTACAAGCATTTATTTTAATTAAATAAACTAAAAATATAATGTATTGTTAAAAAAAAAAAAATCTTTGATAACAGTAATCGCATATTTAAGAACCGTACCAATTAGTTTACTTAATTTTTCTCAAGAATTTGTTTTTTAGGGTTATATCCCTTTTCGAGGTAAGGCTTACTTGCTAGCTGAAAGTGGCTCATGTCCGCTGTGCGGCTCAATCTGGACAAAGCTATTAGCTATTCACTGAATACAAACTCTCCGGTTTGCGAGCAAGATTTCCTATACTTTTCTATGTTTTCATCAGTCATGTTTTGAGTCCGGGTGGTCGTTATCTTCAATGGACTCTCTTCCTTGTTTATACACTTGAGTCAATATTTAATTTATCGCATAAGATAATGTTTAAAATTCCATAAAAGTCCCTTTCTTCACAAGATATTTGACCACTGAGCAGTAGTGAAATTTGGGCAATGCAGCTGGAGCGCGCGGCTCATTTCACTGTGAACATTTTTGACCAGTTTGAAGATGTTGTATCAGCAAAGTGAGAAAAAGCATTAACATTAAATAAAATTATATTCAAAAAAGGGAAACGGTTGACGTTTACTACACGAAGCTTATTCATATATAAGATTCCCCTCGTACATGTTTTTTTATTAATAACTAGCCGAAGTACCTGGCTTTGTCTGGGGTTATGAATGGTTTGGAGGCAAGTTTTGAGGTTGTGATGTATTATCCCTATCCCTACCTCTACCCTCACCCCTACCCCTGTAAGGTAGTTTTCCTCTTATTTTGAACGTCAAGTTGCAGTCGAAGTGCAAAATTTCACCAAAAACTACCAATATTCCGCTTTAAGGGGGTGGGAAAGGGGGATGGGGTGGTGTTTCAAAATCTCATATAAACACTGACCTTCCTCATGTTTCGAAGGTCAAATGTGCAAAAATTCGTCTAACAATAAAACTGTAGATTTGTATACAAAACAAACAAACACCGCCCGCACGGGACATGTTTCTTTATATAACAGAAAATTTTAATTTTATATTCGCCCACAGGGCTTTAATACTTCATAAGATGCTTATGGTTACATACAATAATTACTTGCATTGCAATTCACAATGGTTTAGAGATGAGATTTTTTTAAAGTTATGGAGTTTTGCTTTATAATTTTCCTGTAGTAAAATTTTAACAAAAATACAAAAACTTAAAAAATTACCAAACTTACAAAAAAATATTAACCTAATTTATAATCCATACATAAAACCATGTACAACGTGACCTTAGAACGGGATACCCCAGTAAGGTCACATTTTTTGCGACTTTCATAAATAAAAATATAGTATCTTCCTTGAGTCTCCTGGAAGATGTTGTGTTTTTACATAGGGCAGTGTAATAAAAATTAAAAAAAGTGACATTCGACGCCATCTACTGGCTAAATAACCCCCGCCTCCAAATTTGACCATCGCTAACTCTACCCAATCACACGAAGAAGAGGAACTATCAATTAGGGATGCTTTCAGGACACCATCAGCTGCAGGTCTCGTTTGACGTTCATTATAAATTCCCGCAACATCATATTACCCCCTGCAATGGAACATCCCCTACCACTGGCACCAAGTAAGCTACGACGGGTAGGTAGTAAGCGACGCTTCTAAGGGCGGGTATTTTCCCATTAAAGTGTACGCACCCTAAGGCTAAACGGGATTGAAGGATAATCTGTATCAACAGAGTATTAATTAAAAATTAAATCATCCACCGCTGGAGATGGGATGGATCGATGTTGCTATACAAAGTCATCAAATTCAAATCTTATATCATTAATTCTTAATCTTATACCAAGAACTGCAATATTCACATTCTAACTTAAATGCAAGAAGAAAAAACTTAACTAACTAACTAACCATCACGCCGTTTCCCCGCAGGGGTAGGCAGAGAGGACGGACCGCCAAACAACTCGATCTTGGCATACACTTCTTGCTTCATTCAATTTCATACAACGTCCCATACATTCTCTTCTGTTATTCCGACTTCTGACATGGCCCGACTCAAGTATTTGATTCACTTGATCGTGCCACATCTTCCTTGGACGTCCCCGGCTTCTTCTTCCATTCACATTCGTATATATATTCTCCTTACACTCCTTTCATCATTCATTCGCTCTACATGCCCAAACCATCTATGCGTCCCTTTCTTAATCTTACTCACGACGCTTACATCAGCCTTGCATTCTTTACGAATCTCAACATTTTTCACACGATCATACATGGTTTTACCACACATTCGTCTCAGAGATCTCATTTCTACAGCATTCAGTCTACTTTCATCCTTCCTCTGCCAGTTCCATGCCTCACTACCATTCATCAGAGTTGGTATCAGCACTCCATCGTGGACTGCTAACTTCGCTTCTTTGAACAACTTTTTGTTTGCGCCAACCGCGTTCAGTCCTCCGTTAATGGAGAAAAAATTAAGATCATTAAATCCGGTCCAATTGAGTGAAAAATATTATGAATTAAAAAAATCATACAAGGTAACAAACGCTGATTCTGATTATATGAGTTATATTAGAGAGATAGATATTTTATTTACATTTTGACATTTTGGATTTGAGGCCAAAATACCCACCCAAACAGATATATATGTTTTTTTAAATAACGGTACAGTAAATATCTAGTACGAATTAGGAGTGTTTTGCTTTAGCTTTGTTTTAAATAATGAAAAATTGACCATTAAAGTAATCTATTTTTCATCATTTTAGTGGCAACTTCAGAAAGTATTTGCGGGTGAATTGTAAAAAAAAAAATTGTCGTATTTGCTTAGATAAACTATTACATAAAATTAAAAAAACTTCGGATTGATATTTTAAATTATGTACGGCAAATTTGTATTCCAAGTCGTTTTTAATTTAAATTTTAGCCCATTATAATGTTGATTTTAACACCTTTTCATTTTTTTTTATTTTTTTTATTTTATTTTATAATAAATAATATTTTCATGGTAGATGAGGGATTTTGTTTTTCTTTAGTCACCATTAAATCTTAAATAATTGCTAAAGTTGTCTGAAGAATAGATTGATTTAATGGTGTTTATTTCATAATTCAAAACGAAAATAAAATAAAATGAAAGTAGTCCATTTCGGTTCGTGAAATGGTTTGTAAACAATTTTGAGATATCGATTTATTTTATGAATAAATCGATGACTGCTATTCGAAATCGACGTTTTTTGTTCTATACGAACATGAAGTAGGCAGGTATAGCTTGGCATTTAATTGTAAATATTCATTATTTTGGAACTACATAATTTCATTACTATGGCAACACAAAACTACTAATTTGGTGTTTGATATGTGTTCTTCGTTTTCAAATATTTTCACGTATTCGTATTTGACAGTTTGTTTTACAGAAACAATGCAAAACATCATATTTAATTTTATCACGTTTTTTTAATGTACAATTTGATTTAGTTTTTATTTTTTTATTTATGTAACGTCTAACATGTGGAATATGATATATATATATATATATCGACCGGTCAGTGGATGAGTTGGCATCGCGTTTGGGTCTAACCCAGGTGTCGTAAGTTCAATTCCTCGGCTGGCTAAGTCCTCCATTACGACACAAGCAACATCTTCCTCTTACTGTGATGGTAGTAGGAGATTTTCAAATATTGTCAGGTTATTCGTAACCGGGGAATATTTGTATTTCTTTAAAAAAAAATATGTGTGTGTATTGTCCTCAAACTGATCAGAGGCATAGAAATGCGGCCGTAATACATCATTTTCAAACTCGCCCCACTGCTGTTTAATATCAGGTTATGTTCTGATTTTGTAAATAGTAATATTTTGTACATAATTTATTCGAAAATGTAAATATGTCAGTTGTAAGCCTCTGTCACCAGTTTTAAGTCACATGTCTCATTAGCTATGTTGGTTAAGCGGTTGCTCCCGATAGGCAGATGTCCTGGGTTCGAGTCCCAGATGCGACTAAAATCTTTTTATTTTTTGTCGTTTTTTCCGTTTTCATGTTTCATTTAGGTTATGTTAATATTATTTTCTACAATGATTAAATATTAAAATGAGGTTTTTAAATCTCAATAAAAATAATTAATAATTAAAAATTGTAAATTATTAGATATGTAAATTATAAGTCTAAGTGATAAGGTATAGGTTTGATAAATTATGTTGTAAAGCGCCCTTGAGGTGATTTTCTCACGAAAGCGGCGCTATAGAAATAATGCATTTATTATTATTATGGTTATTTCGAAACATAAATTTCAGAACATCGAAAAAACCGCCTTTCCATGTAATTATCTCCCTTGCAAAACGTTGAATAATGAAAAGTTTAAATATGAAATTGTCTTTGAATTTGATGTAGAATCATTTACTTTTGGAACGTTCCACTGATTTCTGAAAACAGTTTGATTAAAGTAAAATAAAAATATTTATTTTTATAAACAATAATTATTAGCCTGAAACACTCATCCAAATTGAAAAAACCTTCCGAGAAAAGATAAATGTCGCCGACAGGACTCGAACCTGCACCCTTCCGATTGCCAGTCAGATGCTCTACCGTTGAGCTACGTCGGTTTATCACAAACCCGCCAAGTTAATCAATATTTACTAGTGTTTCATTAAATTATTACTGTTTTTATTATATTTCACCTGTAAACAACCAACTTTATTAGTATGAGAAAGGCTTGTCCTGTCGGCGACATTTATCTTTTCTCGGAAGGTTTTTCAATTTGGATGAGTGTTTCAGGCTAATAATTATTGTTTATAAAAATAATTGTTACCCTTTGCGCTATGCACAAAAATCTTGTCTTAAAAACTTTAGTTTACTTCGACCATATTGTACTTTAAAATAAAATTACAATATTTTCCTATCAGCCATCTTGGTTATATCATTTATAATGATCGCAACGCTCTCATTTTTTTGTCTTTTATCAGATGTCATCATATTTTTTATAGGTGTAAGGACTGCCATTTCAAATTTTGGAAAAATATCCAACCATGATACAATTGTGGTACAGACTCGAGAATCGTTTCCTGGATCACAAAAGACCTTTGTCGCTTTCATAATGATGATGACATGTTATCCTCGTACATTGTTGCTTTGATTTATAAGACCGGGAAGTTTTGCCTTACAATATTGTGCCTAATATGGCGGTAATAATTTGGTTCCATTTATTTTTTACTTGCGGTAAGTTTGTGTGTGTGTTTTTTTTTATTATTATTTTTTTTTAAATATCCTTGTCATGTGGTTTGTTATTTTTGTTATAACGGATGAACATGTTTTTCAACTTTAACGACTAAGGGTGGAAATTTACGCGGGTATTTTTAAATAAATGTGGAAGATTTTTATTTTAACTTATTTGGCAAACAACTTGTTGGAAGTCTTAAATACTGTCTTATGAAATGTGATATACATATTGGATATAAAATAATAATGATAATAATTGGCTAATACGTATAGCCCCGTTTTGTGAAAAATCATCTCAAGGGCGATGTGAGTGTGATATATGAACAGACAGTGACTTTATTAACAAAGAGTTTTTCAATAATAAGTAATATTTTTAAATATTTTTTAGTCTTGGTAAAATTACAGAGATTGTTAAAAATGTAATTATTCATTTTTTTATGAATTCGAAGTGCGCATTGCAAATTGAATGTTATATTTTCTTGTATTTGAGAAATGAACATTTTTAGATTTTTAAGCAATAAATATATTGCGATGGTCCACGATGTGATAGTTTAAAATTTGTTGTAAATTGACAAAATACTAACCTAAACCGTTAACAGTTAACAAATACTAATCCCTAATAAATTGTTTATCAGATATTTTTAGTTGGGTACATAATTTATTTGATTTTTATAAATTCATTCTTTTGATAAGATTTAAAATATTTTGCTACTAACGTAAAAAACAAGAGCGAAATTCCTCTCGGTAAACTACAACAGGGAATGCCGAACTAGTCTATAGACACAAGAACAGAAAATCTGAAAAATGTATAACCTTTTTAAAAATATTATTTTCTGTGCGTAAGCTGGCTGTTTCTGCTCACTTCAGATATTGACTTTAAAATCTGCTGACTCTCAAAAGCTGATCGAGTCCTTTTTGTATTGAAGGTCCCAAATTGAATTGGTTTTGAGGGTTCTCGATACAGCCTTCTACAAATATTAAAAGCATGATCAACCGAAGAGGTGATCAAAGACTTACCAAGAGATATCACATCTTTGAAACCCTGATATGTATTATCCTTCCATAAATTATTAGAACATTTCAGTAAGTAATACTTTTTACAAAGATGATTAAGAGGAATGGCTGCGCGGTCTGTGTGATACAAAATTTAATTTTGGATATGAGGCCAAAATGCTAACCTAAACCTAATGATATTTATTTTCATCAAAAGGTTTAGTAAATATCTAGCACGGATTAAAAGTTTTTGTTTTTGTTTTTGTTTTAAATTATGGAATATATACCATTAAGAGGAACGGCTGCGCGGCCTGTTTCATACATAACTTACTTATGGATTTGAGGTCAAAATACTAACCTAAACCTAATGATATATTTTTTTAAATTAAAGGTTTAGTAAATATCTACTAGGCATGTGAAGTATTTTATTTATATTTGTTTTATACTATGAAATATAGACCATTAAATGAATTGATTTTTCGTGATTTTAGAGGCATCTTTAACAATTATTTGTGGCTTAACGGTGATTTAAAAAAAAATTACCTCATCCGCTTTGAAAATATAATGAAATATAAAATAAAGATTTAAAAAAAATATATTAAAATAAGCATTATGGTGGATTTTAAATTAAATTCAAAACGATCAATTTACTTTGGAACAAAAATTTGCCGTAGGTAATTTAAAATATCGACCCGAAAAGGGGTATTTTTTTAATGTTTTGATTTTGTGTTTTTATTTACGCAATCATATTTATACGGCAAACTTAAATTAGCAAATAAATACTTCATAATTTAAAACAAAAATAAATAAAATACTTTTCATCCATACTAGATATTTACTAAATCTTTAATAAAAAAATATATATATAATTCAGCTTATTTGGGTATTTTGGCTTCAAATCAAAAATTAAGTTATGTATGAATCAGGCAGCGCCGCCGTTCCTCTTAACGTGTTGGATATTCGTGGTAAATATAAAGATCGAATTCGTTTGAATTTGACGATTCAAAACAATTACTCTCTACGCAATAGATAAAATATATTATTTTTCAAATTAAGTTTGTTTTATATATCCATTAATATAAGTGTTGCAATCGTAGGACGACATTTTTTTTATTTTCACAAAGTAGGCGGTAGATAAAACAGCGAATGAATTGAAATTTAAAAAAAAAATTACTCCAGACAAGTTTTCGCTAAGAATGGCAACGCTGCTAGCTGTAACCAATGTTGGTTAGGATTATCTAAGCCACATCAAATATCCAATTGACCATTTTATTTATGCATAATATAAGCCAATTACCTGAAATATAAAATGTTGGTATTTTTTCCGCTTAATAAATACAGACAATAAAATATATTTTGAAAGAAATCCAACATGACATCATCATCATTTTGTTAGTAAAGTTGTTCTATTTAATAGATATACCAACAGATGGCACTGATAGCTACATTTGCTATAATTGCCGAAAAGTACTGCTTTTCAAACACTCACACAAACGAGTCGTCCCTTGACATACATGTACATCTTAATGTATAGAATACACTCGACATTTGAAGGGTGTTTACGTCATTTTGCAAATTTAGTCCCTGCCTTTGCCACGTTATTGTGGTGCGGTCGGTGAGGCGCGCGCCGCGTTTCGTGTTTTTAAAAGAGATTAATATTATACATCTTAATATTATTTATATTTGCATGCGGGTAAGGTGGGGTAGGCAGTGCTTATGTGCCACAAATGTGGTTAAAGTAACAGGGATATTGATAACAAACGTCGACAGCCTCGTTTTTCGTATCGATCTGCTTAGTTGTCGATGTGACTTCCTGCTACTTTAACATAAATAATCTTTTCTGTGAAAGGAAACATTATTATGTTACTTTGTATTAATTTGAAACAGCGTTAGAAGGGTCTAGTTAGCGTCTTACGAAGCGAGTCTTTAGAAGCGGAATGTAAAGCGATCACCTTGGGCTATGTTGTCTCTAGATCTGACAACAAGCTGCTGTCACCACCGCTTCTGTCACGGTCTGTTAAATGCCAAAGTGCGCTTTGTATGCAGCAAGGTGACGCGCCATTCACTGACTTAACGGCACTTATAATATTATTTATGAACGAACAAATAATGCAAACATATTTCGCACTCCTGCAGCTATAAGTGCATTGCCGTATGTCAAACTGATAATGGTCTTTGAGGTATTGCATCTTCATCACTACGTTTATAAATGAAATGCACATTGTGATTTTAAATATTATTAGTGGGTTATTTGTCGCATAATAATGCTATTAAATTAACCGAATGAACGAAATTGGGATGTTTGTAAAGTACCTATGACAAAAGCCTGAAATTTCAGATAAAAGTTATTTAAATCCCCAAAATTATAATAAACTACACGTGTCTTAATAAATTCTTTCAAAAATTACTTTGTATTTACCACTTTTGAAGAAATTATATAACACATACTCATATAATCACAAACTCCTTTAAAAGGGTATTGTCCTTCACATGTAATCAGATTCGCAGTTAAGCCTTTTTATATGAACACCGCACAAGAGTCCCAACTGCTCCCAACCGTCTGGAGCCAGTGAGACTATGGCATTCCTAATTGGGGAATGTTGTGAGGCTGAAGGTATTGTGGAGGGGAAGGAGAAGGGAGAGGATGGTGGGGAAATACCTGGCTATTCAGATTTGGTCACCAAACACGGCTAAAAGCCATTTGAAGTAACGTTTCAATTCTGAATGGTGGTCTTTCACCAGGGCGATACTTAGAGTATTTTCCACCCAAATATACCATATATTATTTTTAAATTAATTAAATGTGAAACAGCACATATTCATTAAATAAAATTTACTTGCGCACGCCGGGATTTGAACCCGCGACCGTCGGATTCGTAGTCGAGAGCCTTACCCCTCGACCATGGAGGCCGTCAAAGCCTAAGGAAAAGGATAAGGAATTTTCCTTAATAATAACCAGAATAGGCCTCCATATGGAAAGTTAAGAAATAGCAGTCTTTGATGATATTAATATAATTCTCTGAACTACTTTCTTTGGCATTAAAGTTTTCTTAATCTATATATATATAAATATCTAAGTTTGTTTGTTTGTCCTCGATTTTATCGAAAATCACTGTACCGGTTTCACTGTAAATAGTACAGTTTGTTTTCATTAGTGCCGGGAAGGTTTAGAGAGTAGTTTGAATGAAATCCAATATGTAAAACTGTTGCTATAACGTTTAAAATTAGTATGAAAAACATTGAACCCACCATGTTTTATTTAGGTTAGCCCATAGATATAATACTCTGGTATACAGATTGCATTTTCAAAAGAAGAAGGTTTTTTTGGTAGATTATTTTCAAAATGGAAAACAAGAGTAGGTACCTACTTAAGAACTTTATGATTAAGATATATTTTGAAAAAAAAATAATCGTTTGGAATCAAATAAAATATTCAAACGAATGTTTTTTTATTATTTGGATTTTTGCTGTCAAATCAATTATGGCACCCTAATGACGAGCAAGAATTCACAACTTCATAACTTTATTGAAAAAAAAAAATTCCTTTCAAGGCCGGGCACACATCGGCAAGTTAAAATATAAGAATTCACTTATTTTAAAAAATATGTATTAAGTAGGTACTGTTTTTTTCTTGAATATCATCAAAGAATCAGTGATTGAATTAGAATGTAATTTAATTTCCTTCCCTTGATGTGATTATCTTTTGTTTGGAATTTTAATTAGTAATCAAATAAATAACGAAATTGGCTTCATTTCTGATGAAAGAATTCCTCGAAGGTTATTATTTAATACGGATAAATTGCGATGTCTACGAGGGAATTTAAAACATTTTCATTAAATTCTGTACACTGTGTAAAAAAAAGGATTGAATAATAGTAATAATATCCTCTATGAGAGTGCGGTAAGTTACTTGAAACAGAGCCCAGAGTTAATGGAATAAATTTTTTTTTCGCAGAAATTGCGACCTATGGAGCCTGCTAGCGACTAGAACGCTCTGCTGCCATGCGGACAGGCAGCTAGCTTTTTGCTGATCTGTAGGTCGTGCTCAAATTTTGACCTATTGACGATTCTCTTACTTTCCTTTGCCAATATGTCATATGCTAATCAGTTTTCTAACGTTCGAGATGTGTTGTAGGCTCGGTAAGCCGCGTTTTTTCGTCGAACTGCTTCGGAGCATTGTCGACTGAATCACGGCTTTGAGCCTACACTAGTTTCTTTAACAGTTGATTGAATGAAGCCATCCATCGCAGATGTGATGACTTCACCAATTTCCTGGGTACATCTGGACGGATTAGAAGTCTGAAAACAGACTGACCATGGGAAAGCATTAAAATGCGTCCGCAGACCGAACCAATCTGCTGACCTATAGTGCCACATTTTTCTCTTCAGCCTCTCGATTGGGGTCTGAAGTTAATAGGGATTGATGTCGTCACCAGGCAATTGTCGGACCATCTTAAAGGCGCTGCGACAACAATCCCATAACCACGTGGCTCGGTAGTTAAAAATAGGTCTAGCAGATTGGAGCGGTGAGTCTGGACATCAGGAACCCTCGTAGGCTCCTGAACCAGTTGCTCCAACCCATGGCAAAGGGCAAAGAATTCCGCCTGTCGGCCAGCCGAGTTTTTTGAACATGAGAACTTCAACCACGGTTCTTTATTAACATTGAAGTCCCCCAGAACAACAAACTCGGCCGAAGGGTAGCGGGGTTAAGAGGTCAGCAATAGTTTTGCTCAAATGTTTAAATAGCTCGGATGAGTCTAATTCACTGAGGTTTGGTGAGCGGTATAAACACGCATAAAATCTTACCGTACTGGCAAGACTGACGCGCACCCACATTACGTTAAATTTTGAATTTTCCAGACTCAACAGTCGCACACAGTTGACGTCAGCTCGGCTATACAAGCAAACACCTCCTTTTGGTCTGAACTTGCCTACGAGGGTGAAGCCCGGGCAGTCCAGATAGGAGGCGTCAGAAGGCTCGGCTATCTGCGTTTCGGAGAGGAATAAAAGGTTTGGGCGTTGGGGATTGAAGGTGATGGTGGACAGAATTTAATGTTCGTAAAATTCACCAACATTTTTGCCTGCACCGGGGACGCCTACTACTCGCCGTTGTAATGATATTATTATTAATTAGGTTTTGTGATTGCTTGTTTTATATAAACGCAAATATAATATAAACGCATAAATTTATTTTGAACCACTTCAATATAATATATTAATCGACCGGTTTCGGAAGTACCCTTACTTCGTCAGGAATATATTGAGACTAAACTAAGATACAAAATAATGATAGACACACATTAATATTTAGGTGTTGGAGTGGGAGCCCACCAAAGGGGAAGCGGTAATTAGGTGGCTTTCTGGAGGAACAAAGCGATTCACTGGAAAAAAATCTACAGGATACGATAAATTTACTTGGTTATTTTTTATTATTACGGTCACGATTTTGAACCCCTGTATCTTTATTATAAATATAATTGGTTGAAATGAGATGATTGGCAAACTCTGGAAAATTATTATTATTTAAACATTTAGAGTATTCCCCGATTCTGATATTTACATGATTTTACGGATTCTTTCGTAATCCTCTAACTAGCTGGGGCTTATACAAATACCCCTCATGTGTTCTGGCTAACTAGTACTCCGGCACTTTGGCCTTATTACTATTACCATCTGATGGTTTACATTACGGAATGTTTTAGCTATGTAGAACGAAGAGCAGTCATTCAACATAGTTTTGTAAATGATTGAGTGACTCAATTTATGATCCCTATCTTTAGTATTTTTTAGGATTTTACCTATGGTATTATCTTTGCAGAACACGGGTTTAATGTGCGTAATTACTATGTTAAATTGAAGTTGATCAAAATAAATTTATGCGTTTATATTTTAATTACGATAAGTCACAAAGCAAATGGTTTTTACGAATATGGAATATTTCATACATCTATATATATAAAAATCAATGTATGTCTGTTTGTTTGTTTGTCCTCGATTTTCTCCAAAATTACTTGACCGGTTTCGCTGAAAATATCACAGTTTGTTCTTATTAGTGCCGGGAAGGTTTAGAGAGTAGTTTGAATGAAATCCAGTATGTAAAACTGTTGCTATAACGTTTTAAAGTTAGTATGAAAAACATTGAACCCGCCATGTTTTATTTAGGTTAGCCCATAGATATAACACTCTGGTTAGCCACAGATTGTACATGGTTTTATATATGGATTATGAATTAGGTCAAGTTTTTGATATAATTTTTTAGTAAGTTTTCGTAATTTGTTGAAATATTATTAGAGGAACATTATAATGCAACAAATGAATAAAAAAAACTAAAATCTATGAGAAAACATACCGTGACCGTTAAACTCTGTTAGATTACCACACCATATTTATATTCCTACTTCCCGTGTCTTTAATACATTTTTTGAATTCGGTGTTTATTGCATTTTTGTGAATTTTATTTGTGTTAATGTCTAAAAAGGCCGCGCCTTTCGGTACAAATCATAAATGTAGCAATCAGCGCCATCTGTTTTTACTTTACTAACGAATCATCATATTATATTGGCTTTCTTTCATACAATTTTGTGGTAAAAAAAAACGGTCATTTGATACATCCATTAAATGTTTTGTAATGTACATACATGAAGCGGTTATTTCGATAATTGATGTGTCATGTAATCCCAACCGACATCGACTAAAGCCAGCATTTTATCCATTTTTAGCGAAAACGTACCACATCTGTGGTAAGTTAAAAAATTATTAATTTCTTCGCTGTTTTCGTTTGCCTGATTTAAAACTCTATGCAACCCACTGGCGATGACCACTCAAAAGGAAAGGGGTTACACATATGAGTATGGGTCAATTTTAAATTATTTTTTTGACATCTAAGGAAAACTCTACAAATGATATTATCCTGATGTGTACCTATAATAATATAATAAAACATTTTACGAATCGACCATTGTGTACCTGGAGGTCTATTCTGGTTCTTTTTAAGGAAAATTTCTTATCCTTAGGCTTAAATACTTTTAGCTTAACTGCGATTCCGATTACATGTCAATGACAATATATTTTTAAAGGAGTAGGTTTAATTAGAAGAGTATTATTAAAAATTAAACACGCATCACACATACTTAACACGTGTAAATTATTATTACTTACTTTACAAGTGTGGTTAATTATAATTTTTAGAAATTAAATCACTTTAATCTGAAATTTCATACTTTTTGTTTACGAACTTAACAATCATCGTAATTTCAATGATTCTGTTAATTTAATAGCATTATTTGCGACAAATAACCTACTAATTAAGTTTAAAGTCAATACTTACGACAATATTAAGTGGTTCTTTTGTTAAAACCACGCAAATATCGATAATTTTAAAGAATGCCGTTCACTGAATGAAATATTACTATAATAATTACTTAATGAAATAACTAAAATTATTAAAACTCTCAGATAGAAGACTTGTTTCAGACCTTACTTTTATTTTAAATATTGTTAATGGTTTTATAGACAGCCCTGATATTGTTAGCTTATTCAATTGAAACAATAATTTCAGGAGTGAGTCATTCAAAAATTCTCTTGTACCTAGACTTCACGCAGAAGGTAATACATTTTCAGACATAGTAGATATGTTCAACTGCTCGGAATACAAATACAAACAGACGATTATTGCATTCATCCTCAACAATTGTTAATATATGTGTCTGGAGTATACGTGAATGTGAGGTGTGTTTTGAATATTCGCCTCTGTAGCTAATTACTTGGAATAGTACTTACACTATGCTATTCCTGTATTTGTTTGTTTTTTTTTATCTATGTACCTACTGTGATGTGTTTTGCACCTGTGTAACTATTATAACTTACTAAATATGTAAAAGCCCACATAGGGCGTACATAATATAATAAATAAGTTTGCCACCGAAAAAAAGGCTTTTTTTTCTGGAGCGACCGACTGCATATTTGGTACTTTTTTTATATGAATACCGCACAAGAGTCCCAACTGCTCCCAATCAGCCTGGAGCCGGTGAGACTATGGCATCCCCAATTGGGGAATGTTTTGAGGTTGAAGGTATTGAGGAGGGGAAGGAGAAGCGGAAGAGGAAGGTGGGGAAATACCTGGCTATTCAGATCTGGTCACCAAACACAGCTAAAAGCAACGTTTCAATTATGATTGGTGATCTTTCACTAGGGCGATATTGAGAGTATCTTCCACTCTGGAACGTGAAAGTAATTAATTGTGAAACAGCACAAATTAATTAAATAAAATTTACTAATGCACGCCGGGATACGAACCCGCGACCTTTACTTAGACATTAGACTTGTTACAAAAACTAACATGCATTTTTATTATTCAATTCTCATCGTGATCACCATCCACGTGATTTGTCTCCTTACATTGTTGAAATACAATATCTCACCATTAATTATAGGTGATCCACACATTAAATAAATTAACAATAATCATAATGGCATTGTGTGTCGTGTAGAGTCGTGGACACACGCACGTGTGTCGGTATACACGTTAATTACGCCGCTGTCAATTTGCATGTCAATGTCAGCGGTCTGAAGTGGCACAAATGGATTTGTCACCGCAGATTGTCGCATCTCAGACCGAGAAATAATGCCAAGAGGGGTCGGCAACCAAGTGCAACCGTATTTTTTGGATCGAAAATAATTCTTCAAGTAATTTTTTTAAAATTAAATAATTGTTAATTATTACTACCGTTTCAAAAAACGTTTCATTTTTGAATGGTGATCTTTCTTCATAACGACACTTGTGTATATAACATCTGATATCCTTGATCTTCTCAAACGCCTATTATTTCATATCCCAAATCGCAACAGCAGAAAGGCACTTACTTTTTATATCACTCATTATTAAACCAATTCAAAACAAAACTCTTTTATCTACAGATCTACATATTTATTAACACATTGACATTTTTAACTCAACTGTACGTGATATTAAATTAAAATCTATAACACGACCGCTCTCAAACTAGATAACTTAAACCACCTTTCCATCTACTCTAGTCCTTTGTACCTTTATCCCACTCCTATGTTCCCCTCCATCCTCCCCTCCCCCGACTGACATAGTTTAAGCTAACTGATGTAAAACTGTACATTGTCACTCTTTACTCGTAGTTATTCATCATCAGCAGTGGAAAATTTATAATTGGAATGATTTTTTTGTTTTTATTGTTTTATACATATATATAAATTAAGGATTTGGGTTCAATTTTCCCAAAAAAAAAGTTAAAATAAAAAACTAGAACTGGTGCAAATAAACAATTAAAAAAAAAAAAAAAAAAAATATATATATATATATATATGTATATTTATGTAATATAATATGTATATTTTTCATTATTATAATTTGTTCATTTGCACGACCCCCAAGTCCAGGGCCAATAACTTTACAGCCTTCTACGAAGGTCAACCAAAATATAACGATGGGTAAGAAATCGTTGGAAACTCTTTCATTATTGCCTCACTTGCTTGAAATGTTACCATTAATGAAGCTGGTTTCATTAGTCGTGGAAAAACAACGACTAATCTCTCTATGGCGAACACCTAATCCTTTCCCAAGGCGAACACAATAAAAATGTAACACTGGGAAAAGCTGTGATGACGGAATTATTTGTAGCCATGTATTTGTAAGCCGATGAGCATTAGGTCCATGGGAAATTATTGTTGTATATTATTTTTATGTTTTGAGTTTATAACGAACGTGCGACGGACGTTTTGTATGAGAGAGACAGCAAAAAAGAGAGACAATCACCTAGGTATATAAGAGCGTGCAATGTTGTCCATGTCCAGTATCTCTTCGTCATTACCCTCATATGAGATCTATTGACTATTATTCCGCCATTCAGTAAAATCTTAAATATTAATGGGCATCATACAAAAAAAACACATGATTGAAACTAGGATACAAAGTTCTTTTTCTGATAATTTATTGTATTGTTATGATAAGTGTTCAATCTTTTTGGGATACATATCACTTCTTCTCTTGTCTCATTGCTGAAGATCTTGACCCAACTCCAATTGCCCTAGTGGATAAGGCTCCTCCGTTCCTCGCGGTCCTTTGCTGCATAATGAGCCACAGACACCGACGTTCCGGAATGTGATATTTGATCACTTTAATGCATCGGTGATCTTCCCCCGCTTCTCCTGCCTTCCACTTTGTCAATGACCGTGAACTTCTCTTAGTTCAAGTTATCAGTTTGGCGAGCAAAACTATCTTATGATGCGATGTAGGCAGACAGCCTTCATTGGATGCATAGCCCTTCCTATTAAGCATCATCAGCCATAAGTCATGATATCAAAGTCCAAGTAAATTGTTTTAACAAGAAAAAACTCCACACAGGAGGCCCTGAAGGAAATAATTTCCCTCAAATTCACGCCGGTGTGATTTCGTCACATACTTAGTAATCATATTATACTTATAGTGTAAACCACGCTTTATTTTTTACTTAAATACTTCAATCGTGTATTACGTTTTATTTAATACTAGCTGATATGTACCCGGTCTTGCTAGGGATTTATCACTTGCCATTAGGGTGCCCTAATTGATTTGACAGCGAAATTCGACAGATTCATTTGAATATTTTATTTCACATTTTTTATTCAAACGTTTATTTTTTCAAAACATATCTAAATCATAAAGTTCTTTAGTAGGTACTTACTCGTGTTTTCCACTTTGAAAATTTCTACCCAAAAAAACCTTCTTCTTTTGAATATGCAATCTGTTGCTAACCAGGGTGTTATATCTATGGGCTAACCTAAATAAAACATGGCGGGTTCAATGTTTTTCATACTAATTTTAAAACGTTATAGCAACAGTTTTACATATTGGATTTCATTCAAAATACTCTCTAAACCTTCCCGGCACTAATGAAAACAAACTGTGCTATTTACAGTGAAACCGGTAGAGTATTTTTCGAGAACAAACAAACTTACATTGATTTTTATATATACTCGATATGGTGTGAACCTAGCTTTAATTTTTGCTTACTTCAATCATATAAGCACTTGTGCCCATAAGAAATTTAAAAAAAAGTGACTTAAACACCGATTCGATATTGACTTCAATAATGTTTCCTGCTAATAACATCTGTTAGCACTTTTATGTGAAATTGTTTACATTCCATTTCAACAGCCAAGATTTTTTCTGAAACCAAATTCCATGATGCGTTTCAGCATAAAATATCACTGCAAAAATATTGCTTTTATTGTGCGGTTTATTTGTTATTAGAATAAATACCAGTGGCTTTATAAATCGATAATCCTAAACAAAATTTTACAATCAAAATTTACCACAGACATACCAATTGCAATTTTTATTCATGTATTATTATTTATTTATTAGTATTTACTGATTATTATTAAATTGTGTTGCCGCTCATCTCGACACAGGATTGTCCTAGTGAGATGAATGGCTGATGTTTTTGTTTTCATAATTAAATTTAGTGAAATTAAAATAAATTGAATTAAATTAAATTCGGAAAAAAATCATTTGTTGGGCCTTCTCAAATCTTCATCACAACCTATATCCGGCAGAATTCAGCCTTGGAAAACGCTGCGGGATTGTACTCGTACCAGTTACGTAGTTTTCAAAGCCATGAAGTTCGGCGGTTAACTTACTAACCATCACGCGTTTTCCCGCAGGGGTAGGCAGAAAGGACGGACCGCCAAATAACTCGATCTTGGCATGTACTTCATTCATTCATATTCATACATCTTCTCATGCATTCTCACTTCTGACATGGCCAGACTCGAGAATTTGATTCACTTGATCGTGCCATGTCTTCTTCGGGCGTCCCCGGCTTCTTCTTTCATTCGCATTTGCGTCATATATTCTTCTAACACTCGTTTATTCGTTCATTTGCTCTACATCCCCAAACCATCTAAGCATCCCTTTTTGATCTACTCATTACGCTTACATCAGCCTTGCATTCTTTACGAATCTCAACATTTTTCACACAATCATGCATGGTTTTACCACGAATTCGCCTCAGAGATCTCATTTCTATAGCATTCAGTTTACTTTCATCCTTCCCCTGCCAGTTCCATGTCTCACTGCCATACATCAGGGTTGATAACAGCACTCCATTGTGGACTGCAAGTTTCGCTCCTTTCAGTCTTCCGTTAATGAATTTTCCTGCATTCACCCTTCTTTCAATATCCCTATCAGTCTTTCCATCTCTAGTAAACATACTTCCCAAATATACAAAATGTAAGAAATGTATAGGTTTGATATTTCATGACCGCGCTCGCGCCCGTGGACGCTAGTTGACGTGAACAAGCACTAAATGTTTATTCACATCTACCAGCACCGCGCAGTACAGAACAGTACAGTGCAGGCACGACAACATCAGTAGCTTATATTATCTGCTAACACTTCCATATTACAGCGTACGTAAGCTTAACGTATCCACACATGCACGGGCCAGCTCCGGCCGAGATTGTCTGCTAGAATATTTTGACTGTGCTGGCGGCTGCTTATGACATGTGCGCATGCGCAGTTAGTATGAACACATCACCGTTAGCACCGCCACATTGGCGTCACAGTCAGTTGGCGTCAATAGTTGGATATATTACTAAATTAATAAAATGGTTTTTAAAATCTACAAACATATTGTGGCGGACGTTGATAGTTCAGTTGACAGCCGTACTCGCGTCTGTACTGTGTCTGTACTGTACTGTTCTGTACTGCGTGGTGCTGGTAGATGTGAATAGACCTTAATACGTATTCCATCAATCTTTTATGTGGTTTCTGTCGCTCCTCGTATTGTGACCAGAATTTAGAGTTTTATGATTAAAATAGATTAATTGATTTGAACTGCTTTTCTAAAATTGGTTATCGACCCCTGTATTACGGGGAGAATATTATTGCGCGAAGTGCAGTGATTGATTGCTTTCGTCGGATCTTCTGGGAGTATGGAAGTATATACCTACAAACAAACTAATGTAGATATACGTTTCAGTGGCGTTACAGCTGTAGCGACCCTTCCCGGGCAAGTGTTGGAGATTTAAATCAGGGTGGTGGAAGCACTCATTATCTCTCCGGTGAAAGAGCACCATTTAGAGTTGTTTGGATTTAACAATATTTAGTGACCATATCTGAATAACCAGGTACTTACTAACCTTTCCAACTTCTTCTCTTCCCCATTATCTTTAGTCTCACAACATTTTACCTACTGCACAAGAGTCCCAACTGCTTCCAAACGTCTGGAGGCAGTGAGACTATGGCATCCGCATGTATGATGTCAGGTTGAAGGTAGTGAGCGGAAAAAGGAAATGGGCAAGAGGAAGGTGGGGGGAAGTGCCTTTATATTCAGATCTGGTCCCTAACCATGGCTGAAGCAATTTAAAGCAACTCTCCGATTATGAATGGTGGTCAATCGCCAGGACGATACTAAGAGAATCTGCCACTCTGGAACGTGCCGCAAATATAATTTATATTATTTTAAATGAATAAATTGAAAAATAAAACAAATCAGTCAAATAAAATTTACTTACGCACGCCGGGTTAGAACTCGCGACCTCCGGATTCGTTGCCGATGATTGTAACTCAGCCACGGAGGTCCCAACTGTCGATTCCATATTCCTCAGGCATAGACTCCGAATAGTGCGGATAAGTTGTGATGATTGTGCGGTATTCACATAAAAAATTTTCACAGATAAATATTTCTCAGCTTCATACCTCATGATGGAAATGAAGTTATGAGTAGCAAACAGCTGCGTTGAACTAATTCCAGAAATAATTGCAATTCTCATGACGTAATTGTTTAGTGTTAGAGAGTTGTTGCCATTTTAATAGTAACTGCTGATCTTGTACAAATCGCAAGTTGGCCCCATTGTAGAATTTGGCAGCCACCTTTAGTCGGGAGCCCCAAAATATCTGAAAAAAAAAACCCTTGACTCTGTGCAGAAACGGGCGGTCCGTTTGATAGATTCCCCTATCTTAACAAAGGGATTGTAATCTTTGGAGCACAGACGTCAGGTGAGAATGTTGTCCTTATTCTACTGGTATTTTAATGGAAGATGCTCTGAGGAACTAGCGTCAATGATCTCTTCGGCACCGCTGCATAGTCGGGAAACACGCTAAATGCGCGCCCAAAATTTGCACGCAGTTGACATTTGCCACATGAGAACGGATCGCTTCTACGACTCGTTCTTGTGTTCAACAGGTCGGCTGTAGAATGGTTTGCCGGCCTCTGTGTTTCCTCCTTCCTATCCTCTAAAAGACCCTCCACACAGCATCCCCAAAGATGATATAGGCCTTGAAGGAAATTATTTCCCTCAGGGCCTCCTGTGTGAGGTTAGGGTACAAAAAAAAATTTATGAAGAAACGAACCGATCTTCCGATTTATTTAATTGAATTCAATCGTGGTTTTTCAATTTTTTATATTCTCTTGTCTACGTAATTCAATTAACCGTACTTGAAAATCCGATACACCTCTGTTACGTCTATTAAACCTAGAATGGAAGCGAGAAGAAATTTATTCTGTCCAAGTTAAAACTATTTCTTTCACTTAAGTGTCGACCGATCGCGTCAGCTTTCTTCAAGATATGCTTTCCTCGAGTTCTTCCTCAGCAATGCGTTTGTCTTCATAGTAGCAGGCTGTGCCTTTTTCTATTAAGTTTAAAAAAAAATCACTCAGAAAATTTTGCTTCTCATTGTATGGTGGAAACTGTTGCGTGAAATTTACTGATGCAGGCACAATAAACGAGTGAATTATGTTTTTTTAATTATTAATTTAAGAAATAAATATGTGTATTACGAGTGATCGCAATATTTATCGCAATATTTTACCCCCAACAACAAAGATTAATCAAGATAGGAGAAAAACGCATAATTTTAAATGAGAATAAAATTATTTATTTATTTATTTGTAAGAAACAAACAGCTTTTAATACAAATTTATATACAAACGAAGTTTTACAAAGGGTAATCCAACAAAGTTTCTTGTGCTAACAAAGGTTAAGTACAGATGTTTTATTAGAGTTAATAAAATAAGAAGGAAGGGGGAAAGGAAGAGGAAGATATGATCGAGACAGGAAATGCTTCGATCCATTTTATACTCGTGCATCAATTTGTGTCCGTACGATTACTTCGGTTCGATATTTTGAAAGGGTATTATTGTGAAGAATGTCGATATTGTGAAATTGTGCGTTATTTTGCGACAAATACGGGGAATTGGAGAATTCATCCTAAGATTGGTCCTTCATGCGAGCAAATAAAAATCGGATTGTCGGATTAGTCTTGATGGTACGTGAAAGTTTATAATATAGGTACTTCTAGCTTTCATAAATGGACTAAGGAAGAACGCTTCGATTCCACGGTTAAGGACAGGCTCTCCCTTACTCAACGTGAACCTAATTCATTCCCTCCAGAAATGGAGCTAAATTAATGGAGATTACCAATTTAAAATGTCACCGCCGCCCCGCCTCCCGGGACCTGTTGCGCCACTGATGAGCCCGTTATACATGAATGAGGCGGTGAGGTGTACCTGTGTTGTTTCTTAGAGAAAGGCCCTATTGTTTGTCAAGGTGGCGCTTTTATTCCGCGCTCACAAGTATTCCACAGTAACTCCCACAAGCCATTTGGAGAATGTAACAAAGAGAACACATTTTTCTCTCTATCATACTTGTATTAGTGTACCTTTTATTCAGAGGCGTCCGTTACGAAATGAAATATCAATAATATATAAAATTATTGCAAGAAAAACTCTAGACTTTCAAAAATACGTACGAAGTTTCAACTACAAACTGCAGTGCCGCGCGCGCCCCACGAACCGCCCCCTTCTATAACGTGTCAAAAGCAGTAACTAAGTTTGCAAACTATTGCGCACGTCATATTCAAATGTTGACCGTGTTCTACACAAAAAAGTACGTGGTGCGTGCAGCAATAGAATTTGTGTTCCTGTCGAAAAAGGCCGCGCCTCTAATTGTTTTCTTATTTAATATGTTGCGTATGTTATAGAATACATAGATAAGTTTTCTTATTCGTTCTACAGTGAGGTTGATGTGGTCTTTCCATTTAACATTTTTATCTATTATGATTTCAAGATATTTTATACAAGATCTATGATTTAGTTTAGCACCTTCCTCTTCCCGTCACAGTCCCTTGGGGGATTCCAAAATCCAAAATTTCAACTTCACTTAGTGAGTTTTTTAATGTGAACTTTCGGCCTATTTTATTTAGGTAGCCTTGAAACCAATACATAATGCCAATAATTCCGATATAATTTCATTTGTTGATTAGTTTCGTATGTGAGATACTATCAAATGCCTTACGTAAATCTATAAAAATGCTCAGACTTTTTTTATCAGAGCATGATATATAGTTGAAGTTAGATTTGCAATGGCGTTGTGAGTACCTAGCTTCTCTCTAAATCCCATTTTGCTAGGACTAAGTATGAAATATTTTTCAATATAATATATAAGATGCTTTATGACCACCTTTTCAAAAATTTTAGCAATATTTGATACAAGAGATATATAGATCTATATAGATATCATACTTCATAAAAATGGAGTATAATATTAACAAATCTTGAACATGAAGTATGATATCGGTGTAAATGGCGTAAATTGAACTGGTCTCATTAGTTAAGTTGGTTAAGCGGTTACCCCGGATATGTAGAGGTCCTGGGTTCGAATCCCAGATGCGACTGAAATCTTTTTAATTTCTGTTGTTTTTTCGGTTTCGTGGTTCATTTGGGATGTGTTAATATTATCTTCTTCAATGATTAAAATATTACAATGAGGTTTAAAAACTTCAATAAGTTATAAAAAATAAATTGAAAATTTCTTTCCAGACTTGTAAAATAAGTCAATAGAGGTCTCATATAAATAAAAATCGAGTAGGCATGTCCGAGTCTCTATCCAGATTACAATTGAGTTCTGGATGAAACTTTGCAATCATCATAAGGATAGCAGCCAATAATATGGGATTTATAAAAATGGAGGATAATATTAACAAATCTTGAACATGAAGTATGTTATCGGTGTAAATGGCGTAAATTGAACTGGTCTCTTTAGTTAAGTTGGTTAAGCGGTTACCCCGGATATGTAGAGGTCCTGGGTTCGAATCCCAGATGCGACTGAAATCTTTTTAATTTCTGTTGTTTTTTCGGTTTCGTGGTTCATTTGGGATGTGTTAATATTATCTTCTTCAATGATTAAAATATTACAATGATGTTTACAAACTTCAATAAGTTATAAAAAATAAATTGAAAAAAAATTATTATTTGAGCAATTGAATGCTTAGTAATTTGTTATACTGTTTCAATAGTTGTTCTACTGTGATTTCATCACATCCTGTTGCAGATCCGCCTTTAAAATCATTTATATTATTTTCAGTATTATTTATTGTTACCGGTTGTAATACAGACAGATTATTTTGTTTGAGATAGTCGTTCTCGAAATTATCGATTTATATTTTTCATGGACCTTTCGGTTAAATTTTGTCTGACGTTAGCGAAATATTTATTAAAGGCATTAGCATATTTTTTGGTTCCCTGTGTCTATAGAAATAATTTCACTATAATTTTTTTGAATTAGGGTTTTTATTTATGTTTTAATTATTTGTTTCATTTATTGCATTCCGAATGTGTTTTCCATGTTGATTAGCCATTTCAATTTCCTTTTTGTAAAAGTTTTCTTTAGTTGTTTCTATTAAAGAGGTTAATTTTTTATTTGATATAATTCTTCCTTTTTTCCTTTTGCGAGATCCATGGTTTAATTTTTTTGAATTTAGCATTTATTTTTATAGTTTTAATATCTGCTGATGCCGTGGTACGATTACAAAGAACATTTTCAAAAAAATGCGCTTGTTTCAGCATATCGACCCCTTGGAATAACAAGATTCCACCTGACACAGCAATGTTATGCGATAATGAGTCTTTAGGTTATCTTCTACAGAGCACATTATCGCATGACATTGCTGTGTCAGATGGAACCTTGTTATTCCAAGAGGTCGTTATGTTGAGTGTAACACGGAAGCCAATTTTCCGTAGTTATTTTTGTAATTAATTTATTGTGATGTAGTGACATTTTTGAGTAAGAATTGTTTTCAGAATTTTTATTTTTCTTAATTTATGTGTCGATGGTCTGTAATATTGTTTTTTTTTTTAAATATTATCGTATGTATTTTGTTTTTTTTTGTTACATCATATATGATCAATACATGATGGGGGCTAGCCCATCATTTCCCGAGTGTAATTTTGTATACACAGTATTATACAATTCAATTCAGACATGAAATAGATAAATTCAGATGTAATTTTGTTGCCATTTTTGTTCGAAACGTCTATGTTAAAATCACCAGTTATTATAATGTTCTGTTATTTTTTCTTCTTCGTAAAATTCGTGTGTTCGGTAAATCGCAATAATATTAAATATTGCGTTATCTGTATTAAAAATAACGTCTTAACAATTTACTCGCAGCACAGGCAGTTCTTCACAGTGAATTCTTGTTATTTGAATAACAAGAATTCACAAATACAACAATTCCGCTATTTCTCTTTATCGTATAAGATGTTACAGAGTTGTTATTCCGTATACAAAAGGTATTGCTGTTGAATTCGTTAGCGAATTTTTCAGTTAATATATTCGGGTTTTATCTAATTCCTAAGAAATTAAACACACTTTAGGGGCATAAAACAATGAGTTGGCGTAATAATAATAATAAATGTTTATTCCGGTATTTGGGGAGGAGAGTATTTAAAGAAAAAAATATTGTAGTAGGTGAATTATACATAACACATAAAACAAAAATTTAAAATAATAAGTACATGAAAATAAAGCATTTAAGGTGCTGCGCCATTAAGATTGCGAGGGGAAAATCTCTTTCTCCAGTATGCGTCGATGCTGCAGGCTGGACTGAGGCGGGCCTCCATGATGAGGATATTCCCGGAGCTGTTTATTCTTTCCCTCATTCCAGCCACCCTGGATCTTATAAGGGCTGCAAAACTGGAAACTCGCCCCTCCGTGAACATACTGGAAGCGCTGCAGTATCTAGGGAGGCCAAACATCATGCGGAAGGCGTTATTGTACTGTACACGACGTCTTTCCATACTACTCTTTTTATAGTTTGCCCAGAGTTCGCACGTGTACAACGTTACGCAGAAGGCAAGGAAGATATATTAGAGAGTAATGCGACCCACTCATATTTAATTTGCATTTGCAAGAAGTCATAGTAGGGAGGATCTACTTACATCGGTCCAATAATAACAAAATGGTTAATTGGTTTGGGTAGGGGGGGGGGCTCGGATATGAATTATTGTGCATTGAATATTTAAAAACGACAAATTTATCATAATCTTCCGCCGGTTGTTGTTTGAGCGTTCAAGGTTCCTTTCCAAAATCTTTGAAAAAATACATTTTAATCAGAAATTTTTATTGTTAGATTTTCTTAGGAAAGGCACAGCTTTTCAGCCTTTAGGACTGCACGCCTCTGCCTATTTATTATTCATAAAACACTTAGTAGATAGATTAAAGAAAAAAACCATAATTACAATATATTACACCACGCATAACTGGAGAATTTGGTTCCTTAGAACGGGGAATCTGCCTAGATGGGAACTAATATCGGCTTGACAATAATATAATAGCACTTCTACATATTTTAATATATTTTTAAAATTATTTATGTTTTCTTAAATGTAATTATTTATTATGCAATATTATACGCTCTTTATTACGTTATATCCTATATAAATGTATCTACGTGATGTAATAAATAAACAAATAAAAAAGTTATGTATGAGTGTGTTATGGAAAGATGGAAAGAGGAAAAGGAGGATGAAGGAAAGAGTCATAAAGTAAAATAAATAATACCATGTTGATTTTCCCCTTTGATCACCATCTATCCTACATTTATCTGTCAACTCTAGTTACTGTTCGCTACGCCGCGCCCTCCCATCCCAAGCACAAGTGTTCCAATTTTTCAAAATAAAATGTTCCGTTATGTAGCGGTCGCACCAGGACAGGAGTACTCCTGGGTAGGTTGGAACAATCGTGCTATAGACTAAGAGCGATTGGATGGAAATTTGATTATTAGGGTGTCGATTGTGCAAAATGATCGCAAACTAATAATAAGTTGCATCTCCTTGCCAACAATCTCAAGAACATCCCATCGTTTAACACTTGACTGCATTCAATATTCATAAAATGATGTTAGGAAACTTAGGTTTTAATGGAATTACCGGAAGAGCGATGAAACGTTAGATAACGCGTCTTGATTTCCGACGAACAAGCGCAAATAACAACATTGCATTTATCCGCAAACCCCCAAACAACTTCGGTAACATCTTGCTCCTGGCAGCTTTCTCAAGTTACCGCTGCTGTGTGCCAGTAGGATTCGAGTTTGAACGAATCTCTTCGTGAATCGGTTAATTCGGTTCACTTTGCGAGGGCCGGTTTTATAACCGTCCGTTAGTAACGCTTGGTACCATGTTTAACTAATATTTGGTCTACCGACCGATTTCGCCGTTTTATAAAAGTTCGTTAGATTACCGGTCGTTTTCTGTCGCTGTCCAATGACCAATGTTATTTGAAACCATGCACTATTTTAATTAAAATGACAATACATAATTTGCATGTGTGTAATGGATCGAGCAGTGAAAGTGATAACAAGCGAATTGAAAATATGGAAGACAAAACATGGACGGATAACAAACGGTTCGTTACGTAACAGAAATTTGGTAGTTCTTTTATAAAACGTATAAACGAATGAGCCCTAAACAATGATGACATGATAAGTAAAAATGATATATGGTGGTCGCGCAATTAAAGTTGACCCAAATTAGAAATTTAGGATGGTGTGTATCAGTAAATATGTATACCTATACTTTTGGCTGTGATTTCCTTGCTAAAAGTCACTGAGAAACAGCCTTTTGTCTTTCTTTTCGCCTGTTTATGGGGACATCAAGTCTATATATACGTTGTTCGAATATGAAGTTGGTATTCGGAAAGTTTTACTGTGTGTTCTTTTTATTGTTGTTTAATAAATTTAAATAAAAAAAATGATTTTTGGAACCAATTTTACTAACCAAAATTAATCTAAAAAAACCGTTGATTCGCAGGTAGGTACTTAAATATTTTCATAGATATTTAACGCCTAACATATCAATTACTCATTTATGTTTATTTTAAATCACAGACACACAATTACTTTCATATTTTGAACGATGGCGAACGAATCATTCTATTTCGAACAAAGGAATGAATCGATTCAATTTGGCGCATCGAACGTCACACTACCGGTACACTATTTACCCCTTGTTCTTCCAATCTCGCTCGGAACTGAGCAAATACTCTACAGTAATTACATTTACGGTAGGTACTCGGTGTTGTGTGCTACTTTGTTGCTGCGGGTAGCGAGTAGAGGCAAGCAACCAACCACCTGAGATCAAACCGTATTATTTGTGGAAAGCAATTCACTCCGCAAACTGGGGGCGTTACGTTACAAGTTAATCATTTCAGGTAATATTTTCACCAGAGAGGTTGCCGTCAGACGGGTAGACGGTGAAAAGCAATTATTATCAATTACCTGTTGTTATTTACCCGACTTCGCCCTAGATTCAACACAACTTTTACAAAGTATTTTTTAAAATTCCATTAAAAAATATTATGGATTAACAAAATTACATCCATATAGAATATATGTATGAAATTTTTGTCATATAATTATGCGTGGAATAAAAAAAAACAGTTATTCAAAAATGATCGAAATCATAAGAGGCTTCAACGCCCTGGTTTTGATAGATTCGCACACGGTTGCTATGTAAAAATTATTTCAAAAGTATTCGTGTTCTTTTGAACTCTTTTCAATTATTTATTTGAGTTTTTGATTTCATACTGACCCGTGTGGCCTTACTGTTAAACGTCAAAACGTACGAGGTGTGTTCAAAAGAAAACGTGAATTTTGAATTTTCGCGGGCTGTGTACATTCAATTATCGATTTTTTTTTCGTTATGTTGGTACACATATGTTTATCATATGTTAGCATTATCCGCTATTTTGGATCGGTGGTTTATTTTTGACAAATGGAAAGGTTAGTCACGTTTTGTTTTTTCTTCGATTTTTTACTAAAAAAAAATTAGTAAAAAATCGAAAAACATCGATTTTTTGGATTTTTTGAAAAAATGCTGATAAGGACATAGAAAACAAAGCAAATATAAAAATTCACTTTAATCGGAATGGTGATGCCCCAGAAAACGGTTATCAAGTTCCGACCAAAACTAGGAAATACCTCCATAGGATTAACAATTATTAACAATTTTTTTCTAAAAAGAATAAAAATTTTTTTTCGAAGAAATGCTGATGAGGACATAGAAAATAAAGCGAATCTAAAATTTCACTTCAATCGGACTGATGATGCCTCAGAAAACGAACCTAAATAAAAAATCGAAGAACACCCAAAAACGTGACTAACCTTTCCAGTTGTCAAAAACAAACCACTGATCCAAAATGGCTGATAATGCTAACATATGATAAACATATGTGTACCAACATAACAAAAAAAAATCGATAATCGAATGTACACAGCCCGCGAAAATACAAAATTCACCTTTTCTTTTGAACACACCTCGTATGTAAGAATGACGTTATTCTTGCACTGCCAGATTTCGATCATTTTGGCGAGTTTAAAAAAAATTAAAACTATGAAAAAGACGTTAAAAAAACTGTCATCTACTTTAGAATTTTTTTTTTTTTTTTAAATTGACTGGAGTTTCTTATTCTCACGAGAACTAATGACGATAAATTTATATGTTTTTTTTTAGTTCTAACTGCCGCAACGTAAAAATTGTTTGTTTAATCATTGAAGAAGTTAATATTAATCAATCCTAAATAAAACACGAAACCAAAAAAAGTATCAGTCGCATCTGGGAATCGAATCCAAGACCTCTGTCTTACTGGGACAACCTTCATATCATACCTCAACTTCAAGACTTGTCAATATTATCCCCCATTAAATCCCATATTATTGGCTGCTTTATTTATGACGATTACAAAGTTCTTCCCGAATATAAGTGAAATCTAGATAGTGTCTCGGAAAAACTTATTAAATTTTTATTTATATGGGACATCTATTGACATTTTCTAAAAGTCTAGAACGAACATTCAATTTATTTTAATAATTTATTGAAACTTATAAACCTCATTGTAATATTTAATCATTGAAGAAGATAATATTAACCTTAATAATTAATTGAACCAACCAATAATATGGGATTTAATGGAGGATAATATTGACTGGAATTATCTGCGTCAATGATTAAATATTACAACGAGGTTAATAAGCTTAAACAAGTTATTAAAATAAATTGATTTAATTATTAAATTGTATACGCCTTATAGGGGCTTTCACATAATTTGTTATAAAATTTACATTATAATAGTTAAATAGGTGTAAAACATGTTATAATAGGTACATCGATAGAATAGATCGTATTCACGAAATACAACAACAAAGTATTTAATATGTCTGGCAAAACAAAGTCAGCAATAACAATGTGTATGTATAATTCTGTATAATTTGAAACAGAGGCGAATATACAAAACAAACAGCACATTACTCGTACTTATGCTCTAGACACGTATCATGTTAATTGTTGGGGTTGTATGCTATTATAGTATTTTTGTACGTGACTCACGGCCGTTCCTCCCAATCCTACTGAGCAACTGTTGAGCCGAAATTTTACCTCAACACTTCTCAAATACACAAATTCGCTCTTCCCAGCGAATTTCTAGATCAAATTTACGATCAATTAAGATATCGATTTTTGTGAATTAAGTTCCTCCCAGCAGAAGACTAGTTATAAGAAGTGTCAACAGACTGAACAAACATCACCGAAATATGAAATTTCATTATTACTTTACGATCTTTTTTACGCGATTAAAATATTGAATGACAAATATTTATTTCCGGTTACGAATGTTAGAACATGCTATTTGTATATTTTAAATAAAACTGAATAGAACCAAACTCATTTTATTAATTATAAGC
The DNA here is from genome assembly GCA_022606495.2 of Halesus radiatus. NCBI lineage: Eukaryota > Metazoa > Arthropoda > Insecta > Trichoptera > Limnephilidae > Halesus > Halesus radiatus. The sequence continues at coordinate 229,925 of JAHDVE020000149.1, read as the reverse complement.
TCCGTTTTGTCTTGTTTATTCACTCATCGAAAAACGTCAAATGTCAAATTTACGAAGCGAACAATGCGCATTGCGGCATTATATGTATTCATAAAAAATACAATATTAACTCATCTATGTAACTTTATTGTCTTGAAAGTGGGCGGCTACTATTTCATCGTCTATGAAAGTGGGCGGATACTATTTTTAGTGGGCGGGCACCTCCATAGATAATTTATGTTGAAAAATGCTTAGAAACAGGCAAACAGAGCGAATACTTAAGAAAACACATGACTGATCGGTGACTCAGATAGATCATTCGAAAAGTTGGGAAGAACGGCCGTCCATTCTGAAATTTTTGTTACAGCGCCCTTGAGGTGATTTTTCACAAAAACGGCGCTATATCAGATTATTATTATTATTATTATTAATAAAATTTTTGATCTAGTAACTCTAGTTAGAATATCAAAGTTAATTAGGCTAACTAAATCAGGGCTGTCTATAATACCGTTAACAATTTTAAAAATAAAGATATGTCAGGAACAAGTATTCTGTGTGAGAGTTTTAATAATTTTAATGCTTTTATTAAGTAATTGTAATTAATAATTTCAATAGATTATCCGTGTTTATAGTTAATAAATCAAAGGAATTTACATTGGACTTTTTCAATGGAATCGGAGCGGATTTTATAGTGAGGGAAACCACACAGACGATAAACGAAAAGTTCAAAAAACGATTATTTTAATTTGAATTAATATTTAATGTAATAATTATATCTCCTGTTCGAATAATTCGATTTAGTTGAACGCATTGATACTGAATTTAGAGGGCAATTCTTACTTCAATGTAATAATAATCTATGTAATTCGAATTGTCAGATAAACTCCCTTTGTTTTGCCACTGAAGGCTGGTGGAAATAGAGAAAGGGGGTTCTGTATTCTAATATAAAAATTTATTTTTTTCGAAGATATCAAAAACATTTCATTTCGACAAATTTGAAGAGATTGGTCTTTTTTATGAGTTCAATAGTTCCAACAGTCCGAAACCATTGGAACAATGCAATTTATTTATGTTATTTTCCTGCTGTTTATACACATACGAGTAAATATTTTTTTTATTTTAAACAAATTAACTAACTAACCATCACGCCGTTTCCTCACAGAGGTATGGAGAGAGAATGAACCGACAAACAACTCGATCTCGGCATACACTTCTTGCTTTGTCTCAAGTATTCGATTCACTTGATAGCGCCATGTCTTCCTCGGACGTCCCCGGCTTCTTCTTTCTTTGTTCATTCGCTCTACATGCCCAAACCATCTAAACTTCCCTTTCTTAATATTAATCTACTTTTTGTCTTTATATTTTCATATGTATATTTGCTTTGAAAACTTTGTAAAAACGAATAACATGTACCGATACTTTACAGTCCCATAATGAGTTGAGTTGATAACCCAAGGGAGTGCAACATCTTTTTATGTCTTATATGAAATTTAAAATAATTAAAATCCCCAATTGGGGTATACTGTGAGCCTGAAAGAAGTGGCGAGGGAAATGAGATGGGACAGAAAAAGTTGAGAAAACACCTGGTTATTCAAATCTGGTCACCAAACATGGCTAATGTCATTTCAATCAACGTTTCGATTATGATGTATAAATTCAAATAAATTGTTAACTAAATATCAATCTGCATACAAAAGGTTCCACTCAACGAAAACTGGATTACTACGCGTTTTGTCGGATATAACTCTGGCCATAGAGTCGGGTAAGCTGGCACTTTATTCAGTCTTAGAGATAAGTGCCGCTTTTGATACGATAGACCACGATTTTCTTATCACACGTTTAGAAGAATCCTTTGATTTAAACTGTGACGTTAAGAATTGGCTGACATCGTATTTAACCAATCGTTTACAAGCAGTGAAGATGGGGCAAAACCAATCAAAATATACAACCCTCTCATCTGGAGTACCCCAGGAGTCCGTTCTGGGCTTACTGCTTTTCATCCTTTTCACAAATGATGTAGCTAAAATAATCGAATCGTTTGGTGTTCTATCCCACTGTTATGCTGACGACCAGCAAGTTTATTTTTACTGCTTACCAGAAGAAATAGACAGACTAAAAAACTCGTATAGATAAGTGTCTAGAAGCAATAACTCGCTCGATGACCTCAAACAGATTGAAGCTGAATCCGTCAAAGACTGAGTTTCTCTGGACCGCTACAAGCAGACGTCATCATATCATTGAGAACTCCCCAATAAATATTTCAGCAAGTGACATTACTCCGAAGACGTGTGTTAAATTACTCAGTGTCAATCTGGATACGGACTTCTTCCTTAAAAGTCAAGTAAACAGAACTGTAAGTACAGGGTTCATTCAATTGAGGCAAATCAAAGCAGTACGAAGAAACCTGCCAACAGAGGCTACTAAACTGCTTGTCAATGCGTACGTTGTGTCATGTCTAGATTACTGAAACAGAATATATGCAAGTCTCCCCAAATACCAAAATAACAAATTTCAATCAGTATTCAACGCTGCAGCAAGACTTATCACCAGCGTCTCTAAATATTCTCACATTTCAGAGTATCTCAAAAATCTCCACTGGCTCAAATGTCCTGAAAGAATCCAGTTTAAGCTCTGCTGGATGGTATTTAAGTCACTTAACGGAATGGCTCCGGCTTATTTATCAGAACTGTGTATTACTGAAAATACCAATTCACGGCAGTCCACCCTTAGGTCAGTAGCGTCATCAGCTATCGCGAGGTTGAAGGAATCAAAGCGCACAAATAATACTAAGTTTGGTGATCGTGCTTTCGGAGTCTGCACATAATTAGTTAAAGAATATGAAGTAATATTTGTACAACGCCCTTGAGGTGATTTTTCACAAAAACGGCGATATACAAATCATCCAATTATTATTATTATTATTATTAGTGCTGCTCTTTCATCAGGGCGATACTGAGACATTGGGTCTTGGACTAAACATAAACGCTTCGAAAAAAAACCTAAGAGTATTTCATCACCTCTGACCGTTGTGTAAATACTCGTCAAGTAACTTTAACAAGAGGATTAACAAGACTGTTAAAAAATATAAATATATTTATATATATATATAATTATTAATTCTTCTTAATTAACCTAATGGCCTCGAACCCCTTCTCAAACGCTGTATAGATTTTAGGCGGATTTAATCCATCCAAAGCCGGGAGTTCTTTTTATGTCATGAGACCTAGTCATCTGTTGGCAAACTCATTTTCTATTTCCCAGGATGCCATCCCTTTATACTGGATTACCAACGGTAATCTGTTAGCCATGTTACGTACCCATTTGAGCGTAAAAGTTGTTTTACCAAGGGGAAATTCTATCCTACCCGAAGGTACCGGCTGCAACAAAATTATGGCAAACCAATTATCATCAATAAATTAATAAAAATACTATGTAAACAACCCTTCTTTATTATATACATATCGACATGTTTCGAAAGCGAAGCTTTCCTCATCGGGACTTAAAGAATACTAAAAAAGAATAATGTCAAGAATAGACAAATGACAAACATAGACCACAATAATCTAAGAATAGAGAAATTATAAACAAAAACAAAAAGTAATTAAAGTAGGTAAGCAATTAATCAAAAATGTTAATAAAAAAATATCATGAAACATTGAATAACAAATTTATAATATAAATATAAAGTCAAGAAAATATTGTTAAAAGTATATATTAAAAACGTATATTAAAAAAGTGGTGTCTACAACGTTTTTTTTTATTAATTTATTAATAATGACGCCTCAATACCAATATTTTGAAGCAATTATTATCAGCTTGATTTTATGATATTTATTGCGGATATAGAAATGAATGAAATACGAAAATTTGATGGCCTTCGTGGTTGAGTGGTTGGTTACAATTCTTGGCTACGTATCCGATGGTCGAGGGTTTAAAACCCAGCGTGCGCGAGTTAATTTTTTATTTGATTAATTTGTGTTCTTTCATAATCTGTTCATTAAAAAATGTACAGTATATTTGCGGCACGTTCCAAAGCGGTAGATAATTTCAGTAACGCCCTGGTGAAAGACCACCATTCGGAATCGAAACGTTGTTGCCTGAAATGGCTTTGGTCGTGTTTGGTGACCAGATTTGAATAGTCAGGTTCTTCCCCACCTTCCTCCTCCCTATCTCTTTTCTCGACCCCCACTTTCAACCTCACAACATACCATTTGAGACGTTATAGTAACACTGGCTGCAGACAATTAGGAGCAGCTGGGATTCTTATGAGGTACTCAATAAATAAATTAATTAAAAAAAGATATGTACAATATTAAAATAAAATTAAAAAATTGTGGATTTTGTTCTTCAGAATTTATTAAACAGGATTTAAATAATATTTATATTATCTTCTTTTCCTTAAAAAAAACCCCACCAACAACCTTATACCGTTGGAAATTACGGTAAGCGGAAAAATCACGGATTGCTTTTTAGTTGGTCGAGTGGCGCAAAGCATCAGGTTCCCAGACAGGTGTCGCGGGTTCAATCCTCTGCAAGCCAAGTATTCTATCAATGCACAAGCAACATTTTCAGCAAGTGACAACTGGCTGGTTGGACCAGTCGTGACCCTATTTATTGGGATAAATTGTACAGTTCTACACGTGTTATGCAGTAATTATTTTTATTTGTACGGGAAAAGGAACACATTTGCCAATGCGTCATAGGGCAGAATATTAATTACTTGTGCGAGTAATTCTATCTAGTGAGGGTGATTGCGTTTATACAAAGACAAATAAAGAACCTTATCAAATATGAGTAGTATAAATGTGTGACAATTATAAACATAATTCCTTAATTATTTCAAATATTGTCCGATAAAATTATGTTAGAAGAAGGAATTGGAATATTGTCCGATACAATGTTGTTAGAAGGAAGAATTGAAATATTGTCCGATACAATGATGTTAGAAGAAGGAATTGAAATATTGTCCGATACGATGATGTTAGAAGAAGGAATTGAAATATTGTCCGATACAATGATGTTAGAAGAAGGAATTGAAATATTGTCCTATACAAAGATGTTAGAAGAAGGAATTGAAATATTGTCCGATACAAAGATGTTAGAAGAAGGAATTGAAATATTGTCCGATACAATGATGTTAGAAGAAGGAATTGAAATATTGTCCGATACAATGATGTTAGAAGAAGGAATTGAAATATTGTCCGATACAATGATGTTAGAAGAAGGAATTGAAATATTGTCCGATACAATGATGTTAGAAGAAGGAATTGAAATATTGTCCGATACAAAGATGTCAGAAGAAGGAATTGAAATATTGTCCGATACAATGATGTTAGAAGAAGGAATTGAAATATTGTCCGATACAATGTTGTTAGAAGAAGGAATTGAAATATTGTCCGATACAATGATGTTAGAAGAAGGAATTGAAATATTGTCCGATACAATGATGTTAGAAGAAGGAATTGAAATATTGTCCGATACAATAATGTTAGAAGAAGGAATTGAAATATTGTCCGACACAATGATGTTAGAAGAAGGCATTCAAATATTGTCCGATAAAATGATGTTAGAAGAAGGAATTGAAATATTGTCCGATACAATGATGTTAGAAGAAGTAATGGATATATTGTCTCGATAGAAATATTCTAATAAAATAAAATAAGAGTGTGTTAATGTAGAAAATTGTAAAATGATTATAATTATTTTAAAGGTACCCTGGTCATTATTCCACTGAGTCAAATTCCCAATTTATGAGGAAAGCGCTGAATCGGCGAAACAATAGAGTTATCAATTGGGTTATAATTACCAACTGTAAAATCGGTTCAGTTAGTCGAACCCGAGGCGTATTGTAGGACAATATTATATTATCGATTGTTCCCCGGGGTCCATCCTAATATTATTACAATTAATACTTCACTGTCATCTAGTTACCCTCAACCAGTGAACAAATACATCAATAGAAATGCGTTGTGGGCAGGTCCTTGTGCTCGAAGTTACCTCGTTTTCATTACTTTTAGTGAAATTGAATAAACTATTTCAAACATCGAATTTCATTGTTAAAATACGCTGTAAAATAAGCCTTCTCTTTCTAAATGTTGTAAATATTTGGCAGTGCTTTACAGGAAAGTTTTTTTCAATAATGAGTCGTGACTTTATTATTAGATTTTTGAATTTATTAGCAATATAAAATAGAAATATGTTAAAAAAACGTACTGATAAATACATATATGATCAAAATATTCTCGCACCGATGGAAACGAAAAGGACTTGTTTATTACCTACGGTTTTAATAAGGAAGAGAGCGACAAATGACAAGACATATAGATATTTTTTTTAATTTGATTTTGATATGATTGGTATACAGAGTTCCTAAACTAAAAGTTTTCTGACTCTAGCAAAATTAAAAATGATTATTTAATGATCCTTTACTTTTTAATTTTTGTTGGTGGTAAATGAGTGACTTGAAACTTAATAACTATGAGTATACTGCAACTTTAGGAGTGGGATTTCACTCCGTACGGAGGATTGATTTTGGTTTTTTGTATTTAGATATTTCGTTCTCGCTGTATTTAGCGAGTCTTTATTGATCGGTTTTCATGACCGGCTAGACCGGCATAAAACTTTTCAGAATGTGTTCCTTTATAAGATTCTTTATCCTCTGATGATATCCTCTGATATTCCTCTGAATGTTTGTGTCATTATGTAGAGTGTTAACACTGATCTACTTAGGCGCATTCAATGCTAATCGAATGGCTTTGTTTTGGAGGGTTTGTAGTTTGTTAATGTGCTTGTGAGCTGCGTCTCCCCAAATAGGAGCAGCGTAAGTAAAGTCGGTCCTTATGGTCGTCTTGTAAAGGATTAATTTATTGACAACTGATAATCGACTATTTTTACCTAGCATGTGGTAGAGAGAGGCTATCGCCTTAGTAGCTGATTTTATTATCTGTGTGTAGTTTTACTTATTCGAATTTTTCGTACATGAATTGTGCATACAATTTTTGAAAATATTAATTTTCTTAATATCTTTCTTTGATTTTAATGGCCAACTAAATAATGCGCTTGCGAATTCCTTATCAAATTCATTTAAACAAAGAATCTTTAATTTTTTTGGTAGGGTTCAACATAAGTAGGTACATTGAATACTATAGATGGGTTGAATTTAGAAGTAAATTTTAGTTTTAAAATTTTTTGGCACTTTTGTGTCGTTTTTCTCTTAAAATGGCTTTCTAGAAATGATCGTAATATTAATATTATTATTACCTGAATGATAATTGAAAACGAGTGAAATGCATACAAAATACGAATCTGTTCTATCTAACTAACCGTCACAGGAGTCACAGCTCCTCCGAACTGTGAAATTATAGAGAAACTTAAAAAGGCGACTTTTTTTCCATGAATTTAGTAAGGAATTTCTACGCTTATTTATTCCGTAGGCCACAACAATCGGAAAAAGATGATAATGATATTCAAATATTCTGTATCAGACAAGGGCGAAATCGAAGACGGTGACGTCTCATTGGCGATGGTCTTCTTTTTCTATTTTTCCCATACTCGTAAGTGCACGCCGGTAAGACACTCCCGCGAGCCTTCATTGTGCAATGGTTGGATAAGGGAATGAGGGGCTCATATATTTACGTTTGGCTGTGACACCGAACTCCACCTCCCCAACGTTCCTCCATCCCGTGCCTCGAATACGATAACATAATTATGTTTGTTATGTTTAAGATTGTCGGAGTTCGGCCGACTGAATGAAAGACCGAATTCGTTTTAGCATAATATGTAATTAGGAAATAATGCAAGTTTATATTTATAAAGATGTAAAAGAATCCCCTGAACATTGTTGGGCCAGGGACCCGCTGATATTTCTTGTATAATGTATTTTGAATTTAAATAAATTTGCTGAAAGGCGGTAGTTTGGGTCGGAGGGTAGGGCGTGGAGAGAGGCATCTCATGAATATTTCTGTCATCCACTGACGAGATCGTAGTAGATGACACAATATTGGAATATTCGTAAATCAAAAAGAGCCACCTGATACCTGCTACCGTGCCGCGAATGGGCTGGCGTTTGGGTATAAATAGGAATTTACGATCATTTGCAAACCACTCTCGTTTCATCTCCCGCCAACCTCGTTTTTCGACTCTACGCGTTGACCCACTGCTCTACCTTGAATATTGTTTGACTTCTGCTAAACCCTGGTCCGCCATTTGGTACCCGACCCAGTAGAATTCACCCTTAACAGAAGTCTTCCAGAAGATTGCTTCCTCCTTACGACGGCATTGCATTCTCGCGGCTGCTGACACAGGCCCACTACTGAAGCAACACACAAATTGCTTCAGTAGTTCAGTAATTCACAATATATCACCGTAAATCACCGTAGTTCACCGTAATTCACCGTAATTCATCGTATTTCACTATAAATCACCGTACATATAAATATTCTTATGAACGCTTTCCCTGTGCAAAAATAATTCACCGTAATTCAACGTAATTCACCGTAATCCACCGTAGTTCTCCGTAATTCACAGTACTTCTCCGTAATTCAGCGTAACTCACCGTAATTCACTATAAAACACCGTTAATCACCGGATTTCTCCGTAATTCACCGCAATTAACCGTAATTCACCGTAGTTCTCCGTAATTCACCGTCACTCACCGTAATTCACCGTAACTCACCTTAATTCACTATTAATCACCGTAATTCACCGTCATTCACCATAGTTCACCGTAATTATAAACATTCTTGTCAACTCTTTCAATGCGCAAAAGATAATTCACCGTAATTCATCGTAATTCACCGTAATTTACTATAAGTCACCATAAATCACCCTAATTCACCGTAATTCACCGTAATTCACCGTAGTTCTCCGTAATTCACCGTAGTTCTCCGTAATTTACCATAACTCACCGTAATTCACCGTAATTCACCGTAGTTAACCTTAAATATAAATATTCTTGTGAACTCTTTCAATGCCCAAAAGATAATTCACCGTAATTCATCGTAATACAATGTAATTCATCGTAATTCACTGTAACTCTCCGTAATTCACCGAAATTCACTGTAGTTCTCCGTAATTCACCGTAATTCACCGTAGTTCTCCGTATCTCACCATAATTCACCGTATTTTACAGTAAATATAAATTTTATTGTGAACGTTTTTTCTGCGCAAGAATAATTTAATTGACCGTAATTCACCGTAGTTCTCCGTAATTCACCGTAACTTACCGTAATTCACTATAAATCACAGTAATTCACCGTAATTCACCGTGATTCACCGTAGTTCACCGTAAATATAAATATTCTTGTGAACTCTTTCAATGCGCAAACGATAATTCACCGTAATTTACCTTAAATCACCGTAGTTCACCGTAATTCACCATAATTCACCGTAATTCACCGTAGTTCACCTTAATGTAAATATTCATGTGAACACTTTCAATGCGCAAACGATATATCACCGTAATTCACCGTAAATCACCGTAGTTTACCGTTATTCATCGTAATTCACCGTAATTCACCGTAATTCACCGTAGTTCACCGTAAATATAAATATTCTTGTGAACTATTTCAATGCGCAAAAGATAATTCACCGTAATTCATCGTAATTCACCGTAACTCACCGTAATTCACCGTAATTCACCGTAGTTCACCGTAAATATAAATATTCTTGTGAACTCTTTCAATGCGCAAAAGATAATTCACCGTAATTCATCGTAATACAATGTAATTCATCGTAATACAATGTAATTCATCGTAATTCACTGTATCTCACCATAATTCACCGTATTTTACAGTAAATATAAATTTTATTGTGAACGTTTTTTCTGCGCAAGAATAATTGACCGTAATTCACCGTAGTTCTCCGTAATTCACCTCAACTCACCGTAATTCACTATAAAGCACCGTAATTCACCGTAAATCACCGTAGTTCACCGTAATTCACCGCAATTCACCGTAATTCACCGTAATTCACCGTAGTTCACCATAGTTCGCCGTAATTCAACGTAATTCACCGTAATTCACCGTAATCCCCCCCCCCTTACCTGTATCTGTTGCTGTTACTTCTGTTCCTTTTCTATCTGAAATAATTTCTTTATATGTTTTTAACCGCGTAGTCTAATAATGTTTTAAATCTAGTATTATTTTTGCACAGAGAAAGACACGAATGCGTGTTTTCCGCACGTCCTAACGTGCAACTCCTGTAGACTTTAAAACTCATAGTTATACACAACAAATCTATTGTGATTTAACATTGGGTCTTCTTCTTTCTTTTATTACTCCAGATTAATACCATTTCCTTAATTGCATATTATTTTTATATTCATTTGAATCTTAATATTAGTCGTAATACTTTAATTTTTAACAAAATTTAACTTCGTTCTCAAAAATGAAGGCTTAAATCATTTTTTTTCCAGAAAATCGACTCGGAATGTGAGGTTTTTTGTTTCCAGTTTCCCGTTTAATCTACGAAATTCCGAACACCGTGTATAACGAAACCCAAAATACGCGACCGTGCTTAAAGTAAGCGACTGTGGCATCACAAAATTTAACAAGCCGTACAAATCTAATGCGATTTACAACTGTAAGTAAATGATGTAACATTTGTAAAAAGGATCATACTTAATACTTTACCAAAATAGAAGGTTCTGTAAACTAGAGTCACCTTTTTACTAGTTGGTTGTTTTACTTAATATCTCCGATTTTTTTATTGTTTACATTCATCGCGATACTGACGCAAGTTTTATGTTATACTTTCGTCAGTTAGGAACTCACTGTTACAGCCACCTGGCCACAAAAAAAGAAGACAATTTGACAGTTGACGAATTTCGTTCAGCCTAAACATTCAGTGTTTTAATGAGAATAACATTCCCCAATGAGGTGGTTTTTATTTGAGTTAATAATAACGGTAAAAACAGTTTTTAGATATCTCGAAAATTGACGATTTTACGAGATTTCAAATTAAACTTGGCTAAAACAAGTAATAGTGACGTCACGAGTCACGATTCAATATAATTCGCAATTCGAACTGCAGAAACGGATTCTTCCGCGCCATATGCGACTGCTCTGGTCATTTTGTAAACATTGACGTCACACCCCTTTCGGCTAATGGCGAGACTATTAACATTTTGTCCACTTACCGATTCGATATTTTACAAAAAATCTAAAAGTTCTTTCTCAGCATTCTCTAATTCATATGATACATTTATAAATAACATAAAATACCATTGTAGGAGATATCCTGATTAAATATGCCATAGTCTAAATGGCTCCCGAACAGGTGGGAGCAATGGGAACTCCAGTGCGGTAATCACATAAAAAAGATAATATAATCATATCAGCATGCATAAATTCTATTTTCGAACGAGTATTAGAGTAGAGAGGAAGATACTCACAGTATCGCCCTGGTGAAAGACCACCATTCAGAATTGAAACGTTGCTTGAAATAGCTTTTAGCCGTGTTTGGTGACCAGATCTGAATAGCCAGGTATTTTCCCACCTCCTTCTTCCCCTTCTCCTTCCCCTCCCCAATACCTTCAGCCTCACAACATTCCTCAATTGGGAATGCCATAGTCTCACTGGATCAAGAAGGTTGGGAGCAGTTGGGACTCTTGTGCGGTATTCCTATAAAAAAAAAATATATATAAATTCTATTATTTTCGAACAAGTGGGCCGCACTCACTAGCAAATAAATCATTTAATCGTCAAAAGGGCAAAATAAAGTGTACGAAATTAATTGTAACTTTAATAGTGTATTCGGCCCTTTCCATCATTGTTCAAGTATTCATTGATTTACTTGCGAGTTGGGAGAGGCTCACGTACCTTGCGCGTTCCAATCTAGACGAAGCTATTGGATTTGGAGCCCTTAGAACTTTGGTTCTAAACCATCTTGTTTCAGACCGCTCTGCATGAAGCTTGTCACAGCTCCAAGTGCTTGCAAACTGAGTTATATATTGTTAATATAACTTTTCCGAATACTAAAATGTTGAAATAATCGAATTAAACCACAAACCGCAAGACAATTCTCTTTCAAAATCTCGTCCGCAACCCTCTGGGGCTTGTCGAACCATGGGGCATGTTTAGCGAAAAAGTAAAGACAATAAAAATAACCCCACGAGTTAACTTATTCATATTATTAATGTAGATTTTATTACTACATTAAGATTATATAACAAAATTACCTAATTTGTTCTCATGATACCGCTTTAGTCAAATACCTTAGATACCCACTGTAGGTTTCGAAGAATACCTCGAATTTGTCATCCACTGCATTCGTATAGCGGGTCGCTCTCTCCACATGGGAATGGAGGTACAAATTTGAACGACTAGCTCGAAAATACAACAAGTTGTGGCAACATTTCCGATTGTGAGAATCTGGCACAAATAGGTTGATAAATTGAGTTACGAGTCTATGTTAAAATTAAAAAATACTGTTAAACTAGCCCCATCCTACCCTACAAGATGGGGCACAAATTGGCTAGTCCACGTAAATTGGGCGTCGAATGTAATACGGTTCAAGAGTTCCAAATCGTTATATAATACGTAAATAAATAATTCCTTAGAACAAATCACTGGTCATCAATAGAACCCCTGTCTCCACCATAACCCTGGCTCATTATTTTGGGCCTTTTTTCCATTTTGCTTTCATGGTAACTCATTATACCCAGTTTATCTGCTCTATTTAGTTCCATCTGAAACACGCCTCTAATTTTTATCAATTTTTCAAAAATCATGTTTTTTAAATATTGAAAATCATTGATATAAGTAACCCGGGTATTTTTTTATGAAAAACTTTCCCGGAAAACGAATAACATGACAATATTTGTTTTCCTCCAACTACCATAAATCGTAAAAGGTTGCTTGTGTAATGATGGAGAATTTAGCACTTGGAACTAAGCAGATGATTGAACCCAACTGTCCGCATGGCTAGAAAAATATTTCGAATTCAATTCTCAACGGTCAGCATTCAAAAATGTGCAATTCGTAGCCTCCTAACTCAAGACATACTATGAATTACGTATCTGTACATTCTGCAGAGGTAGTTAGGAAAATGTCTAAGGTTTCAAAAGACAAAAATCATCAAAGTGTAATCATTTAAATCTTACATTTTAGGTGAAACGTTCAAATTTGTTTTCATTGGTTTTAAAACGGCACATTTTTAGTATGTAATTCATGGAATTTAAACGATTACAGTTTGAGGATTTTTGTCATTTGAAACTTTATACGTTTTTCTAACTACCCAGACGGAATTTACGTATAAATCATTCGTTGTATTGGTGGAGTTTGCAAACTACGAAGTGTAGCTTAGGGTCATTTTTGAGTGCTGGCCCGATACAATATGAAAGCCTCGCACTTTTAACAGAAATACAAACAAGGCAATTAAAAGAATATAAAAATACCCCAAAGGAAAACTTTTATCAGAACTCCCCAATGGTTTTAAAACTTTTAAATGAATACCTAATTGCCAGAAAATAAAAAATACGAATCTGGAAAACAACTGCTAACTTTTTAAGTAGTTAATTCCGTTTTTATTAATTCATTCTGCGGAGTTCAGAACACCGTGATTGTCGATGGAATTGACTGCCTTGAATTAAATATGTGTAATAATAACATAATTGATACAAACTAAAGTGTATGGACTTTCTCTTTTTCCATACCACGAAAGGTAGTCGGGATTTAAGCCTCCATCAATAAAAAAATAAAACATTTTCATCCTGATTCGATACATTTTTGAGGGAATAATCGAATCACCCCAAATATCCACGCCAATGACCCCCCTTTATTTCAACCCGAGGAGGTTAAATATTGTTTCAAACATTCTTACAGTCGCCATTTCCGCAATTTTGAAAATGATTTTTATTTTCTGCTAAATCCAGTAGATTTTCAATAACCTTTTGATCAAAAATATCGTCTAATCCCATTTATCAAAATTTGATTTAAATCTTCAACCTACAAATTTCTTCAAAAAATATTAAACATATGTTTACCTTGTGCGTACGTACGACTGTAGTATTTTCAGAATTGGAACTTTCCTTTCAAAAACGAATAAAAAATAACACTAATAATTAGAATAAATAGCATCATTGACATGAAATGCGCAGTGTTTCCTATATTGTGTTTTTCTTGTGTGTTAATCTAAACTGATTAAAGATCGAACATATTTATATAATCAAATTTCAATATATCATTGCATCAAATAAAACCAACATATTGTAATAATTATTTCGTTATTAATCGATAAAGATACCAACAGATGGCACTGGTTGCTACATTTGTAATTTGTACCGATAGGCACGGCCTTTTGCGAAACTAACACAAACGAGTCTTCCCTTGAATACGCATTGCGCACACATATACATTTTTGTGAGGAATACCGTCAACATTTATATTTAATTTGATTATGGCAAATGAACAGGTCTAGGATTACACTTTTACTGGTGGGAAAGTTAAAAAAAATGAGAAAAACAAACAAAAAACCAATTGTTGTGTGAGTCAGCTAGGGTAGGCAGTGCTTATTGTAGAATATTTGTAAGTTATATATTTTTCACATGCAAACTATTAATTAACTATATTAAATCAATTAAAAACAACTGTCGAATCTGTGATTAAATAAAATACACTTTTCAACTTTATTCCATTTTTATTTTTGACCCTGACCGGTTTCGGTCTGTGACGGCTACCTTCAAACTGGTACAATTAATGCTTAAACTATGGTTTATATACAAATTTGGGTATCAGGGGTCACAAACCATGATTTTACTTAGATTATATTTTTTAGTATTGTTATAGAATGATTTTACGAAACTTTACTAATATGGTACTTTTGAATTTAAACAGAATATTAGTTTATTTATTGCCAAAAAAAGTGGAATAAAGTTAAAAAGTTTCTTTTATTTAATCAATACATTGGAATTTCACCGTGTATTAACAGTTGCAAAAGTAGAAACTGTATATACATATATTAATTGTTTTTGTTTTTAGTTCGTAGATCTCCATCTTTTTAAATTAATGTAAATCAAATTTAATAATGTTGTTATTAAGTTCTGCAAGTACTTTAGTGTTTGATTATTCCGACAGCTGTTTCGGCGTTCTAGGCCATTTTAAAACTGTGATTAGGCCACGTTGAGACGTAATGACATTATTAAATTTGATTTGCATTTAAAATAATAAAAAAATTAAAAATGTACATAATATGTTTTTTTAAATTATTTAGATGGAAAGGTAGTCTGTTTTTACCATTTACCTCTACATTCAATTAAACAATGTCCGATTTCGTAGTTAATTTTGAGTGTGAAAGATTAAATTGATTTGTCTTAAATAAATGTAATTAAATATTTTTGATCATTGTAGAAAATAATATTAACATAACCTAAATGAAACGTGAAAACGGAAAAAAAACGACAGAAAATAAAAATATTTCAGTCGCATCTGGGACTCGAACCCAGGACCTCTGCCTATCCGGGGCAACCGCTTAACCAACTTAGCTAATGAGACCAGTTCAATTAATATCATCTTCATCGATATCATATCTCAAATTCAAGATTTCTCAATATTATTCTCCATTTTTAATCCAATATTATTAGCAGCTATCTTTATAATGATTACAAAGTTTGTAACGAATACAATTCTTTTTTTCGTCTTCTGTCGTTTATTTCCGTTTTCGTGTTTCATTTAGGTTACGTTAATATTATTTTCTACAATGATTGAATATTAAAATGAGATTTTTTAAATCTCAATAAAAATAATTAATAATTAAAAATTGAATATATTTTTGAGCTCAAAAGAGCTAAAAAGTATATTTAAATTTACATATACACTTTTCATCACTTAAAGAAGTGATGAAAAGTGTTTCATTCATTTTATAAGCTTAGTTTCTTGGTAACTGAATGGAAAATCATCATTCACAAGTAATAAAAATGATGCAAATATTGTGTTAATCAATATTTTGCTGAAATATTGCTTTCACTAACTCACTGATAGAATGAGGAATCTGCTGGCTACAGAAAAACTCTCATTTTTCATGAAAAAATAATAGATCCAAATCATCAAACATGTGCGGGCATTTTCAACAAAGTTTGTTCATGTTTGAAATTTTTGGTAATATATTTTTTTCAATGATATAAAGAGCAGGTTAACTAATTTATACAGCCAGTGGATTCCTGGTTCTATTGGTGAGTTAGTAAAAGCAATATTTCAGTAAAATATTGATCAATACAATGTTTATATCATTTTTATTACGAACTTGGACATGAAAATGTCCATTCCATTACCGATAAATAATTTCAAACATGTACAAACTATGGCAAAAGTGTCCACATACGAGGGAATTAAATACTAGTGTAAATTCAAATATATAAAGACAAGAAAATTCCACGTCTTTCAACATCCTGATTTGTCTCCGTAGGTTTGTGAAAATTTCGACAGATGTCGGCTGGTAGCTGGCACGCGAGCGCTGTGAGAAGTCGTACGAGGAGGATTATATGAAAAATTGGTTTATCTCTCCCCCGGGTGACATATTGAGCACAATCGGCAACGTAACGAAACTGACACAAAACGAATTGAAAATTATTGTTGCTGCGAAATTGCGCCAGATGTGCAGTAGCGTTAGAAGTAGAAAAGTCGAATTGAGAGCAATTTATTATATATTTACAGTAGTCATGAACTCAGTGGAATAAGCTTCCCCAAATATTGATAACATTCAGAATTTAGCAGAGTTCAAACGGGTATTGAAAACAAAATTATTCAAAAAATCCTATCCGATATAAAACATAAATTCATGTACGTAGAAACAGAATTTCAGGACATTTTTTCTTTTAATCCTCCATTATCCAGTTTATTTAGTTGCGCTTTTCTCCCATTGTTATTTAATTCCCATAGTATCCATTGAAAAACTATGTTTAAAATGTCGTATAATTTTCTCTTACTCTTTTGTTATTTATATCTGCGTGAAATTTGATTATTTACACCCTTAGTTTCAAAATTTTTATATTATAATATCTAAAATGTTCATCTAAGTGAGGTTGCCACTCGTGAATATTTTAAATTGTAACAATTAGTTTTATAAACAATAATTATTAGCCTGAAACACTCATCCAAATTGAAAAAACCTTCCGAGAAAAGATAAATGTCGCCGACAGGACTCGAACCTGCACCCTTCTGATTGCCGGTCAGATGCTCTACTGTTGAGCTACGTCGGCTTATCGCAAACCCGTCAAGTTAATCAATATATACTACTGTTTCATTCAATAATTACTGATTTTATTATATTTCACCTGAAAACAACCAACTTTATTAGTATGAGAAAGGCTTGTAACGGCTAAATCCCTCAATAGATGGCGTCGAGACAAATTATGTCTACATTTTAAAAATAATAATTACTATCTTTTCTCCTTAGGTTTTTTCAATTTGGATGAGTGTTTCAGGCTAATAATTATTGTTTATAAAAATAATTGTTACCCTTTGCGCTATGCACAAAAATCTTGTCTTAAAAACTTTAGTTTATCAATTAATAAATTTTAAATTGTGTTTTAATTTGCATGCATGTAATGTATATGTTATTTTCTAATTATATTAGGTTATATTATTTTGCGTAGATTTTCTTGCTTTTCGATATTTTTACTTTACATTTGATTAATTTTTTCCCCTAGCTAATTCTAAATTGTTATATAATATTCTAAATTGTGCATGTAAGTGAATCTGCTGCTCGTGAATATTTTATGTCATAGTTTTAATTTGCATCTATGTATACTATGATAACACTATTAGGTTAGGTTAGTTAGTATAAAGCACACTTGAGGTGAACCTTCAAAAACTACGTTGTAGAAATTTATTATTATTATTAAGGCGGTCAGAATTTTAAATTTATACAAAAAAAAACAGACTTTTGTCTTGTATTTACCTACTTATTTTTTTAAGGAACAACAATATTATTTGAAACACAAATTATTTATCGAGTATTCTTAGAAAAATTTTGACTGACCAACCAGGAATAAATTTCGTTCTAGGACAGTCAAGTTGACAAGTTTAGTTCATAATAAGTTCTGCAGTTATTCAAAAATGGTCACGGAGCAAATAATACATAAAGTTGCCTTAAAACGTGAGGGGAAGAAACGAAAATAACAGGAGCGGGGGCGAGCCAGGCGTGCCGCCAATTTAAGTAAAGCAGCAACTAAGTAAAATGGGTCGGATTGTTTACAACAACTGTTTTGTAATTTGCGTAAGCGGTAACGCAGTCAAACTCACGCGAAACAAACTTGAACTAAGCTGGTGCAAAAATGAGTGTCACATGATCTTTGCCTACAGCCGTCGAAATCATACTCAGGGAAAGTCTATTAATTCGGACGTCAGTGAAGATCCTATTTTTTAAGTTTCACAATAAAGTCAGAAGTCGAATTTTGAAGAAAATGTTTTATACATGCTGTATGCAAGCAACGAATGAGTACTGTATTTGTTAACTCTGACTACGATACCAATGAAACTGGCCAATAAAGCTGGTTGGTAGGTATGCAAGGTGTCCGGGGGTAAAGCGCAGTAACTTCGTGAGGTGATTATACGTGATTTTATTTATTTATTTGAAACTCACAATATTAAACAATAAAACGTAAGAAAGCTTTGACTGCCCAACTAGGAACAAATCCCGTTTTAGGACAGTCAAATTGACAAATTTAGTTCATATTAAGTGCCATACAAAAATAAAAGGAAAAAAGCTAGTATTGACGTACTATGGAAATATAATATATCCAGAAAAAAGTGTAATGAGATACTTCTCTGTTAAGAATGTTGTATTTATGTGTAAAAAAAAAACTTTATTTGTGGAAAAATATTTTAGTACCAAATAGCAATTTTTTCTTGATTTAAAGACATATTGGGGATTTTCAATTTTATTATTTTTAATAAGACAAAGATGTTGTATTCTCGTGAGTTATCAATTCAACTCATTTTGGGACTATTAATTGATAAACTAAAGTTCTTTAAAACTTAAGACAAGATTTTTGTGCATAGTGCAAAGGGTAACAATTATTATTTTTATAAACAATAATTATTAATCTAAAACACTCATCCAAATTGAAAAAACCTTCCGAGCAAAGATAAATGTCGCCGGCGGGACTCGAACCCGCACCCTTCTAATGTCCGGTCGGATGCTCTACCGTTGAGCTACGTCGGCTTATCGCAAACCCGCCAAGTTAATCAATATATACTAGTGTTCCGTTCAATAATTACTGTTTTTATTATATTTTCACCTGTAAACAACCAACTTTATTAGTATGAGAGAGGCTTGTAACGGCTAAATCCCTCAAATAGATGGCGTCGAGACAAATTGTGTCTACATTTTATTGGTGAAAATTGCTTTGACTTGTCAAATATTTATTAATTGATAAACTAAAGTTCTTAAAAACTTAAGACAAGATTTTTGTGCATAGCGCAAAGGGTAACAATTATTTTTATAAACAATAATTATTAGCCTGAAACATAATAAAAACGGTAATTATTGAATGAAACACTAGTATATATTGATTAACTTGGCGGGTTTGCGATAAGCCGACGTAGCTCAATGGTAGAGCATCTGACCGGATATTAGAAGGGTGTGGGTTCGAGTCCTGCCGGCGACATTTATCTTTGCTCGGAAGGTTTTTTCATTTTGGGACTGTTCATTTTTGCTACTTAATAGTAAGTTTAACAAAGTTTTCAAGGCAAATAAGTTAATGAAAATAAAAAAAAAAACAACAAAGAAATATATATGTATTTTAAATAGAAAAATAACATAAATAAATCTGCAGGCTCGAAACATACATAACAGCGTTTTACAAGAGACAAATATACCTACATCTGAATCTGGAAAGCTTAAAGAAGGCTATCAGAACAGAGTTGCTATCTATGATAAATAGTTTTCCAAATAGAAAATCATCCCCCCAAGTGGGGGGGGGGGAGGGGGCAAAGTTTCCTGTTTTCAGTTTTAATAATTGGTTATTTTTTTCTCAAATATCAGATTTCAAACAATTTTAATGAATCCATGTAAAGATCATAAAAATAAACACAAATCCAGAATTTCGGGTCGATCGGTCGCATAGAGCAAAATAAAATGTCATTTAATTTCCGACCCCAATGCTTGCATTTACTCCGTAGAAGTGTAACTTTTAAATTTTTTTTTTTTATATATTACCCGGCCAGTTTCAAAACTCTTCACGTCTTCAAGGGCAAAACAAAAGCTTTTTTCGAAACTACAACCACTGCAGTTGTTTTTTTATGACGAAAAATGAATTCAGAGCTTAATTCCATTTATTTTCGGCCAGACCGGTTTCACTCTTCTATTGACGTCTTTAAACTGATTACACTTATTTGAAGTGCTTCAAAATGCCAATGCAGGGTGAAATCGGTTCGTTCAAAAGTAATTAACTGGAACAATGTTTCAAAGTATTTTAACCCTGGAATTCTGCTATGAATTAACGGTTTCATGAATAGGTTTTGTCGGGCCTATTAATTTTATGAATCCGCCCCTGGTATCTCGATACTATCTACCCCTAACAAAAGGTACAGAAGTCCAACGCAAAGAAGTGAAGGAAGGGGTGGAGTCGGTCGCCGCAAATTCGGAAACAATTTTCGGAATGAAAAATCGGCATTGAATCAATTTCGCCATTTTCTCTTTTCATCGCCAAATTCTTAAACTCTCTTTTTGCGGCAATTTCGTGAGATCAGTGGGGTTATTTAAAAAGATTGGTTTTATTCGACAGGTAACGACACAAATTGGAACACGCGGGTAAAGAACAGACTGTGCTCATTTATTGACATTTCACATATTTTAGACACGTGGAAAAAACGTCAATAATGGACATTCAGTCGACCGGAGAATACTGACAGGAACCGTGGTTATTTAAATAACTTAAACACGGACTAAACCAAGTTGAAAGAAAACGAAATTTGATGTTATTTATAAAGGCATCATGTAATTAAATGGACGTGTGACGTCACATTCTTGGCTTAAGGAATTAACAGAAGAAGAACTGACTAGTAATCTTAAAACAACGTCATAGAAATTACTGTAAATACGCTACACAAACCTTGATGTTGAAATATAGAAGTCGCTGAAACACCTTTATTCAAAATCTGGTTTGCTTCAGCACAGGATTGCCAAGTGAGTAGGACTATGAAAAAAAATATGTAATATAAATATCTATTTTTTATATACCGTACCTTAAAATGTCAAAATTATTTATAAAAATTTTAAAAAAAGCATTAAATTACTGGCGCGGCAGTATTCGGTAATGACAGTATGCGGTACTGTCAGTGGGGTGGCTTGGTCTATGACCAAAGGTAGGCTATGTGTAGTTTTTAGGTTCGAGTATGATTTATGCATTGAATATTTGAAAGACTATTTTATTATCATCCTCCGTTGATCGTTATGGCCATGGAAAAATACGTTTTGATTATAAAATTGTCGACTTTAAAAAATTTTATTAACTTTCTTCGTATGGTTCATTTTTCTTAGGGTAGGCACAGATTTTCAGCCTTTATGGACTGCACGCCACTGGGTAATGCCATTTGAATTGTAAATTGTACTGAATTGTGTCTCCTGAGGTTATTTTGTTTTACCCAAGTTCACTTTTAAAGCTCATAACTTTTCACGTTTGGACATATCTAAAAACATATTTTACTGTCGTCATTAACACATTAAATAAATATAATACATTTTAATCGAAATAAAAAGGGAAACAACCACATTTATATAAGGTTTTATGATTTCTAGGCCCCAGGCAAGCCAATGAAATTGATTATTTTTTCAAGAAAGAATTCTCAGACATTCGCCCTCTTCGTGCTCCATCCCTGAGGTTCGTCGTCGGATCATAAAGCTGAGTGATACTTAATTCAATCTTATCAGTATTACCCAATAATATTATCTTTTTTTAGTACTCAATTTTAAACACATTTTTTCCACATAGCACCAACCTAACCTAACCTAACACATATACATAAATGTTTACTCTATAATATTTGTTTTTCTCATCTCTTCATAAGTAATATTATACTATGCTCAAATTATCTGAAAACACAACTATTTTTTTTTCTGTACCCTCACATTTCTTTATACTTAATTATTATACTTTTTTCTAGATATATCATATTACAATACTAGCTTTTTACCCGTTTATTTTTGAATAATGGCACTAATTAATATGAACTAAACTTGTCAATTTGACTCTCCTAAAACGCGATTTGTTCCCAGTTGGGCAGTCAAAGCCTTCTTACATGTTATTGTTTAATAGTGTGTGTGTTCCAAATAAATAAATAAATTTCAAATAAATTTCAAATAAATTACAAATAAATTTAAAATAAATTTCAAATAAATTACAAATAAATTTAAAATAAATTTCAAATAAATTTCAAATAAATTTCAAACAAATTTTAATTAAATTTCAAATAAATTTCAAACAAATTTTAATTAAATTTCAAATAAATTTCATATAAATTTCAAATATATTTCAAATAAATTTCAAACAAATTTAAATTAAAGTAAAAATAAATTTCATATAAATTTCAAATAAATTTCAAATAAATTTAAAAAAAAATCAAATATATAAATAAATTACTATAACACGGTTATATCTGTCTATTTCTTCATTACTTATAATCCACAAATAAATTCTTTAGTCCTTACTTTAGGTAATTTAAATTGAAACAACGAGTTTAAATGTATTAGAAAAGTACATCTATATGACTAACTCTCCAAACTTATTCCAGCTTCGCAACATTCCCTAAATTCACAAACTGCTGATGTCATTGTCACACTGGCTCCGGCATGTTGGAAATCTTGTACAGTATTCACATAATTAAAAAAAAAACTTTAAAAAGGTAACAGCGTGTTTTATATTGAATCTTTTAAATGCAATACGCTAGAATTAGGCTGTAGATCGAGAAATGTTGATATTCTGGAATGCTGGATAACAAATCCACTGTAAATTGATCGTGTCGTGGATGTGTTCTGATTATAACGACGTTTGTTCAGAAATTTATGGGAATTTATAGAGAAACACGTAAATTTATTTTAAACCACTTTAATTTAATATAATGAACCGATTTCGCAAGTATTCTTTCTTTGTTAAGAATATTTTAAAACTGATGTAAGACTCAACATGTTTATATTCAACAAATTGTAAATAAGGATATGAAAACTTTAGGATTTATATTTAGAACAATATTTTTTTTTTAAATCGTTACAAGTAATAAAATTATTTTACAAATCCCGAGTTAAAAGTTGAATAGAACATAATTCCATAGTATGATCGCCTTTCTAGAAAATATATATTCATAATGTAGAAAGAATTCAAAGAAAATTTATACGTTTCATAAATTTTAAAGTATAAACATACCTTTAGAGCATTGTTTAACGAATATTTTGAATATTCCGACTTTAGAAAGTAGACGGAAAATTAACGACCTAACCTTTCTGTTAAAAATATTAAAAGACAAACATTAACATTTTACGTATGTATTATCCCGTTTCAACTATAGTTTGCATTCCCCAATTCAACGGTTACACAGTCTTATTAACAAATAATTAAATGATATGGATGTATTTGACAATAATCTAAACTTGGCAAATTTAAAAAAAAATATGAATAATAATTGTTAATTACAACTTTTTACATTATTTACTAATTTGTTATTAATGTTAATATTGACTTTGTGGATATTACTTATTTTGTCTGTTCCTTTATATTCGTGTGTATTTTTAGCTTTGGTGCCGTTTTTTTTTTTTCTTATTTCAAGTGTAATTAACTTTTGTGCATATTTTTTTTTTAATGTGATTTGAAAATGATATATTTGTATGTAAAAACCTCTGGACGTTTAAATAATAAATTAAATAAAACAAATATGATAAACATACATGAATATTTAGATGTTGGAGGGGGAGGCAACTAAAGGGGAATAGGTAATTAGAGTTTTTTTTTTATTTAATGTAAATCAAATTTAAGAATGTTATTATTAAGTTCTGCAAGTGTATTTAGTTTTTATTATTGTGACAGCTGTTTCGGCGTTTAAGGCCGTTTTCAAACTGTGTCACATAAATTCATTTGTGAAAATGGCCTTAAACGCCGATACAGCTGTCACAATAATAAAAACTAAATATACTTGCAGTACTTTATTAAATTTGATTAACATTAAATTTAAAAAAAAATTAAATGGAGTTCTGCGAATTAAATACAAAAGCAATTAATAGGTAATTAGAGGATTTTCAGGAGGAACCGAGTGGTACAATGGAAAAATACCTAGAATAGGATACTTTACTTGGTCATTCAATATAATATAATTATTATTGAAAGATTTTCTAAATTCAAGTGCTTTTAAATTATCTAAGACTTTATTATTACAGTGAAGAATTTAAACCCTCGTATCTTTATTCAAAACTAGCTGGTGTGTACCCGGCCTTGCTCGGGATTGTTTATACACCGAAAGTAGGCCGAAAGGAAGCCTTGTGACGACTTGTTACGATCTCTAAATAAAGAAACATTCATTTGAAAATATAATAATTGATTTGACAGCGAAAGTAACCATCTCGAAATAAATAAAAATTCATTTGAATATTTTATTTCATTCCAAACATTTATTTTTCCAAAACATATCTAAATAATGAAGTTCATAATTAGGTACCTACTTGTGTTTTTTTTTTTGAAAATATTCTACCCAAACAAACCTTCTTCTTTTAAATATGTAATCTGTGGCTAACCAGAGTGGTATACGAGTATATATGGGCTAACTTCAATAAAACATGGCGAGTTCAATTTTTTCATACTAATTTTAAAACCATACACGGGTAGCAACAGTTTTACATATTGTATTTCATTCAAACTGCTCTGTTACCTTCCCGGCACTAATAATAACAAACTGTGCTATTTTCAGTGAAACCGGCCCAGTAATTTTAGAAAAAATCGAGGACAGAGAAACATTCATGATGTAATTGATTGACAAACTATGAAAAATTATTATTTTTTAAACATCTTAAGTAATCCAAATATGAACATTACAGGATGTCTTACATATGTAGAACGAAATACAGTAATTGCAACATAGTTTGTAATTGCCTGACTGACTTATTTATGATTAATAAACTATTATTAATAAACTCGCATGTACTCATCTCGCTCTGGTCCACTCAGCATTCATTATCCTCGAACTAGTAACTGCTACTAATCTTTATTTAACTCTACTGCAGTAAGTAATTACTGTTAGCCGTGAGGCTTGCATTAAGTGTTTTTGCTGCTTATATGGCTGTGTAATGACGAAATTGTTCTCTTCTACGTGATTGGCTTTATTGTGTTCGAGGCATAGAAAGAGTTCAGATAAAGGCAGGTTTCAATATAGTGTCTTTCTGGAGATAATTGCAAGAAGAAGCGTGCCAGCGACTGTCGCCGAGCCACGACAAAACAGCATGTACTATCAAAGAGGCGGATCCGATAATAAAAAAATCCCATGAATTTATTTTCATATTATTATTAATTAATTAATTTCTAATGTAAATTTGTTGGTCAATGTGTTATTATACGTTTGATTTATTACTTACGTATTTTAGATAATTTTTGTTTATGTTTACAATTTGTCTATTCTTACATTACTGTGTTCTAATTTATATCATCTGTCTATACTTGACATTATAATTTATAGTCTTCTTTATATTTTAAGAAAGCATCGCTTTCTAAACATGTAGATATCTGTCTATATTAATAAAGTGGTGAAATATTTTAATTAATTTATTAATAATGACGCCACAAGGTGAATACCAATCTTGCGTAGAAATTATAATAAAAAAATCATTCCTGCCACATGTAGGTATTATAGTACATAATAAAATAAAATAAAATAAATGGAAATAAATCTACATTATACAGCAAATAAAATGAGAAGAAAAATTCTTTTAAAAAAGGAATGACAAAACAAAAAATAATTTGTTCACAAATATAAAATAATATTGACACTGTATATTTCATTTCTCGTTCCTCTTATGGAGGTTTTTGATGTATCCTTTTCTGGATTTTGGCGTTTAACCAACCGAGTGCGGCTTTTTTTAATTTAAAATGATTTTAAAGTAAGTATATAAGTAAAACATGATTCATATAGTGTAACAAAAACATAATATAGCTGTTCCTCACCATAAAGAAACGAGGTTCTTGTGTTTGGCGAGGGATTATCGCTTAAGTAATTAGATCATAACTTAAAACATTGTTGTATAATAGCAAGAAAATATGAATTAGTCGTGTAAAATTAGTAAGTTATAAATAGTTATAGTATTAAAGAAAAGAATCACAAGGTTTGTAGAAAAATTTTAAAAAATCTAATAATAACAGTAGTTTGAGGTGATTTTTTAACTTATGTTGAAGTTCATGGATATTTTCAATATATTTTTTTAATTAAAGCATTTCGGAAATTTAATAGCTGGCATATCCACTGTATGCCTCATTAGAACATAGAAAAAAATTAACTCTACCTTATGTGAACAATTCGCTGGCACTGCAAGACCTCGCTAAACGAAACAATTGTCTATAAGTGTTGTTGTAATGTACTCTTATGGCATTTCATTGTGCCTGGATGTAGTGGATTCACAATTCTGCCGTATACTAGGTACATTCGTACATTATGCATAGAATGAAAGTTATGCTTTTGGTGTGTAGGTAAAAACAAGGGCAGGGCGCCACAGTGCATAGATGCAGTTTGAAGTAGTATGGGTGAACGACGCTGATATTTTGCGCGCGTGATTTCATACTAATAATGATTCCTCGTCCATCTACGTATTTATCATTTATGGTCTTTCTGACACTGAAATATAGAAATATTTCCTTTTTTCTTTTTTCGTGCAAATAATGTTGTGTCACATGTGGTCGCCTCTTCGCACAAATGACAATCTGACGTTTCGGCAATGTTTGATGCTGCCACGAACCCATTTACCTGAACTGTATTCACTTGTACGGGGGTCGGCCCAGACGGAAAATAAATGGTATTAATGTTTGACAACGGCCCGACCCCCAGCCTAAATGTATGCAAATGTATGTTCAAGAATATACTCGACGGCCTCCATGGTCGAGGGGTAAGGCTCTCGACTACGAATCCGAAGGTCGCGGGTTCAAATCCCGGCGTGCGCAAGTAATTTTTATTTAATTAATTTGTGTTGTTTCACAATTAATTCATTTAAAAATAATATATAGTATATTTGCGCACGTTCCAGAGTGGAAGATACTCTCAGTATCGCTCTGGTGAAAAGACCACCATTCAGAATTTAAAAGTTGCTTGAAATGGCTTTTAGCCGTGTTTGGTGACCAGATCTGAATAGCCAGGTATTCCTTACCTTACCTTCCTCTTCTCCTTCCCCTCCCCAATACCTTCAGCCTCACAACATTCCCCAATTGGGAATGCCATAGTCTCACTGGCTCAGACAGTTTGGGAGCAGTTGGGACTCTTGTGCGGTATTCATGTAAAAAAAAAAAAAAAAAATGAAATAAAGTTTATTGTACAATTGTTGGGGAGTGTTCTCGCCAATTGCCTGAAATGTTACCAAATAAACGAGAGAGCGAGACAATGGAGTGCGAGAGGGAGAGGTGTTGATACGCATCGCCAGATGACTGGCTCGCGACGCAGCGTCGCGAGAACGTACAGCATCGTGCAGCTAGACTGCGAGTGCAGGACAGCACCCCAGTAGAATTCACCCAACGCAATTATAAATTGCACGTTAATTCATACGTTGTTTCACGTCGAGGAATATATGCAAGTGTCCCAACTATCAAATTAACAAATTATGATCCGTTTTTACCGGCTTATTACCGGTGTATCTAAATTCCCCCATATTTCAGAGCATCTCAAAAATCTTCACCAGATCAAATATCCTGAAAGAATCCAGGTCAATCTTTTCTGGGTGGTATTTAAATCGATTAATGAAATACCTCCGGTTTACCCATCGCAACTGCGCATCCCTGAAAATTCCAATTCATGGTAATCAACTCTCAGATCAGCTATCGGCGGCATGAAGGAACCAAAGCACCCAATGTGTTTGGTGAGCGTGCTTTCGGCATGTCTGGACCTAAAGCCTGGAATAAACTGCCGTATGATTTAAGATTGATTAAAGACTCGACAGAATTCAGAGCGAAGCTTAAAACTCACCAATATAATGTCAATGACAAATAAGATTTAAATAGTAACTGCAATATCATGTGATTTGCAGTGTTTTCTAATATTGTATCCTGTGCGTCCAAAATGATTCTGTAAGCGTAGTGAGCAAGATCAAGAAAGGGACGCTTAGATGGTTTGGGCATGTAGAGCGAATTAACAAAGAGAGGAGTGTAAGGAGAATATATGACGTGAATGTGAATGGAAGAAGAAGAAGAATGATATTACGTCATATTCAAATGTTGGTTCTATTCTAGGAGCTTCAAGGAACAACTCGTTTGTGTTAGTATCTAAAAAGCAGTGCTTTTCGGTAATGTCAGCAAATGCATCAATCAGAGCCATCTGTTGGTAAATCGATTAATTAGAACAACTTTACTGACGAAATAATGATGATGTCATGTTAGCTTTATTTCAAAATATTGTTCATTTAGCGGAAAAAATATGTTTTATAAATACAATAATTGGTTGGTGTATGCATAAATAAAACGGTTATTTGGATATTTGATGTGGATTAGGTAATCCTAACCAACATTGGTTAAAGCCAGCAATTTAGCCATTCTTAGCGAAAATTTGCACGAAGCTTGTTGTCTGGGGTAATTTTTAAAAAATATTAATTAAATCGCTGTTTTTCCCACTGCCTACCCTAATTACAAACTCTGTGCACGCCACTGGTCTTCCGTCAAACTTTTTCCTTGGTTTCCTTATATTTGTCGCTTCTCATGATGTGATTTTTTTTTACCAGAGTGGTGGATACTCTCTGTTTTTCCCTGGCAAGAGACTAAAATTCAAAATAAAAACTGTCCTTGAAATGGATTTAGCCGTGTTTTGTGACTGTATCTGACTAGCCACGCCTTTCGTAGCCTTTTTCTTCGCTACCTCCTTCCCTTCTTCACACCTTACAGCCCCACAATATTGCAAAATCAATTTTTCCATAGACTGACCGGCTGTGGGACAGTTTGGAGCAGTTGCGACTTTTATATAAAAAAAATATTTAAAAAAACGTATTCACTCGAGGGTTGGCACTGGCTATATTATTGTGTATAAAGAAATGAAAAAAATGAAAGAGATGATAGTAATTTGCACATAGAATACAAAGAAAATATGTAAATATCACAAAGGGCGAAAGGTTTATCTAAGGGTTGGAAAACGGTAGATTTAATAAATAAATTCAAGGAGTTTCTGATAACAACATGGCAAGAAATAAATTGAATTGTGAAGACCTCCTGTAAATGTATTTACTTGTATTCTATAAACAATGGGACTGGACGTGGTAATCGCTAATAAAAAAATGTCGAAAATAGCGAGGCCAGCAGCCCACGATGGATTGCTCAGCATAAATCTTCCGTACAGCACAGCACAGACACAGCACAGACACAGCACAGACGCGAGTACTGCTGTCAACTGAGCGCTTGCGTCGGCCACAACCTCTTTAAGGATTTTATAATCCTATTATCGTGTTTTTTTTTATGAATTTATAACCTACATTCTCTGACCAATTCAATTCATTTATAGTTTTCATTTTTATTTGGAAAACCAACAGTTTACAATAATAATAGGTTTTCAATTAAGTTTTAAATTATTCAATTAAAAAAGAAAAGTTACAACGTTAGCCTATGAGGTTAGGGTGATGGGAGGGAGGGGAAGGGAAAGGATCTAGTCTGTGTAGAATAATATGTATTGTGTTAATGTTATTTATTGCTTTTAGGTTTGACATTATAAGGGGCTGAGTCGAATAAGTCGAACTCACTGTATGAAGTGTTAAAACTGTGTGAAGCGCGGTGAATAAAGGTATTTTTTTAATTAGTGTTGCATTGAGGTAGCTTTAGTATGTGGTTTTGTCTGTTAGGCACTCTCAATTGAATTCGTTCAATTAATTCAGGGATATCTATCACAGGGTGGCTATTTTTTGTTAAAAAACAGTACGTCTGTGGAATTTCTACGGCTTTCTAATGACGAAATCCCGAAAATCCTTTTCTTGAGTCAATCCAACATGTAGATTGTACAATGATATAGAATGTGACGATATAGACAACTTTATAAACAGCCTCGCATATTTTGTCATGGAAAATAGTGGTGATATTAGAAATACTGCAACTTGATTGTATATTCTGTTACATGTTTATTGTACCTTATAGTGATATTAGAAATGTTGTAATATGTTGTTTTTTCTCTTTCTGTACCTTATATTATACTTTCTGTTATATTTCCCTAATTTCTTTTTATTATTTAGCATCTCTACCAAGTAATAACTGACAACTAAACCAAAACCTATTCATCTTGTGAATATTTTTAACTGGATTATTAATTCTTACTCTGTTACTTATAATAAATACTGAAAACTATTGTATTGTGGTCTTATATTAAAAAGCACTTGTAAATGTAAAGTAGATTTATTGACCATTCCGGTTGACACGGGTTTAACAAGTGACTGTTAGAGGTTATGTCCCATAGACAGAACCATAGAAGTGATCCATAGTGTATATTAGTATATTATATCAACAAAAACAAGACACGTTAGGGAATGATAGAAGATATCGGGGATGCCTGAACAGTTTTGTTACTCGTAAAAATGTCTCTATTTGAAGTGTCAAATGGAAGCAAGAGATGTATAAACATCAGATGACGTCACGTAGTTAGTTACCAAGCCGGAACGTTCAGAAGTTTTCTGTATTTTCGAATTTTCAAGATTGATTTATTAAATAATTAACGGCCTCCATGGTCGAGGGGTAAGGCTCTCGACTACGAATTCGAAAGTCGTGGGTTCAAATCCCGGCGTGCGCAAGTAATTTTTATTTAATTAATTTGTGTTGTTTCACAATAAATTAATTTAAAAATAATATATGGTATATTTGCGCACTTTCCAGAGTGGAAGATACTCTCAGTATCGCCCTGGTGAAAGACCACCATTTAGAATTAAAACTTTGTTTGAAATGGCTTTTAGCCATGTTTGGTGACCAGATCTGAATAGCCAGGTATTTCCCCTTTTCCCCAACTTCCTCCCCCCTTCTCCTTCCAGTCCCCAATACCTTCAGCCTCACAACATTCCCCAATTGGGAATGCCATAGTCACACTGGCTCCAGACGGTTGGGAGCAGTTTGGGACTCTTGTGCGGTATTCATATAAAAAAAATATATATATAATAATTATTGTGCGAATAATTACATACAACCAATAAATAAATTTAAAAAAATACTTTGCATTCACCACTTTATATACACAGAAAATCAACATATTTTGCCAATCATATTTTAGAAACCAATCATTTTTTTGATATAAATAAATGTTTAAACATTTTACATACAAATCAACCGGTTTACAATTAGACAAATATGAAATTTTAGAAATAAAAAAAGCGTTCATAATGAATTAAATGTATTAAATAATCAAATATTTTATTTAAAATACCTGTCTCTACAATTTATTTTCATATTAATGGTAATAATAAAAATAAAAAATAATAAATAATATTAAAAATAAATCTGTTATTCAATGTTTTATAATAATTTTTGATTAATTACTTACCTGCTTTAATCAATTTTTGTTTATGTTTATATTTTGTCTATTCTTACATCATTGTGTTCTATTTCTATCATTTGTCTGTACTTGACATTATTATTTTTTAGTATTTTCTATATTCCCGATGAAGAAAGCATCGCTTTCGAAACATGTGTATATTAACAAAATGGTGAATACAAAGTATATTTTTTAAAATTATTAATTATTTTTATTGAGATTTAAAAACCTCATCGTAATATTTATTGATTGAAGAAAATAATATTAACATAACCTAAATGAAAGATGAAACCGAACAAAAGGACATAAAGTAAAAATATTATATTTCAGTCGCATCTGGGACATAGGCAGAGGACCTGGGTTCGAGTCCCAGATGCGACTGAAATATAATATTTTTACTTTATGTCCTTTTGTTCGGTTTCATCTTTCACTTAGGTTATGTTAATATTATTTTCTTCAATCACAAAGTATATTATTTAATTCATTTATTAATAATGACGCCATAAAGGGTATACCAATATTTTGAAGAAATTACGTCCAATTAAACTTATACAATATACCTAATATTACTAATCTAAATATACGTTTTATTGATCTATGTTAATATCTTTACTGGAATTCCGCATTACGTTTGCATTCCTTCTGGCCTGGCATTGAGATCGTTCAGTCCATCTATTTCTGCAATACTCAATTATCCAGATTATTTTAAATAAAAATGCGATTAAAAAAATAAACTGACTGTTTTTATTTGAATTACTCGGTGCAGCGATGCGTCAGTAAGTAAACCGCTCTTCCTTCATTGATCGCAAACGGAGGCAACGCATCACGATCGTTCATTATGTTTGACAAGTTCGAGCTTTTTGAACTTTGGGCCTTGATGTCCTACTGTAAACAGACAGCATATAAAGCTGCGCCGTTTTGTTTAGCCAATAGATGGGCTAGTAATTAATTATACATCAGGGAACATCTGATAAATTATTACTTAAATAGATAGGTAGTGATTAATTTTTCAGGCGTGGTGATTTACTCATAATTTCTTTGTTATTTTTTTATTTATTTTGATAGATTATTGTTTACTTTTAAAATAATGAAGACGAAGGTTTTTGATCTGCTACGTGTAGAATTTATTATTAAATTGCTATTTATAACATTACTCTTATTTATACTAATGAGTAATATTTTTTCTACGTACGAGTATTGTTATGCCAACATTGTTTGGCTTCATTCTTCAAATGGTTAAAGCTTCAGGAATATTTCAACACTAAAATTATTATACTCTTCCCTAGTTCGAAGTCAAGTCAAATGTGATTCTTCTATATGGTCCCCTCACTTTAAAATCTTATCCGATTTCATAGAAAAAGTTCAACTGAAATTTATTTTACACCTGTGAAGGTATTATAATTTAATTTTTATCACAAAATGTCATAAAACCCCTGAAAGTCATATACATATTATTTTTTTTTAAATTTAATGTAAATCAAATTTAATAATTTACATAAAATTTATTAAAAAATTAAATGGAGTTCTACGAATTAAACACAAAAACAATTCATATATATATATTATTTTTTACAGTAACTCCATACAGGAGGCCCTGATGGAAATAATATAATTTCCCTCAAGGCCTATATCATCTCTGTGAATGCTGTGTGTGTTTTTTAGAGGAGTGAACTCGGGATGGAAAAAACACAGAGGCCGGCAGATTATTCCACAGCCGAGCTGTAGAATACAACATCGAATCGTAGAAGCGACCCGTTCTCATGTGACAAATGTCAGCCGTGTGAAGTGTTGGGCGCGCGTTTGGCGTGTTTCCCGACTATACA
This sequence comes from Halesus radiatus, assembly GCA_022606495.2. Lineage (NCBI taxonomy): Eukaryota > Metazoa > Arthropoda > Insecta > Trichoptera > Limnephilidae > Halesus > Halesus radiatus. Next base: position 196,468 of record JAHDVE020000149.1, on the reverse strand, counting down.
CCGATGCCGAAAAGGTCAATAACGCTAGTTCCTCAGAGCATCTTCAATTAAAATACCGGTAGAATAAGGACAGCATTCCCGCCTGACGTCTTTGCTGCAAAAATTATAATACGTTTATTAAAACAGGCGAATCTATTAAACGGACCGCCCGTTTCTGCACAGAGTCAAGGGCTTTTTCAGGTATTCTGGAGCTCCCAACCAGAGGTGGCTGCCAAATTCATCTTCTAGTGTATAATATAAATTAGAATGTCCTGGGCCGTGTGTGTTTATTTTGTATACACATCTATAGTTTTATTCCTAGGTTGAGGAAATTTTGCACACTTGACCTACAAAACAAGGTGAAAGGGTATTATATTCGGTAGAGCTTTGCAATCATCATAAAGATAGTAGCCAATATTATGGGATTTAATGGAAGATAATATTGACAAGTCTTGATGTTGAGGTATGATATCGATGAAGATGCCGTAAAATGAATTGGTTTCACTAGCGCAGTCGGTAGAGCGGTTGTCCCAGTAAGACAGAGGTCTTGGGTATGATTCTCAGATGCAACCGATACCTTTTTAATTTCTGTATTTTTTTCGGTTTCGTGTTTTATTTAGGATTGGTAAATATTATTTTGTTCAATGTTTATTTATTTATTTGATATAGTTGTATCATGTATCAAAAAAAATTATATTAAAGGAATATTTAAACATATTGTTTTTCTTTTTCCAGGTCCATTGACTCAGGGACACATTCCAAGATGGCACACCAGCAATATGAAAAAAAAAACCAAAATGAGTTAATGACGAAATATAAAAACAGCTTCAACAAGTAGTTTCATGAAATAGACAGTTTATTTATGGTATTAAATAAGTGGTTCATTTCTTGTGTAATAATAATTCAGTGCTCTCCAATGTGATTGGTATACTGCAAACTCGTTCATACCTAATAATCATTTGGTGTCACTGATATTATCCTGGTGCAGTATGTTATTGAGACCTGCAGAAATCCTACGAGAGTAGAAGCAACATGTCTTTCGGCGAATACTTCTTCGACAATTCCTCCCTACCCGGCTTCGCCTGCAGGCTTTTGTCTGGTAGGCTCCGGTCTTGCTCCGTTGCGGGGGCTGGACTGGACTGCCTACCAGACTCTACCGATAACCTCACCTTTCCGGATTTCACCCCCTACCCTTCCTACTCCTGCAACCTTAACGTCGACGTCCAGAACGACACCCTGTACAACTGCAATGCCTGCATAACCAGTTTGACCAATAATACGTCATGTTTTGACAACTTTGACCTTTCCGTTAATGGCATGGTGTTCGAATCAGCGTTGAGAACGCTTTGGTTAAGAGTTCCTCTTGATTTGGACGATTCTTGCATCTCGAGGACTTCTGATCGACTCACAAAACATTTAGAATGCTTTATGAGTGGCTTGCGATATTTAAATCAGAGTTTTCGATTAAGAGACGATCTAGAATACATAGATTCTGATAGTGGTTCCGTGAATTCTTTAGATAAAGTGCAGTGCGTTTGGGGCAGTCATAATTCCACGTCAGACAATGATGTCTTGGAGTATGACTGGAGTTTCTTGTTCGTGATTGTTTTCATCATCGCCGGTGGACTTGGCAATATCCTGGTGTGCTTGGCGGTCTGCCTTGACAGGAGATTGCAGAATGTGACCAATTACTTTCTGCTGTCGTTGGCAATTGCTGATTTGCTGGTCAGCTTGTTCGTGATGCCTCTCGGTGCCATTCCAGGATTCTTGGGTGAGTTAACAATTTGAAATCATATTTGAACATTTAAAACAATACTCTGCTTATATGGTAGGCATAAAGAGGAGCCTTCTTTCTCTAATTGGGGATGCGAGGAATATAGAGAAGAAATTTATTAAAATATCGTACACAGTACAAAGTGTTACAGATTACGTGGAGGTGTTTTTCTTCTTCTTTTTTTTTTGGAAGAAACAAACAGGTGTCTATACAAATATATATACAAAGAAAGTTTAACAAAAGGTAAGCCAACAAAGTTTCTTGTGCTAACAGTGGTTAAATACAGTTGTTTTATTTATGAAGCTAACAAGTTAAGAAAAAACAAAATACGAAGGAAGGGGGGACAGGAAGAGGACGATAGGATCGGGACAGGAGATCCTCTCGATACATTTTATACTCGTTCATCAATTTGTGATCGTACGTATTTCTGTCGGTCGATATTTTGAAAGGATGTTGTACAGAATGTCGATATTGTGAAATTGTATGTTATATTGCACACAAATACGGGGCATTAGAGAATTTATCTTAGGATTGGTCCTGCATGCGGGCCAATGAAGAAAATTAGTTTATCGGGTTGGTTTTGAATTAACGGCTAGCACCCAAAAATATACACTTTGTAGTCCACCAATGCAAGTTAGGAAAATCTTTGAAGTTTCATAAAATAAAAATCTTCAAACTGTATTCTTTTTTCTATGTGAAATACGTGCTAGAATTTTATGTAAATCGTTTTCAAACATGTTGGGTACCCTGGTTCATAAATTATCGTTATCACAAATAAAATAATTATAATTGACTTGATTCAACATAAAACACAGATGATATTCATCTGCAGCGGGATCACACAATAAATACCACGGCGGTAGCGAACACAATACGCATTGCAGCGGGTTGCGGGTGCGAATTGATGCTTAGTGAACGAAATTATAGCGGACAATGATGCGGGTAAACACGGTGGACTAGGTATGGATTTCATTTGAGTAGATTTATTTAGGATGCATATTATTGTGCAAATCAAATACAAGGCTATCCAAGTTGAACCGTAACTGGCGCAACCACATTTTTTTAATATATATTTCATAGAATTTAAGAGATTATGGTTTGAGGTATTTTGTCTTTTGTCTTTTGAAATCTTATAAATTTTCCTAACTAACCGTATTTTAAAGATAAATAATTTTTACTATTGCTTCAGTTAGCAAACTACAAAGCGATTTTGAGTCATTTTTGAGAGCTGGCCTGGAAAAATGGTTATAAAGTCAATAGCCGGTCCAAATCTATGTATGAGTCAGACTTCCTCTTCGTTTACAACTGAAGTTGTGGTTGCAGTTTTAACTCGGTTACTCTAGTGGGAAGGTTATCTGACAGCACTGTTGATTTTACTTTGGTTTTCCCTTGATTTCCAAATTGAATGCGATATATTTGAGTGTAGCTTTCCTGCATCGTAGAGAAATTTATTATAAAAAAGTGTTTTGATATGTTGTTTTAATTTTCAAACAGGATCATTTAATAAAAAAAAATTAAAACTTGTAAACGTAATTTTGGCCAAATTACTATATTTATACAAGCACGTCAGTCGATTTCGGCACAATCACGCCTTCGTTAAAGCACAATGCATGTTTGTTGTTTTTTCCTTGCCACTGATAAGCAACTACTCACGTAATAGTGTTATAAATGGCACATGGGTTTCTCTCAGGCATCGTGAGTTAAATTTCTCAGCTGGCTTCAAATCCTCCACCACTATGCAAGCACCATCTTATGTTAATAGGTGATACTAAAATATTTGCAGGTTATTCGTAACGCGGAAACGTTTGTCTTTCTTTAAAAAATAAATTATGAGTACCTATGTTTAGAAATGCGTGTCCTATGTTTGATCGCTTGTGTCACAATAAACTCTGGGAAAAACTAAGGAAAATAGCAGTTTCGAAAGATATAATAGCGATTATTTCAATTTGGCATACGCAGTAAGAGAATATAGAGAAATGGTCTGGAGAGTTTTCCAACCCATTTCATTTGAAAAAAGGCAAGGAGGAAGCATGTCTCCGGTTCTCTTTAATGTCTACACTGATGAATTGATTCAAAGACTTAATGGCACAAACATTGATTGCCATGTTCAAGGAATATGTGTAAATAATATTAATTACGCAGACGAAATTGTTTTTTTAGCACCATCACTTAGCGCACTAAAGAAATTACTCCGCATTTGTGAAGATTTTGCAAGAAACCACAACCTTGTATATACTCGTACGTCCAAATCAATCGTTACAGTTTTCAAACGTAAAAATGAAATCATGCAAACACCCTCAGTATGGCTAGATAGAAGGAAAGTGAATGTCGTTCGTAGCGTCAAATACTTGGGACATATTATCACAGGCGACCTGAAAAACATTGAGGATACGGAGTGACACAAAAGAGCAATATCCCTTAGAACAGGTATACTGTCAGGGCGTTTATACCTTTTTATGTGCAAAAGCCAAAAGAATGCTGTTCAACACATTCTGCAAATCTCTGTATTCGCCAGAACTGTGTATGCATTATACTGCTTCCCAACGGCAAAATATAAAAATTATCTACAATAATGCATATCGCCAACCATTCCGTCTACCAAGATACTGCAGCGCTCCAAAAATGTTCTTAAATCTTTAAATTTGTTTTGGATATTATGCAACTTTATGCCAAAAACAAAATTACACATCTCTTTAAACACAGAAATCTATTTGACAATGTCCAAACTGCTTGCGATACTAGATCTAAAGGGCATAGTCTCTTACTTATCCCTTTCTCTAAAACAACATTTGGCCAGAAATTTTAGATACTTTGCAACAAACCTAAATAATGTACTTCCACTGGCCATTAGACTCAACACAAATTACCATAAATATACATTGGACACCAAGATATGAATCATTAGCCAAAACAGATCAGAAAAAATCTCTATACTATTAAAAGAAGAAAAAATAAAGATAGATAAAAAAAATAAAACATTTATGAGAACACAATATACCACGCGGAACCAATGTAATTATGGCATTTCCCTCATTGTCAAGTTGTAAGTGAATTTTATAAATTTCAGTAAACAGCATACATGCATTATCTAGGTAAAACGGTAGGCGGTAAAGGTATGTGCCTAGTTTGGTAGATGAAAATAATGTAAGCTCAGTACCAAAACTTATAAATAAATAAATAATATTAATAAAAAATAAAATTAATAATTAATAAAATAAAAACAATTATTTAATATGGAGTACCTACGATCAAATTTCTTCTCTATATATAAAAACGATTATTTGTCTGTCTATCTGTCTTCGATTTTCTCGAAAATTACTTGACCGATTGACTGAAAATAGCACAATTTGTTCTCATTAGTGCTGGAAAGGTTTAGAGAGTTGTTTGAATGAAATACAATAATTTTATTTTTTCGAAGAAGAATTCTTCTTCTAGAAGGTTTTCACTTTGTGATGTCATTATGTATTATACAAAGTTATTTTAATTAAAATACAATAAGTTAAATTGTTGCTATAACGTTTTAAAATTAGTATGATAAACATTGGACCCACCATGTTTTATTGGGGTTACCCCATAGATATACCACTCTGTTTAGCCACAGATTACATATTCAAAAGAAGAAGGCTTGTTTAGGTAGAATATTTTCAAAATGGAACACACAGTATATATTGAAAAAATAAATGTTTGGAATGAAATAAAATTTTCAAATTAATATTTCTTTCTTTCTTTGTTTAGAGGTAGTAATAGTCGTCACAAGACATTACTTTAAGGCTCTGCAAAACAGAATTTCTATGTATGTATTAGAATAGTCCTTAAAAACTGGAGGTTTTATGTACTTAAAAGATATATAATTTTATTTTTGAAGATATTCTCTAATCAGTCAACGGGCTGAAAATGTAATTATATGAAATTTCCTCGATAGAAAAAAAAATCGTAAACTGTACTCCGAAAATTAAAAAAAAGCGGGTTTGTTCTGTTATTTAAGATGTTATAAGTTTGAAAAAAAAACAAAATGTTTCTTTAAATGCTATTTAACACATTCGTCCTGGGATTTTTCATCTATCTTAAATATATCGTCTTTTATTAATATTTTTAGAATTGTCACTTACGCCTATTTATTCTAAACGCTCTTCACGTTGGCGCGCTCTTTCTATCTTTCGAATGATCATATATACCTTTCAACAGCGGTCAGTCGGAATTCAGAGCCGACGCTAGACAGACCTCTTGCCAAAATCTAAATACTCGGATATTAATGCGGGGCCTTAAGTGTCAAATCAATTATGGCACCGAAACGACAAGCAAGAATTCGCGACTATTTTCCAAAAAAATATCAGCCACTTATAAATAAATATTTCAAAGATGTTTGCAGTTATTCTGTCTTATTAACAACCTTTTATTACATTTAAGCAACATAAATATTATTGTAATATGATATAAACATCGCCATAATATAAAACTTTTCCATTAGTGCAATAAAGTTACAAGTACAAATATTTCAAAATATTTGATTTAAAATTTGTGATAAACATTTACAAATTCTTTCAAAAAACTTTCTCATTTCCGAAGTAACTTCTTCGTTGCGTTAAGTTCTTCCTTATTAACTTTTAAATTAATGGATAGCCAAAAATAAAACGCAAAACAGGTCCGAAACAGAGCGAAACCGGTCAAGTCTCAAATTAGTAAGAGGTATAAAAGACAAACAATTTTTACATGTTTGACGTTTTGATATAATTTGTAGCTAATTTTCAAAATTTCTGAAGTTTTTCTGCGGGGTCCATTCCATACAAAATTTTGTTTTAGATTTGGCTAACTTGACTAACTAAAAGAGACACTCTTTTTTTTAAAATCAAAGAGTACGTTATATATTTATTATGGTGGAGATTTTTTAAATGAATCTAAATATTTTTTTAAGTGTATTATTAATGCGTAATGTTCTTAATGAAATTTGGGAGCTAAAAAATCTTTAATCCCAGATATGCAGATGACACTACCCTCATCGTCTTATCTAAAGAATAAATTAATCACATCCTTGATAAAATAGAAGACGAAGGTCGCATTCTAGGTCTACTGATCAACAAAGCCAAAACAAAACTAACGGTGATCGACAGGGCAATCATCTTTGTGATAACAAATGCTCTCGCGGATTTAAGGTGAATAACTTCATACGCCAAGGCGCGTCTATAAATGACGAAGGAGGTTGTGAAACAGAAGTGATAACAATGATTTGCAAGACGAAAAACGCCATGATCAAATTGCAAAAGATATGGACTGAAAGAGACAACAAAGACCACCAGGATGAGACTCGTCCGGGCGCTGATCATCTCAATATTCCTTTATGGTGTGGAAACATGAACACTCAGAGCCAGCGAAAGGAAGCGAATAGACGTCCTCAAAATGTGGTGGTCGAGGAAAATGCTCAGGATTCCATGGATAGCCAGGCGCATAAGTATATCAATTCTGGAAGAGCTTGACATCTACAATAGGCTATCAACTGTCTACCTACAGCATATTCTCAGATTATTTGGACATGTTGCTCGCCAAATCGAGAACTCTAACCTGGATAAGATCATGGTCACTGGCAAAGTGGAAGGCAGGAGAAACAGAGGAAGGTCACCGATGTGTTGGAGTAACCAAATTTCGCAGGTGTCCGAAACGTCGGTGTCCGCAGCTCTCCAGGCAGCCAGAATCACGAGAAGTGGAGGAGACTTGTACACCAGAGAGATTGGAGTGGGGGTCACGATCTTCAGCAACGAGGAAGCGACTGAAGAGGAATACATATTTGTTTTAATAGGCCTCAAAGATATCGGCTTTTCATAAGTTTAGAGGTTACTTCGGCCATTATTTTTGGTAACAGAGCGATTTTGTCATGTTGTTAGTTACGATTGATTTCCACTACCCGCCAGTAGAGTCAAAGGAGCTACTGGAATATTCCGAACTGCGAGTAGGAAGAAGCGAGTGAACTGTAAAAAAAATGTCGTCCGAATTTCGTGTATTTTTGCCTCGACTGATTCGTTTAAATTGTGCCGAGCTGAGCAAACATTTGTTAGTGAAATAGAAAAAAGGAAATGCGTTCTCGACTGGATTAGTCGAAGAGAAAAAAAAACAAACATGAAAACAGAACGAAACGCAATGTAAACAATAATCAAAATAAACTAAGATGTCAGTTGTTGTTGATGTCAGACTATGCGACAGCAGCGCCCATAGTGGCGAAGACACGCCATAGCAGCCGAAAACCGGCAACTAGGTTACATGACCGCCAAAATCGCGATCAGAATTGAACATGTTCTAATCGAATTGTGCGAATGCTTAAGGCTAAATAAAATGTAATATGCGCTCACAGATGGCACTAATTGCAATATTTTATAAAAAAAACACCGAGCACGTAATGCTTTTAAATATTGAAGTGAATTGTTTTTTAGCGAATGTGAAATGGAATAAATTGTTACCGTAGATTTAAAACCTATAAAAATACAATATATTATTGTAAAACATAATTGTACAATATACTTACATATTTTTTATGGACTTTTTATTCCATATGTACACTGTACAACCACCAACAAACAATTCATCTCAATATTTAAAAGCATTGAGTGGTTAAAATGTTTTTATTTTTATTTTTTATTTTATATTTGAATTATCGCGTATCATGTTTCGTTTTACCTTGTCACACGAAGCGATTTAGACGCTACTATTCAAACAGCAGCGATTGAACGAATGTGACTGAGACTTAAATGGAAGTTATTTTTTTATCAATCTCTTTCCGTTAAATACGTATACAAAGAAAAAAAAACAGTGGTAAAGGAATGTTTTGTTGGTATTTAATATTTGAAATTAAGGTGAATTTTTTTTTAAATATTAATTTGTCGTACTCACTAAAGAAATATTAATATGACGTGGTGTCTGTGTGCCCCAAGTAAGTTCAAGGTAGGAAACATATGAATTATCTTCTCTTCTCGATTTAGGGAGGGTCAAAAGCGAACATATGCTCATTAATATGTATGTACAATTTTAATAAAACCTTCTTATGTAATACATCACTACTACTAAATCAAAAAAAAAATGCATATCATACTTTAATCTTGTATACTTTAAGCTTTTATACTTTATACTTTAAACTTTTACATCTCATATGAAATTCGTTATTACTACCAACTAAATAATTTTTTTTTTTTTTATATGAATACCGCACTAGAGTCCCAACTGCTCCCAACCGTCTGGAGCCAGTGAGACTATAGCATTCCCAATTAGGGAATGTTGTGAGGCTGAAGGTATTGGGGAGGGGAAGGAGAAGGGGAAGAGGAAGGTGGGAATATACCTGGCTATTCAGATCTGGTCACCAAACACGGCTAAAAGCCATTTCAAGCAACGTTTCAATTCTGAATGGTGGTCTTTCACCAGGGCGATACTGAGAGTATCTTCCACTCTGGAACGTGCGCAAATACACTATATATTATTTTTAAATGAATTAATTGTGAAACAACACAAATTAATTAAATAAAATTTACTTACGCACGCCGGGATTTGAACCCGCGACCTTCGGATTCGTAGTCGAGAGCCTTACCCCTCGACCATGGAGGCCTTTTTTGTAAAAAAAAAGCATATCATACTCAATCATTTATTTTTCAAACTTTTATACTTTATATTTTAAACTTATACATCTTAATTGTAATTCTTTATTACTCTACACTAATTTAAAAATGCATATCATACTTTAGAATCTTATACTTTAAACTTTACTCTCACTATACACTTTTACATCTCAAATGTAATTTATTATTTCTCTACAGTAAACTAAAAAATGCATATCATACCTTTAACTTATATTCTTTAAACTTGTATACTTTATATTTTTAACTTTTACATCTCATTTGTAATTCATTATTATTCTACACTAATTTAAAAATTGCAACATACTTAAAAAAAAAAAAAACTCTATTTTTTAATTTTTTTTTATTAAATTTACTTTATGGATTGTTTTATATTCTTTTATGTGTATGTATATTAATATGAACTAATCTTATCAATTTGACTGTCCTAAAACGGGATTTGCTCCTAGTTGGACAGTCAAAGCCTTCTGAAATATTTCTGTCAAATAATGTATGCTTCAAATAAATATTATTATTATTATTATTATTATCAAATTAAAAATGTTCTCCGGTAAACTGAAATGTTTGAACTTCATTGCTTTGGAAAAAATAAGACAGTTTGCTGACATAGGAGGAACGGCTGTTTGTCACGCGGCCTGTTTCATAAAAACTTAATTTTGGATTTGAGGCCAAAATTCTTACCTAAGCCTGATGATCTTTTTTTTTAATCATTGAAGACGATAATATTAACACATCCCAAATGAACCACGAAACCGAAAAAACAACAGAAATTAAATTAAACCCAGGACCTCTACCTATCCGGGGTAACCGCTTAACCAACTTAGCTAATGAGACCAGTTCAATTTACGCCATTTACACCGATATCATACTTCGAGTTCAAGATTTGTTAATATTATCCTCCATTTTTATAAATCCCATATTATTAGCTGCTATCCTTATGATGATTGCAAAGTTTCAGTGGTTCATTTGGGATGTGTTAATATTATCTTTTTCAATGATTAAATATTACAATGAGGTTTACAAACTTCAATAAGTTATAAAAAAATAATTTGAATCTTTTTTTTTAATCAAAAAGTATAGTTAATATCTAGTACGGATTAGAATAAATTAATTTATTTTTGTTTTACATTATGAAATATAGGCCATTAAAGGAATTGATTTTTCGCGATTTTAGAGGCACCTTTAACAATTATTTGGGGGCTAACGGAGATGTAAAAAAAGTTTTACCTTATCTACTTTTTTTTAATATTAAAAAAAAACATCGTGGTGGACTCTAAATTAAATTGAAAAACAACCAATTTACGTTGGAACACAACTTTGCCGTACATAATTTAAAATATCGAACCGAAATAATGTGTTTTTTTTTAATGTTTTGTTTTTATATTTTTATTTACGTAATCATATTTATATAGCAAATAAGATAATTTTGAAAAAAAAAAACAATAAACCCGCAAATAATTTTTTAAGTTGCCTCTAAAATTGTAGATTTTTTTTTTCTTGGCCTATATTTCGTAATTTAAAACAAAAATAAATAAAATATTTGTCATCCGTACTAGATATTTTGTAAACCTTTAATTAAAAAAAAATATATCACTCAGTTTGGATGGATTTTTTTGTACAGATTCAATAGTTTCGCATATTTCATGGATTGTGGGTCCCATATGACACCCCCATATTCCAATTTACTTCAACTAGTGAGTTGTACAAAGCTACAATGGATCGGGGGTTCTTGAATGGCTTTGATGTTATATTTATGAATCCCAACATTTTCAATGATTTACTCTTAACATCATCAACGTGTCCAACAAACGTATATTTAGAATCCGGAGTAATTGCTAGGTCTCTTATTGTATTAACAACTTTCAACTACTTTCATTGGCTTTATTAGAAATACTGTAACATGCTTTATTTTTTATCTCTCTTTCTAAGTATTCATTTGAAACACACATTATTTAACAGTAAAATGTAAGAAGGCTTTGACTCCCCAACTGGGAACAAATCCCGTTTTAGGACAGTCAAATTGGCAAGTTTAGTTCATATTAGGTGCCAGTATACAAAAACAGTAAGGAAAAAAGCTAGTATTGACATAGTATAGTAATATAATGTGTCTAGAAAAGAGTATAATAATTAAGACGTGAAGAATAGTATAGAAAAAAAAACAATTGTGTATACCCGATAATTTGAGTATAGTATAATAATTAAAATTGAATAATAGTTAAGTTCAAAAATATGAAAAAAAAGTATAGAGTAATCGTTTACGTATACCAGATAATTTGAGTATATTCTAATAGTTAAGTACTTATGAAGAGATGACAAAAATGAGTATTATAGAGTAAACAATTATTCATATGCGTTTGATAGGTACTGGTTGATACTATGAAAAAAATGCGTTTAAAATGGAGTACTAAAGAAAAAGATAATATTATTGAGTAATATTAATAAGCTTTATTATTTCTACATCGTATATTATGTTTTATATTTTTTGAACCTTATGGTGTTATTAGAAATATTGTAACATACTGTATCACCTTTATTTTCCTCTCTTTCTTATATTATGGTTTATGTTCTATTTCCATTATTTATTTGTATTATTTAGCATCTCTACTAAGTGATAACTGATAACTAAACCAAAACCTATGCATCCTGTGAATATTTTTAACTGGATTATTAATACTTGCGCACTTCCCATTGCTATTTGTATAAATATGATAATAATAATAATAATAATAATAATAATAATAATAATAATAATAATAATAATAATAATAATAATAATAATAATAATAATAATAATAATAATAATAATAATAATAATAAATAATAATAATAATAATAAATGGATCATTTGTATAGCGCCGTTTTTTGTGAAAAATCACCTCAAGGGCGCTGTACAAATATTACTTGCTATTCTTTACGTAATTATCTACAAACAGATACAGAAAAACATACTTACCTGGCAGGTCGCTTCAGATGAACACAGTTGTATTAGAATTTTTTTGTATGGAGATGAAAGTTTTACAGTTGCTATTTTGTCCTCCTTTTCTACTGATATTACATTTATTAGAAGGTTGGTGGCACGAGAAGAGTTGGTATTTATTGAAATATTTATAATTATAGTGCATGGGATAGTACAAGAAGTTTTGTAGAACTGTAATTACCTCGCGATGGAGAGCTTTTTAATATGCCCTAATAAACGCGGTGTATTACGGAAACCGTAGTGGATTATATTCAGTGTGCCTTGCAGCACTTGCATTTCTGCTTTCCCGGTTGCTGAGTTTAATTACTCTCAGTTTTATTCTCAAAATTTAAAAATTTAATTTCTTTAAAAAAATTATTAATATTAATTTTTATAAACAATAATTATTAATCTAAAACACTCATCCAAATTGAAAAAACCTTCCGAGCAAAGATATATGTCGCCGGCAGGACTCGAACCCGCACCCTTCTAATGTCCGGTTAGATGCTCTACCGTTGAGCTACGGCGGCTTATCGCAAACCCGCCAAGTTAATCAATATATACTAGTGTTCCATTCAATAATTACTGTTTTTTATTATATTTTCACCTGTAAACAACCAACTTTATTAGTATGAGAGAGGCTTGTAACGGCTAAATCCCTCAAATAGATGGCGTCGAGACAAATTATGTCTATATTTTTGTTGGTGAAAATTGCTTTGACTTGTCAAATATTTATTAATTGATAAACTAAAGTTCTTAAAACTTAAGACAAGATTTTTGTGCATAGCGCAAAGGGTAACAATTATTATTTTTATAAACAATAATTATTAATCTAAAACACTCATCCAAATTGAAAAAACCTTCCGAGCAAAGATATATGTCGCCGGCAGGACTCGAACCCGCACCCTTCTAATGTCCGGTTAGATGCTCTACCGTTGGGTTTGCGATAAGCCGCCGTAGCTCAACGGTAGAGCATCTGGCCAGACGATGAGATCTTCTCTTGCTCAGAGGAATTTCAATTTGGACTGAATGCTCTTTATAAAATAGCAGTGACTGCTATACTGTCTTAAGTTTATCAATTAATATTAATATTAATTTATTAATATTAATATGAATACAGATATTCCTGATGATGACAGCACTGCTGTCGAAACATGTAGATGTTTATGTATATTTATGAATTTGTGTAGACAGAGTATATTTTTTTAATTAATTAATTAATTAATAGTACACAACTGATGACCCTTAATCGCAAGTGCGCTCCACTGTAGAATTAGGCAGCCACCCCTGGTCGGGGGACCCAAAATATCTGAAAAAAACCCTTGACACACAGATTGCAATCTTTGGTCACAGGCGTCAGGTGGAAATGCTGTCTTTGTTCTACCGGCATTTTAATGGAAGATTCTCTAAGGAACTAGCGTCATTGATCCCTTCGGCACCACTGCATAGTCAGGAAACACGCCAAACGCGACTAACATTTGCACACAGTTGACATTTGTCACGTGAGAACCGGTCGCTTCTACGGCTCGTTCTTGTGTTCATCAGCTCGGCTGCGGACAATCTGCCGGCCTATGTGTTTTTTCCCTCCCACAACATGGGTCTCTTCAAGACCCAGGTTCACTCCTTCCTATACTCTAAAAGATCCTCCACACAGCATAACCCGAGTGAAATGATTTCCCTCAAGGCCTCCAGTGTGGAGTTACTGTAAAAAAACTGGGCTTTTACATGGATTTTAGAATATAATATAAAGAGCTATCAAAAATTATAAGTACATACAAAAGTATCTATTAATATCGCACAAGAGTCTCAACTGCCCCCGGAAGCGGTGAGAGTATGGCATACCCAATAAAGCATTTTCACTGTTTTTTTTCATAGTTTCAAAAATAAAAATAAAATAATCACGATTACGACTGCATTTTTATATTGTTTTTATGTTTATGGTTAATTTTCTATAACGACTTACGGCTTTCCTCCTTTAGTGCCCAACCATTTCAGGAGAAATCATTAGCACTTACCGATTCTGTAGATTTTTGTAGATTATTTTTATTAAAATTTTGGGATTGAAGAAGAATCTGATAGAGATTCTAAATAAATTATCAGTTTCATTAATAAGTCTCTCTTATCAGCACTTTCCTCCTGTAGTGTCCAACTGTTTCAGGAGAAATCATATTCGCTTTCCGACCGAATCTTTAAATTTTTTCATGTTTTTACTAAAATTTTGTGTTTGAAGAAGAATCTGATAGAGATTCTAAATAAATTATTAGTTTCATTAATAATTCTCTCTTTTCAGCACTTTCCTCCTGAGTTGTCCAACCATTTCAGGAGAAATCATTAGCACTTACCGGCCGATTCTGTAGATTTTTTCGTATTTTTACAAAAATTTTGGAATTTGCCGCCAAAACGATATGTATGTTTTTTTTCGTGGAAATGACGATATTGACGTCACGCCGAACAAAATCGATAACAGTTACATATGGCTTGTATGTTTTTAGTTTATATATATATATTTTTTAATGTAAAATAAAAATTTTACATATTTTGTAACGTTGTCTGTAAATTTTATGTTTTTGATAGCAAGACAAACTACAAAAAAGTAGTTCATCGGGACTTTTTGAGTTGTATTTTTTTTTCTGTTGTAAAATTAAATTAAAAATAAATAAATAAAAAAGACTTTTTTCCAGCCAGTAGCGTTATGTACATCATAATGACGTTTATTAAAATAAAACATTAAAATTACACTTTTAGGGCGATTATCAGAATCAGAAATATAAATAATTAATCTTCGACACACTTTTAACGGTATCTGGAATTTGTGAAATCACCCTGTTGTAAGGCTGAAAGGTATGGGGAGGGAAAGAGATGAGAAAGGGAAAGGATGGGAAGTACCTGGATATTCCTGTCTGGTCACCAAATACGGCTAAATCCATTTCAAGCAACGTTGAGCAATTCTGAATTGTGGTCTTTCACCAGGACGATAGTCTACTATTCTGGACGTTTTAACTTAAATAAATTTTTCAAAGTCTCTTTGTGAAACACAATTTTCCAAAGGCAAATGATTTCATGCAATATGATTTTAACTTTTAATTAATGTTAGGTGAAGTACCCGGCATTGCCAGGGGCTATAAATTGTTTGAAGAAAAGTTCTGAGGTTGTAATGCGTTACCTTAACCCCCACCCCTACCCTGTAATTTTCTTCTTACTTTGATCGTCAAGTGTAAAATTTGTATTCCATAATTCCGCTTTAAGGGGTGGGAGAGGGGCAAAGAGGGATGGTGGTGAGTTTTCGATAACCCATGTAGACAGTGACTTTTTTTTTTAAAGGTAAAGTGTGCAAAGTTTCATCAAGCTCGGAATAAAACTGTAGTTGTGTGTAAAAAAGAAACACGGACACAATACCGTCAATAGCGAGATAATAACTAGCTTCAAGGTATCACAACCAAAGTTGAGTCGAACAAAGCAACAAAACATATGCATTGCTTGCATACAGCACGTTTAAAACTTTTTGTTCAACTTCCGAAAAGAAAATTCCATCGAAAACGAAACTAAAGTTATGAGAAGAACACTCTGCAAAACTACTCGAATAACTGCAAAAACTTTTCGAAATTTAATTTTGATGATCGTATACATTTGTTGTCCATTTCTCATTAATAACAGTAAGTAGGCATGAGCAAGACAAAATGCTGTTTCTCCGTGACGTTTAGCATAGACATCACTCTCGTAGTGTATTCATAGCAGCACCAATACAATCATAAGTTTGTACAGTTTGGAATATCTCTGATACTGCGATATCTAGGTTTCAAAATTCGTATTGCTTAAGAGGAACAACTGCGCTGCCTGTTTCATACATAACTTAATTTTGAATTTGAGGTCAAAATATCCATCCAAAATAAATGATATATTTTTTTTAAATTAAAGGTTTAGTAAAAATATAGTACGGATTGAGTTATTTTATTTATTTTTGGTATAAATTATGGAGTATATAATTTTTGTTTTGATAATTTTACAGGCAACCAAGAAAACCATTTGCGGATTTATGATTTTTTTTTTTAATGATCATAATTACATAGCAAATATGATTACGTATAAAAAATATGAAAACGAAATATTAAAAAAAAAAACTATATACTATATACGGCAAATTTGTGTTTCAACGTAAATTGGTCGATTTAAATTTAATTTAAAGTTCACCATAATGCTTATTTTAATTTTTCTTAATTCTTTATTTTACATTTTATTATATTTTCAAAGCAGATGGGGTATAGTTTTTTTTTTTGCATCACCGTTAGCCCCCAAATAATTGTTAAAGGTCTCTCTAAAATCGCGAAAAATCAATTCCTTTTGTGGACTATATTTCATAATGTAAAATAAAAATAAATAAATTACTAATAATCCGTACTAGATATTTACTATACTTTATTATGAAAAAAAGATCATTAGGTTTAGGTGAGTATCTTGGCCTCAAAACCAAAATTAAGTTTCGTATGAAACAGGCCGTGCAGCCATTCTTCAGAAGGAACAAGTGAAAAAAATCGTTATCAATTAATTATTATTTTTAGGTTATTCGTAGTTGTACTTTTTATAAAAGCTCTGTGTAATCATCTCTAATAAGCTACCGAGAGTAAGGCGATGATAATTCCCACTAATATATCATAAAACATGCAAAACCTGTGGTGTAATATATCCATCGGAATTGGAATGCAGAACAAAAAAATATTTTAGTTCGTGTTGAGTGGGATAGTACATAGTTGCTGTAAAGTTTAGTGGGAAGAATGTTACACTTTACGAGTTGCAGTATTTCGGAACAATAGAATTCAGAATTTATAATCTCGTGTAGAAATTTAAGATCATTCATCTTTCGTCCGACTGTTAGAATGTGTAGTTTCAGTTGTTGAACTAAAGCTCTGTTCACAGTGTGAGTCTTTTAGTGCGATGCAATTGTTTTCACTCTGTTTTTGTACATAATATAATAGGGGTGCTCACACGGGAGTTGCAAAATGCATTCTGCCTCTTTGGTAACTAAAAGCTCTAAGCCGAAGTTAGCTTCAGTTCAAAATTTGAAATTGATGATTACTTGTCTTCAATTTTCATATTTTATTAATGAATTTATAACCATAGAGATGTCTGCATAAATCTCGTGTGCACTAAGGCTGGAAGTATATTATGTTTTCCACCAAGTTTTATCTTGTTTATTTTGACAGTAGCTCAGTCCCTTTGATGAAGCTCAAGGGAATTGTTATTAAGTATTTGATGTATCCTGATTCCTCAACGAGACTTCTCAAGTATCATGGCATTCAAATATTATAAATACTATAATGGTATAATAAGTTATTAACTAGTAATGCCGGCCCAAAATGAGAACCCTGTGGCACTCTGCAGTTTGCATTAAGGCTGTATGTTGAGTTTGATTGAACTTACAGACGTAATATTTGAAATAATAAAAGATGTAAGGACTAAAAAATGTTTTCCCGTAATCCTATACCTAACAATGATCTTTAGAAGAATTTTATGAAAGATTTCATTCAAAACTTTGCCAAAAATTTGTGTAACACTGTCGACATAAAGTCTACTACGAGTGTTTATTTTGGTAAAGTGCCAAATTTGTTGCAGTTATACTTTGAAAAATCAGTTCTACCCAAGGTCGATTAAGTGAACTAATTGGAGATACATTTGATCAAGAGCAAGTGATGAAAATAGTCAAGGATTTGGGAAGATCACAGATTTGTCTAATTTTTATATCATTTACATTGTATTTGCTTATAAATGGCAACTAAAAGAATATTTTGTCTCAATAAATGAAGTGCCCAGAGGTAAAAATATAGATACCTAGCTTATCACCCAAGTCTTAAAGATAAGTGTGAATACTCTATGTGATCTAACACCGTCAAAGGTATAGTTAGAGGTTCTATGGAAAGGATTTTTAAAACTGGATGCAGCTGTTAGAGAATCTATCAAAAATAACATATGCATACAGAATTTATAATAGTTAAAAGGTGTGAGAAAATTTTATTGGAGGTGGAAATTTCTCTACTCCTGCAAGATTTCCTACCATCTCTTTCCAGAGCCTTTGCCAAAAATACAGCTATTCCTTCCTCATTTTCAGCCAGCTATGTGTACGTCAACCATTTGGCTTTGCCAGCATATTATAAAGAAGGCTTTTTGGTGTTTGGCTTTCTTCTATCTTTGCGCGGACAAGTATCTACCTATAACATATTTTATCATTTGTCCAAAGGGTAATTGAACTTTTCAAATATACTAACATATCCGCGAATAGGGTTCATAATATCTTATTCTGCAAGATGGTACATGATCATAATATTACGGACTTCTCGAAGTAGATTCAACGAACAGAATCCAGATTACATTTCTATGCCCTTATTCAAATCCAATTCATAACAAGGGTTGCCAGAAAATGAAAATATTTTATGAAAAGAAAACTTTTCCCAAAAATATTCTTTTAGAAGCATTTTTCTCTCGACAGACACACTATGACGGGTAGGCAATAGAAAAAATTTGACATCCGTCAGCGCGAAATGAAAACGAAACTTTTTTTACGAATAAGTATCGGAGACAAAATAAGAAAGGAAAAGATCGGGAATTGGAAACGTTCCTTGAAACGAATAAATAAGATAATAAGAGAAAGGACAAAATACACTGGGGTCTAGGTCTGGTAAAGTCATGTTTGACCGAATTACGAAACAGCGGATCTGAAAAGAATCCGTGGCGGATGTAAGCGCCATTTCTATTTAAATTTCAGCTTATTACCAACCGATTTTTCTGTTAGGACCAGATTGTTGAACTCCTGTTTTATTTGATGTCATCACAGATCGGTAGTAATTCCAATTTTTGAATATTTGATTGGTCCTTTCTGACAGCTGAGATTTTGTCAACTTCAGGGGTTATTTTATTACTCGTCTTTTAAGCTAGGCATAATGGTCATCAACATTTGAGTAAACGCTTACAAGCCGATAATCGACGATAACAGGTACCGTTCAAATGTCAAATAATATGAATTGCGCTAAATACTGATTCGATGACGATGTCATATCTGACGGTGATTCAAACATCTAGGCCTTCATTTTATTAAATAATGTAGCAAACTTGGCCCGAGTCGTGCAAAATAAAATTTAAATAAATTTAGGATTTTGGAGATTTTTATATAATTTGAGACAAACGGTAAACGTGATGAAGCAGTTGTACCCTTAGCGCAATCAGCGTAATTAATAATGCGGGTATTACCGAACTTCGGGGTAGTTTTAAAGTAATATAGTTAGCCTCAAAGCTTTCTCAGTAATAAATTATATTCATACGACGAAAGCCTGTAATTTTTTTTAACAAATTTAATCAATATAAATTTTTATCCGCTTTCCAGGGGTTGAAATGATCGGCAAACT
Organism: Halesus radiatus; assembly: GCA_022606495.2. Lineage (NCBI taxonomy): Eukaryota > Metazoa > Arthropoda > Insecta > Trichoptera > Limnephilidae > Halesus > Halesus radiatus. Next base: position 176,758 of record JAHDVE020000149.1, on the reverse strand, counting down.
CTACCCAATCTCGTATCGTATTATTAAAGCACCTTCCGACCTAGTCATCCTTCTGAGTAATGAATTATCCACTTGGGACAAATTCATTGAGTCTAGACGTGGACTGGTTGCCGTAGACCGTAGTCTGTAGACACTGTTCACTCTTCGTAGGTTCTTTATATCTTTAGGGGATAGACCATCCGTAATTATATTTACGTTTTCTTTGTTTGCGCGTAATCTGTTACTTTGTTGCCTGTTGTATCCTTATGATGCGGGACTTATTTCAAACAGTGTGGAATAGTGACGGTCAGCATTTTCATACGACATCTAAATTTCATTACGCTTCTTCATGCAGAAGTAAACGACACTAATGCGGCAAAGAACTCATCAATTACTGGCGCGATCACAATATATACTCATGACGGCCTTTTTGACGGCCTCCATGGTCGAGGGGTAAGGCTCTCGACTACGAATCCGAAGGTCGCGGATTCAAATTCCGGTGTGCGCAAGTAAATTTTATTTTCTTAATTTATGTTGTTACATTATACATGTATTTTAGTTATATTAAAAATTAATTACAATAAATATATTATTATTATTATTTATTAATTATTAGTATTTTCCACCCAATGCTATTTCAATCATTTAAAGTTACAGACAAAAAATCAGAGCGCTGCGAGCGTTTTAAATATTTTAAATCGTATCACCAAGATGGCTCATAGGAAAATGATGTTAATTTAAAAAAGGATAGTGGTTCAAGTACACATTTTTTTTTTACTTAAACCAAACGGTGTTCTGAAAATAGTTGATATTAAGACAATTTTATGCAAAAAAAAATTTTCATTCTTTAACACTTGTATCGAAATAACCATGCATTATAATCGATATCTACAATTAAATGCCAAGTTACGTGTAGCTGCACTCTTATAGATTAGGTCAGTTCATACTCAGTGCAGCAAAAAAAGACATCACAGACAAACAAATTCAGAAATATATCACAGACAATATATTTGTGAATTTTTTTTGGTTTTCAAGTACCTACCTATCTGCATACTTTTTGCTTTGTCTTGGCTGGATTTCCACAATGCTTTATTATTTATTTTATTTTTTAATTACGCTACTTAATTTTTATTTTATTTAATGTCTTATTTTCTTTTTACTAGATTTTCACAATGCTTGTGTTTATCTCTAGATTACTCGACCTTTTCACTCTTCTAATTTGTTACTAATGGGTTTGTGTAATATCGCATATACTGGTGATTTTCAAATAAAATGTAACGTAAATTATCTTGTCCGAGTCAGGGTGACCGGATAAATCGACACACGTATGAATCGGCACACTTTTTAAAACGAAATTTATCATGAAACCCCGCACCAGTAAGTCCTCTACCTGCCCAAGGTTGTAAATCTTGGACTTTAATGGATTAAATGTATCGATAAAATCTTGAATGGATTTCTCGTAAGATAAAAACACGATTCAAAATATTTTAAACTTTCGCAGCGCTCTGATTTTTTGTCTGTAACTTTAAATACTAATAATTAATAAATAATAATAATAATATATTTATTGTAATTAATTTTTAATATAACTAAAATACATGTATAATGTAATAATGTAAGTGTACAGTGGTATATAAAGTAAAATATAAAATAATATAACAGCAGTTATAAGTTGAAGTTTCACATAATCCGCCTCACTAGGCTAGCCTGTATTGAGGCAGTCATTTTCCATATTATTTTATAATACCTATGAAAATACACTTAAGTTAATATATGTTCCGTAAATAGTTAAATTAATAATTTCGAATTTGGGTGAGTGAACCTGTAAATGCCCTATCGTTACTTTCAATCCAATTTTTTTATATTGTGAAATAATATGGGATAAAAAATGGAGAATAATATTAACAATATTCTTGAATTTGAGATATGATATCGATGAAGATTGCATAAATTGAACTGGCCTCATTAGCTGAGTTGGTTAAGCGGTTGCCCCGGATAGGCAGAGGAACTAGGTTCGAGTCCCAGATGCGACTGAAATTTTTTTATTTTCTGTCATTTTTTCCGTTTCCATATTTCATTTGGTTTATGTTAGTATTATTTTCCACAATGATTTTACATTGTGTTTGAATTTTTTTAGCAAATCAGATTTTTTGATTCTAACTGGAAGAATGTTGAAGATTCTTATCGCAAAGTACCTAAAATTCCGTTGCCCAAAGGCAGTATGAGTTACAGATATTTAAAGTAAATCTTTGTTTGTATTTCTAGTAATACGAAATGATAATCTTGCAATAAATACTGTACAGATCTAAGTGACCGTAAATTAATAATAACAAATGAAATTCCAGCGTTTACAACATTTCAACAGCCTTCATTTCCCAAAGCGACGCTTATTCACCACATTTCTGCGGCGCCGCCGGACGACGTGTGGCGACACGTGGCCGGTAACCGTACTGCCCAGTCAGTGCCCGTGCCGGCCTGCCCTGACATTGATAACTTTACAATTTATTTTGCCCTTTTGACTGCATAAATTATTTATTTACTAGTTACAAACTTTCCCGTACATCAACTGCATACTGGCATTCACTAGAACGTCACTCGGAGGTTTTTTTTTAGTTGGTTTCCAGTGGGTTACAAAAGTTCCGAGGAGAGACTTTTTGCGTATGTGCAGAGTTCTAGAGTTCTATGGCTATATTCTTTTTCTGCGAACGTACTACTGCGATCAATTTGTATTGAACACTACGTTTAAGTTTTTGCATGTTTTTTTATGCAAAAAAAGATGTAGAGCATCTAATTAAACGTCGTATTTCGACAAAATGAATTTATAAAACATTTCACGCATTTAATTTTGTTTTTAAATAATTTATTCATAAATCGTATGGAAATCGATAGAAAAAAAAACTATTTCTGTTAACGTAGAAGAGCTGATTGGTAGCTTGTAAGTTAAACATTACTCGTAACTTAATCAATGCGCAATCACAACTCTTCACTACTCAGACTCATAGCCACTGATGTCAGAATAGATAGATTTGTCCTAACGTACCATTATTACGACCCTGAGGCAAATAATATTCTTGTAAATAATGTTGTCAGAAAAATATTTTTATAATTTTTTTTTTCTTATTTTATGTATAAAAATCAATGCATTCAATGTCAGCATTTGTTTCGCTGTTAGCCAATTTAATTCCTCTAATATTTTAGCTACTTTTTAATATCTATTTCGCTTTAGTATTATTCATACTGGTCTATTTTGGAGAAATGGCAATTGGTTTGTTTTTTCGTTGCCCTGAGCGCAACACTAGATCTAACAGTCTATTTAAAATACCACAATGTAAATTCAAATACGTTCAAAACTCTTCAATAGGGCGTATATGCAAAACCCACAAAACCCTACGAGATGTAGACATTTTCCATTGTAACTAGAAATTACATAAAATGATGTTAACTGAATCGATACTTTAAATTGTGTAAAAATTCACTGAATTCATCTATTGTTCATTTATTTCTATTTTTTTTAATAGTATATATATTTATTAGACGGCTTCCTCGGTCAAGGGGTAAGGCTCTCGACTACGAATCCGAAGGTCATGGGTTCAAATCCCGGCGCGCACAAATAAATTTTATTTAATTAATTTTTGCAGTTTCACATTTAATTCATTTAAATATAATATGTAGTATATTTACGCACGTTCCAGAGTGGAAGGTACTCTCAGTATCGCCCTGGTGAAAGTCCACCATTCAGAATTGAAACGTTGTTTGAAATGGCTTTTATCCGTGTGTGGTGACCAGATCTGCATAGCCAGGTATTTCCCCACCTTCCTCCTACCCTTCTCCTTCTCTCCGCAATACCTTCAGCATCCCAACATTCCCCAATTGGGGATTCCATAGTCTCACTGGCTCCAGACGGTTGGGAGCAGTTGGGACTCTTGTGGGGTATTCATCTAAAAAAAAAAAAAAAAAATATATATATATATGCTGTATACACTGAAACTGTTATTTTTTAAAATCATTTACATATAATTTTTTTTGGTAATATTATGCAAGTATTATGATGCATTTGATGGAACTTAATTATTTGTCTAGGATATGTCATTTTTACTATGTTTACGTAATTATTTAAACGACTGTTTGTTTCACAAATAAAATTAAATTATAAAAATACACGTAATACACACACAAAGAGGTACACATGTACACATTTTCATATGGTGTTTTATCTTTCCCATGTATCCATTCCCTGGCATCGTACTAACCCCGCCCGGTAAAATGTGTATAATCACTCACTAGATCTTCCATAGAGATATGTCATTGGTACCGATCCTTTTAATAATTATCAAAAACCTTTTAAACATATGCTGTTGTTTCTAGAATAAAAAATAATTAAAAGATAGACCTTATAAAAGTATGGATTGTGTAAAACTTTCGTGCGATTTTTGTCGCTAGTTTGGAGGCCGTTGATTGAATAATCTGCCGGCAAAACTTCAACCTTAAGAGCTCATAGAAGCCGAACTGCGACTCCAAAATATCAACAAAAAGCCATACTGGCGAAAAGTGCAATGCTTTAGAAAAGACCCCTTTAAAGTATCAAAGAAACCATTTATTTATCTATATATGAAATCCCTTATGGTATGTCCTGTTGAATTACGTGCTGTTCTCGTATGTATGAGAAATAGAAATATGAATATTAAAAATTTCTATCTCTCAAATCGTAAATCCGGATAAAGGTGCATAGAAGAGATTATGGACGAAATATTTCTATATCGAAATGAGATTATGGGAATTTTAGAAATTAGGGTCATTTATCCCTTGGGCACCGATGCATAGTCTGGAAACACGCCAAACGCGTGCACAACATTTGCACGCAGTCGACATTTGTCACATGAGATCGGGTCGCTTTTACGACTCGTTCCTGTGTTCAACAGCTCGGTTGTGAAATGATCTGCCGGCCTCTGTGTTTCCTCCATTCTACAACATGGGTCTCTTCAAGGTCCAAGTTCACTCCTTCCTATCCTATAAAAGACCCTCCATACAGCATCCCCAAAGACGATATAGGCCTTGAGGTAAATTATTTCCTTCAGGGTCTCCTTTGTGGAGTGACCGTAAAAAAAATGTGATACAGAGATATGCTTACATGTAATAAAATAGAACAAAACATAAAAAAGATATAGACGGAACGTCAAAGGAGAGAGGGATTTAGAAAAAGTAGGATTTTTTTATCTAGTATGAGACTGTAAGACAAATTAAGTTGACTATTAAATATATTACTATAATTTTTTTTTAGTTATAATGCTTCTAAATTATCTAATCTAGTACCAAAACTACTTATTCCTTAAAATATTGGCGCCAGTGCTATGATTATAGGTATGATTTTTTTCAATTAGATGGTTGGCGAAATTCGAATAACAATGGCTATTTAAACATCCAAGATGTTCTTTGATTCTAATATTGACACCACGTACTGTTTTACCGATATAAAATGCCAAACAGTAAGTAATGTTATAAAAATAAATTAATTTTTAAAGATGCTTTGTATTCACCACTTGATTAATTAATATACACAGATATCAACATGTTTCGATAGCGATGCTTTCTTCATCAGGAATACATAGAATACTAAAAAATAATATAGTGTTAAACATTGAATAACAAATTTAAATTAGAAATTAAAAAAGTTTTTTTTAATAATTCTTCAAACGATTGGTATTCACTTTGTGGCGTCATTATTAATTTAATAATAAAACTAACTAACTAACTAACCATCACGCCGTTTCCCCGCAGGGGTAGGCAGAGAGGACGGACCGCCAAACAACTCTTGGCATCTTGGCATACACTTCTTGCTTCATTCACATTCATACATCGTCTCATACATTTCTTCTATTATTCCGACTTCTGACATGGCCCGACTCAAGTATTTGATTCAAGTGATCGTGCCATGTCTTCCTCGGGCGTCCCCGGCTTCTTTTTCCATTCACATTCGCGTCATAAATTCTTCTTACACTCCTTTCTTCGTTCATTTGCTCCACATGCCCAAACCATCTAAGCGTCCTTTTCTTAATCTTACTCATTACGCTTACATCAGCCTTGCATTCTTTACGAATTTCAATATTTTTCACACGATCATACATGGTTTTACCACACATTCGCCTCAGAGATCTCATTTATACGGCATTCAGTTTACTTTCATCCTTCTGCCAATTCCATGCCTCACTGCCATACATCAGGGTTGGTATCAGCACCCCATTGTGCACTGCCAATTTCGCTTCTTTGGACAACTTTTTGTTAGCGCCAACTGCGTTCAGTCCTCCGTTAATGGAATTTCCTGCATTCACCCTTCTTTCAATATCCCTATCAGTCTTTCTATCTCTCATAAATATACTTCCCAAATATACAAACTCATCGACCTGCTCCAAGTATTCGTCATTCATAACTATATTGCACACTGTTTTCGCAATCTCTCTTTCAAACACCATGACTTTAGACTTACTTTCATTCATCATTAGCTCGTTCTTCATGCATACTTCATTCATCCTAGATACGAGGGACTGTAGATCTTCCACACTGTTAGCAATTAGCACCGCATCATCCGCATACAACAGGCAACATACTTTCAGACTACTCATTTCCGCGCCCAAGCCCACCTCTTTCAATTCTTGCATACAATTATCCATGTATAGATTAAATAACCACGGTGACATTACGCAGCCTTGCTTAACACCTTTTGTGATGTCAAACCACTCCGTAAAATCACTGTTTACCCTAACACATGCAACGCTTTCCTCGTACAGAGACGCGATTGCCTGTATGAGATTCGTATTCACTCCATACTTGGACAATACCTTCCATAATTTTTTCCGATCAACTCGGTCGTACGCTTTTTGTAGATCTACAAAGGCACAGAAGAGTTTCTGGTTTTTGCCAGAAACTTCTCTGTTAGCATACGCAATGAGAAAATCTGATCCATACACCCCCTTCCGCTCATAAATGCACCTTGCACATCCCATATTTTATCTTTTGTTTTCATTTGCACCCTTTCAATCAATATCCTACCATACAACTTTCCAACTGAACTTAGCAGGCTAATAGCCCTGTGATTTCCACATTCCATACGTGACCCTTTACCTTTGTATAGAGGCATAATCACAGCCCTTCTCCAATCTAATGGCGTGTAACCCTCCTCTAAACACTGGTTAAAAAGCTTGTATAACCATGTGAGAATTATACGGTTATCTCCTTTAAAGTATTCAGCAGTAATATTGTCGAAACCAACAGCCTTACCATTCTTCATACATTTAATCGCTCTTTTTATTTCATCCATGCTGATTTTGGGATCATTCATGCCATCGTCATTCATACCTGATTCGCCACTGGAACCACTTTCAGTCGGGTTGCTTTCAAAAACCTCTTCAAAGTATTTCATCCATCTCACTTTTATTTCTTTCTCATTCGTTAACATTTTTCCATCTTTTGATTTTATCACTTTCATACATCCGCTTTCTGGACCATTTTGGGACTTTTTGACCTCCTTCCAAAACAGTTTAATATTTTCTTGGAAGTGTTTTGTCATTTTGATTCCTTCTTCCTCTTCCAGACGTTTCTTTCGTTCTTTCACTCCAACACTTACTCTTTTCTTACATCCCTTCCTTATCAACAAATTAATATCCCATCATGGGGGATTTTACGTTATTACTACTTTTTAAAGTTTATTGCCCTCATCAATTCCCCAGCCCTTCGAAAAATAATAACTAGTGACATGGAAATCCGACAAATACTCAATACGGCATGACTACTAACGAATGTTACCACATCTTAAATATTTCGAATACCCTTTACATCGTTTTGTCGATAAAAATGTTTAGTTTATTTCAAAGCTACGTACCTTTATTCTAAAATCATTATTCACTTAAAAATCATTATAGAATATTTTCTCAGTTATTTCTAACTTTCTTTTTCTTCGTGTACTTCCGTGAAACATATTGATTTTGAAACTAGGTAATAATGTGTTGACCGTCGTAATATTTGGACCATGGTGATATTTGAACAACAGTAATAATATTTTCGTACAATTTTAACCATTATTAATGAACACATCATTTGGATTATCTTAGAAAAGGTACTACCAATATTTAAGGTGTAATGTAAAGAAAGTATTTTTTACGTCTTAGTGAAACTATTCACTTTTGACGGATATAAAGTGAAAATCTACTAAATTTCACCACACTTTCTTGTTTGTTCTTTATATTAAAAATTTCCATTTAAAAAAAACAGATTTATTATACATGTTGTCCGGTAATTAGTGGATAACCTTTCAACTGTAGATGGGGGAACGTATTGCCGTTCCGAAATGTCCTATATCACGTTAAATAAAAGTGGCATTGTTTTAGAAAATTTATAAAAATGACACCCTTACTCACTCTATTTGTAACCACGATCTCAAATGAAGGAGTTTCATGTCTGTTTTTATTTTTTTATTTTTAATATTATTCTTGAATAGTAGTGCTATCAGAAGTACAATACTATTATTGCTTTACTGTTTTAGTAAAAAAAAAAATTAAAGTCTAACTAAATATTTGTGTTTTTAATTAATCTCACTCCTAAGTTTGAGCACTCGTGGGGTAAAATTTTTGTATAGAGCTCTAGACGGGTAATTGGCTGAAAATATGCCTGTTAAATAGAGATTTTTGTTTTTGAGAAATAAAGATTATTACTGTTAATCTGAATAAGGAGCAGAATTGATTTCTATTAAAAATCAGATAAATTTCTAATTAATCTACCTCGTACATTAAAAAGTACCGGATGGAACATTCTACTTTCACACGGGCCATAGCACAACGCACTAGAATAGGGAAGCCAACTGTGCTTAATACTTTGCTATTTAATATCCCAGTACAAAAAAATATTTTATACCGGTATTGGGATTTATCTCTCCCAACAAATGAGGATTTTCCAACTCCTGGGGATGTGAATTATAAAGGTTTAACAACTATCTCTTCTGCGCAACGATTCGAAGCCAGTGGTACTATAGCACCCCTTATTGGGGTGTTTTGGGAGACTTAAAGGAGATGGCATAGAGGAAGGATGGGAAATACCCTACTATACTTACTATAGAAACGGGAAGAAAATACAAGAAAGTGTGCTGACATTTTCTTGTACTTACATACACTCTACATAATATGCTTCATACTTTTAATTTATTATGTCTATTACTAAAGTCATATTGATGTACAATCTTTACACATAAAGTAAATAAAATAATGAAAAATAAATTAATCCTTTTTTGCTTTCTTTCCCTTAAAAATGAAGAATTTCACTAAGACGTAAAAGAGGTTTCTTCACATCGTGAATATCCCAAATGTCATATTCGATAGTATAAAGATAAAAATTGTATAAAAATAAACTGATATCGGGAAAATCAGTGTTTCCACATTACAGGGTGTTAAGAGATGTACCTGCCTTAATTTAACGAGTGATCTCTGAGCTTATTTGGAGTAAAAAATTGTCATTTTGGTGTCGTTTACGTTTTTTCAAAAAAATTTAAGCGAATAATTTTTTTTATTTTAAAAGTTTAGTTTAAAGTGGGGTCGAAAATGGGAAACATTCTTTTTTTTAAATAGGAAAATAAAAATTCAAGGAAACCATTAAAAACTTCGCAGGTGGTTATAATTTACACGAAAGGTTGTTGAGAAGATTGCTTCCGTTGAATGGGACTAGATTGTACTTTAAATTAAAATTTCTTTAATATATAATTAATATATTGTAATTTTAAGTTCCGGGAGGAACAAGAACCATTTCTGCGGTTTGAATGGTTCTTTCTTCAAGGAAGTCGCAATCCAAATTTTCAGTGTTTATTGGATCCCGTAAGATGGAAACTTCCCGACAAGCGCCCGATGTCAGACCCTATCGAAGGCCTTAGAATTATTCAGTCAACCAGTTCGGTTCTCTCCTTAACGCTCCAAGTCCTACCCCCAAACATACGTCACATACCTGAGCAGATCGCCACATGATCGGTTTCGTCGAAATTCATATTCACGATCGTTTCGGATTTTGTTATTATCGAGGTTGTGAGCAACTTATTGTTAATCACCCTTTCCAATACGTTGGAGAGTATGGAAGAAATTACACCGATGACAGCAAGGTTCACTATGGTTCTCTTTTTGACAAGCCCTTTCCACTATTCACGTTGGAAAGGCTCGGGAAGCTTTGAGAATAAAAATCAATAACCACCTCAAGAAAGTTCGTGACTGGGGTAGTGCTAACCTCGTCAGCTTCAAAGTTTCAAAAACCCAAGCGTGTCTGATCTCGGCAAAAGGGTGGTCAATGAGTATCTGATGCAATATAATGAGAACACCCTCCCCAATAAGGACTCCATTTAAATGCTTGAGGTAAGTATTTCTGACCAGTTGAAATATTGGGGCTCTATAGAAGCCCGAGTAAATCGGGCTTCCAAGAAACTTGGCATTTTGTATAGGGTTAGCAGATTCTTCCAACCAACTGCTTATCGTATATATATCATAATTACGTCCGACAGTTGAATTTGTCAGTCACCTCTGAGCTGGAGCTCCTAAATACTTAATAAACCTGCTTGATTCTGTGCAAAGAAGGGATGTTTGTCTGATTGACAATCCGTTATTAACAGACCTACTGCCATCTCTAATGAACAGAGGCAATGTAGGTATGCTGATTCTATTTTACAAATATTTCTGAACCTGCTTGAAGCTTTAATCTCCTCCACGCTGGTGCATGTGGGTGAAACTCAACGGACACCAGCGGAACATCCGTTCACAGTTAATATTGGCTTCATGAGAATGGGTCGTATCGCTGACGCGATTTTGTGTAAATCGACACCTATGTGGAACGAGCTACTTGCATCTGTCTTTCCTCCTAGATTTATCCTTGGCCACATCAATAAAACCCTTCTAACAGCTTCCTCCTTAACCTGCCTCGCAACGTTGCGCCCAACCGGGTAGCGATATACAGATTTTCATTGTTTGGTCTTTTTTGCACGTTATCATCTCTTGATCCAATCCCCTGATTCGAGTGACTGGTGTCAATTTACGACTATTTAGAGAGTATTTACAAATTATTGCACTTGGAATTTTATAAATACGAATAACTTGACACTTTTGATTATAAAGAAATAGATAGATAAATTTGAAATAAGTTTAATCTGTTTAAATTATATTGTAAGATATAACATTCGATTATATTATTATAATACTGGGCCGAGATGGGAACCTTGAGGAACCCCACTTGTGGCCTCGAATATATAGAATTGCACAGAATCAATCTTTACGTTAAGTACCCTATTGCTAAGGTAACTGACAATTCAGCTTAATAAAATACCTTTGATAGATATGAGTTTGGGATGTTGCATTACTAAATTCGGTGTATATAATCTCTACTTATTGTTGATGTAATTATCATAAATTATTAAATTACTTAAGGTAGAGTGACTTCTGATGAAGCTATGTTTGTTAGGAACAATAATGTTGTTGACAGGTTTGGTAATGATATCTAGCACTAATGACTCGAAAAGTTTGGGTAAAGCTGATATTATACAAATCGGTCGATAGTTTGATATATCGCATTTATTACCATTTGCAGTATTTGAGTCGTAACAAACCTCGGCTACAATCCCGGCGTATGCAAGAAAATTTCATTTGATTAATATGTGCTATTTCACATATCATTCATACATAGTATATTTGCGGAACGTTCCATCGTGGTAGATACTGTCAGTATCGTCCTGGTAGGAGACCACTATTCACAATCGAAACGTTGCCTGAAATAGCTTTAGCCATAGTTGGTGACAAGATCTGAATAGCCAGACACTGTTTCCAAAATACCCCAGTTGGAAATGCCATAGTCTTACTGGCTCCAAACAGTTGAGAGCAATTAGGACTATTGTGCGGTACTAACATAAAAAAATAAAACACAATTTCATAGAGACTTTATTCAAACATACATAAAAATATAACACACAATAAGACTGGGTAAATTCCTAATTATATCCATTTTTTTACTGGATTTTTATAAGTAAGTTAGATTATTCACATAGAAAACATACATTTATTTTTCTGCAATTATTTTTGTTGTTATTTTTCATAATTTCACTCAACTTGGTCGATAACGTGATTTTTTGTTGTTGTAAAGAATGACAAACATCCCCGGGTTACGAATAACCTGATAATATTTTTAAATCTCCTGCTACCACCATTTAAAGCAGAACTCGTGCAATGATGCTACCAAAATAAAAATTTAACCCCTCCGTAAGATCCGATATACTTGTCAACTCACGATCAGTGAAAGAAAGAAAAGGTATAAAATTTATTATTTGTAAGGGTGTCTTGATTTCACTATCCTATTTCAATGCCAATGAGATAAAACACATTTTTAAATTTTTATTTTCTGCCAGAAATATTCAATTCCAAACACAATTATGCTGGCGGCACTTCCACCGACCAGTACAAAAAGACTGCCCCGAATGTGCTTCATTTGTAACACAATGTGATCGTCCCGATAAATCTGCTTGACTTTTATAAATTTGTCAGCATCACTCATCCATTTGGACATCAGACCAGAATCTGAAAGGACTGCTATTTTGTGAATAACTCTATTAGCGTAAGGAAAGTTCTTAGCCATCATCATAGCCAGCAATGACTTCTTTACTGGCTTCTTGGCAACATGCACATGTTTTAACGATTTATTCAACCTTTCCAGTTCGAATTCCAAGGTTTTTTTGTTATGGAACATCGCAAACATTTCACCATTAGTTATGTTCAAAATTTTATCATCTATTTGCGCGTATTCAAGACTACTGAACCTATTTTTTAAAGAATCGTCTATAACTAGTGAATAAACGTAATTTCCACCAATCGGGATGTTTTTATCGATTATTTGTTCTATCGATTCAGGAAGCACCTCGCGCAAATCAGAAACGACATATTTGAATAATGCTCCTAAATAAATATTCCTCACAAAAAAACTAAATAAAATAAATAATAATGACAACCTGCGAAAAAAGCCTCCTTCAAAATTAACAGACACAGACGATCCCAACATTATGCCCAATACGTCTAAAGAAGTCATCCTATTAAAATTAATATTTCTCTTAGATAATATCCTGTGCCTGCAAACGTAAATCATGTTCACAATGAAACAAGAAAATAATAAGAAAAACCACACAATTGATTTGAACGGCTTAAATAAAATCTGAAAATTATTTAAACTTCTTGGTGCAGGAAGAACCATCACAAATTCAAGTGTTTCATAGGGAATTATAACAAGTTTTTCCATTCTTTCTTTGGTTATTATGAACGACGATGACACGAGAGACGTTTTTTCTTCGAATGGTTCCAAGTTGGTTAGCTTTCCCAGTTCAGTAATCTCAGGTTTAAATTCGGTAGTAAAGTTGAAAGATTTCTCCAATATTTTCAAAATATTCACCTCAATTCCGGAATATTCTTTGTGACTTTCATCGGTTCTGTTAATCATGTAGGGCGGCTGGATGCTTGCAATGACATTTAAGGTACAATTAAGAAGGTCCACATTTGCCTTCCGATCATCTGAAAAGAAGCCTATAAAGTCACCATTTCTCAAGGATATCCTGGTAATTTTGATGCCTTCGCAGGAGTTTATATAAGGTCTATATGTAAAAACGTTGAAATCATCACCAATAGTCATCGCGTCCACAGTCACAATGAAAGTATTCATTAAAGAGAACCTCCAACTGCACTCTCCTACTTCTTGCACACATTTATGTCCACAGTTTGGATTTAAAACCCCAATTATCACCTTATTGGGATGCACATGATATTGCATACAAGTTTCATTAAGAACCTTAAACAGTTCCTTTGAATTTCTGGTTAACACAATCAAGTTCCATCCTTTCCTGTCAAGGACACTGTTTTCGTGGCACTTTGATGATACTTCAATTCTATTGCCAGATGATGATGCTATCTTTTGGATTAATTTTGTAGCAGCAATTGTAATATCTCCTGTCTTTGAACTAAAGGCAACATTAATGTCTCCTGTCATGTTGATATATTTCGATACATTAAAAGTCATATATGATATTTTATTTATATGAACATCTTCTTCTGGAAAGGAGAACGATTGAGTCATTAGTATTACGATGAACGGTATAAAAATTTTTGTGAAAGTCACCATGCTCATGTGCATTTTTAAATCCTAGTGGTTATGAGTTATAAGTGAAAGACGATAGTCAAATGAAAAGTGACTTTACATCTACAATTTTCATGAAGAAGTATAGTAACATTTATGGATTTTTACTTTCTTTTCTTTCAAGAGTGAATTTTTTTACCAAAAAACTGTATTCGCATATATCGTAAAAATGTTCTACGAAAAGTCGAGTGACGTTTTCAATAACCATTATTAAAATTATACGAAAAAAAACTCATATTGGAAAATTCCGTGTTTCCATAATACAACCCTCTAGTTCATTAATATTATACTCTATAACTTAACAACTTAATTTTTATGGATTATGAAATGTGTTTTTTTTTTGCTACCCTGATACATCAGACCTGTCTTGGAAATATTGGCAGTTCGACAGAATAAAATTTAGATTATCAAAAAAATGTCCATAATAAGCGAGGTAGACATAATTTTGTGGCATAATAAATGAGTATTTAACATGTAATTGGTAAACCAGTAAATTTCTAGAAAAATTTTGTCGGCTAATAAAAAGATTTTTTTTTAAAGACATTCCCAGGTTACGAATAACCTGACAGTATTTTAAAATCTCCGACTACTATCTCAGTAAGCGGAAGATATTGCTCTTTTCGTGATGAGGGACCTAGCCAGCCGAGGAATTAAACTCATGACGCCTGGACCCAGGTGTGATGTTAACTACACTTAAATAAACCAAGTGTGAACATCGACGTAAAATAAAAGAAACCGAAACCAACTTTTAAGAATTCTTAGATAACTAACCATACAATTACAAACTCACGTCAATCGTACATCGGGACTTTGATGTCAACTTACTGGATTTCACAAATACGCACACCCAACACAGTAATGATCAAGTCTAACAATTTCACTATAATGAATTAAAAAAAAATCTACACACCACACGTATCACAGAAAACACCAACACCATCCTAGACCACATACTCTCAGATATAAACCTATCATACATCATAACAAAGTATAACACTTCAATATTTGATCACAAATAACTGATTCTTGACATAGTTCACACCTACAATAAAAAATCGTCAGAACAAAAATCTCCCTATGAACACACACAAACTGATTATAATAGACCAGAGGAGGATATCCGTAAGAATATTTTTTCTAAAAATGTTATGAGGACTCATCATCGAATTACAACCACTCTGTAAACTATCTAATAAAAAAATATATTATTACAGTTCCACAATAGTAAAAACAAAGAAACTTGTTTTCCAGATTGGATAGCAAAAAGTTTATTAAAAATTATAAAATAAAGAAATATAATGCATCTAAAAATTAAAAAAAAAAACAACCTAGTAACCTATTACTGAAAACAGATTATACTGAGATACGAAACCACATATCTGTAAAAAAAAACTAAAACTAAAAAAACGAAACTATTGTGGCTTATTTGAAAAGCGTCAAAATAATAAATAGTATCATTATAAACCAAACAAACCTTGATAAAATTAAGATAGGTGAAGAAGTCATCACGGAAGACATCAAGGTATGCGATGACTTCAACAACTACTCTTGTAATATTGGCGCTTCTTTGGCTGGTAGCATATTCAACAAATATACCCAGAAACTGGATGACAATATTACGTTAAAACATGAAAGTGAAGAATCAATATATATGCAACCCACAACTGAGCTCGAAATATTAACTCCAATAAAATGTCTAAATTGAAACGCGAGTGCTGGACGTGATAAACTAAAATGCACAATAGTACAAAATACTAACTATACTGGTCATTCTGAGCTTGAAAGAAGGTCAATTTCCAGATAGTTGCAAAATCGCAAGGGTTATTCCAATATACAAAGGTGCTCCAAAAACTCAATCTTCTAACTACGAGCCCATCTCTGTCCTACCGATTTTATTAAAAATATATGATAGGTTAAAAAACTTTCTTAAAAAAAAAAAAAATTTTTTGCTAAATATTACGGTTTTAGAAAAAAGTCAGACACTCTTTCTGCTACTAATGACCGTTAGTGGTCTTTTCCTTGTTTCTAATCCATGGGTCAAGTCTCCTGCTGCTAGTACTGGTTTCTCACAGATTGACGTTTTTGGCTGAAACTGAACTAACTTTTTTTTATATTTGTACTGTGTATCTCACCTGTGGAGGGGGTGGAAATCGGCCTCCTAACAAAGGCAACCTCCACCTGAGACGGACATAAATAACTGGAACCCTTGTGCACGTCTCGAATGGCGTGTAGTATGGCATCTGTCTTCTCCACTTCCACGCCTTGGCAGCACGCTTCCGGCCACCCGGACTCCCTCTATACCCCTTGGGTCTTCGGGTGTTTGTTTCACCCCTCTTCTCAGCCATGCTTTTGTAAGGGATGCTCCGGGCAGCTGGTGCAATGCTGCTCTAGAAAGAGTGGCGGGAACCAGAGCATGCTCTGCACTTCTCTCAGGGGACTATCCTGGAGTTCCAACACGTAAGGGTTTAGAGCCTTTTACAAAATTAGCTTTGTTTAATAATAAAAAAATAGAGTGCTTAGTGGAAAAATCGCGGGTAACCTAAACTGCAGGGTCTCTTCCCGATTGGTCTCATAAGCGGCAATTTTGATTTTTACAAATCCGTTGAGCCGAAAATCAGTCTCATCTCTGAACACAATTTTGCGATAAAAGAAAAATATGAGTTGCGCGAATCGTTGACCGATTTCCAAAGTATATTTGAATGTTTGCAAACTTCAGTCTGTTCACGATGATTTGCCAGATACTGATCATAAATGTCAAAAAAGGAGTGCAGTGTGATTGCTTGATAGTTAATCCTTTACTAAAAAAAATAATGTTATTAAAAAAAGATTTATTATTCCCAAAAACAAAAATCTCATTTCCTTAGTGGTTTTAATGGTTGACCATTCCAAAAAAAATGTTTGTGATAGATCATTGGACTTCCGAAATGTATATAATATCTGAGTATGGGACCGTTTCGAAATAGGTCATTATATATTATCAAAAGTGATTTTAATGCCTTTTATTTCCAGAGGTTCCATGATCCAGGATGAGTTCTTCAAGGTGTGCTTTCCCAGATTCTTTGTCAGATATCAGAAATACTCGTAGGTGTGTTGACTTCAGTTTTATTATTTCGTGGTGATTTTATCCTAGCCCAACACCATTTTAGAATTTTTTTTATATTATCCCCGAAATATTTAATACCAAACACAATCGTGCTGGCAGTACTTCCAGCGATAAGTATAAAAAGGCTTCCCTGAATGTGCTTCATTTGCAATACAATGGGATCGTCTTGAAAAATCTGCTTGGATTTCATAACGTTACTATCTGCATCTCTCATCCATTTGGATATTAGACCAGAATCTGCAAGGGCTGCTATTCTGTTAGTAAATCTATTGGCATAAGGAAAGTTCTTAGCCATCATCATAGTCAGCAATGCATAGTAAAGTGGCCTTTTAGCTATGTGTACGAAATTTAATGATTTATTCAACCTTGTCAGTTCTACGTCTAAATATTTCTTATTAAACAGCATCGCAAACAATTCACCGTTAGTTATGTTCAATATTTTTTGGTCTATTTGCGCGGATGGAATCCCAGTGTACCCTATTTTCATTGTATCATCAATAATGAGTTCAAAAGCGTAATTTCCACCAAACGGGATGTTGTTTTCCATTATTTCTTCTATCGATTCAGGAAGCACCTCGCGCAAATCAGAAACGACATATTTGAACAATGTTCCTAAATAAATGTTCCTAACAAAAAAATTAAAGAAAACAAATAACATAAAAAACCATGTAAATCTGGGATTTTTTAAGTTATCATTCACACAGTTTCCCGACATTATACCCAACATGTCCAAAGAAGTAACCGTTTTAAAACGTTCGCTTCCTTTGAGAAACACCCTTCTTCTATAACCGACAAACAAGTTCACTACGAAACAAACAAAAATTATTAAAAACCACACAATTGCTTTGAACGGCTTAAATAAAATCTGTAAATTATTTAAACTTCTTGGTACAGGAAGAATCATTACAAATTCATTTTTTTCATAGGGAATTATAAGAAGTTTTTCCATTCGTTCTCTTGTCATTAAAAGGGAAGATGAGTAAAGAAATATTTTTTCTTCAAATGGCTTTATGATGGTTAGTTTTCCTTGTTCAACGATTTCTGGTTTAAAGTCAACCGAGAAATTAAATTTTTTTTCCAAAATTCTCAGAATATTCGGCTGAATTCCTGAACTTTGTGGCATCATTATTAATAAAAGATTTAAAATTACTTTGCATCCACCACTATTAATATACACATATCAACATGTTTCGAAAGCGATCAGGAATTCCTTGGTGGTTTTCGTCAGTATTGTTTATCATGTAGGGCGGCTGGGAGCGTGAAAAGACATTCAACGTACAATTGAGAAGGTCCACATTTGCCTTTCGATCATCTATGAAGAAATGTAAGGGTCCATCAGCCTTCGACGATATTCTGTCAATCATAGTGCTACCGCAGGAGTCGACGTATGGTCTGTATGTTAAAACAATGAATTCTTCTCCAACATTCATCGCGTCCACAGTCACAATGAAAGTATTTATCAGAGAAAACCTCCAACTGCACTCTGTTACTTCTTGTACACACGTCAGCCCACAGTTTGGATTTAAAACCCCAATGATCACCTTATTGGGATGCATATGATACTGCATTCAAATTTCATTAAGAACATCAAACAGTTCCTTTGAATTTCTGGTCAACACAATTAAGTTCCATCCTTGCCTGTCAAGTAAAACACTGTTTTTGTAGCATTTTAAAGAAACTTCAATCCGATTCTGATACAATGACGCAATATTTTTAATTAATTTAGTAGCAGAAATTGTAATATCATCTTTTTTTTAATTAAAAACAATGTTAATGTCTCCCGTCATGCTGATATACTTGGAAACATCAAAAGTCAAAGATGATAATTTGTTGATCTGAACATCTTCTTCCGGAAGGAGCAACGAATGAGTCATCGATATGACAGTGAACAATATATATATCTTTTTGAAAACCATTATGCTCACATGCTTTTTTGTATTCCTAATAAAAATAGTTGTAAGCAAAATATGAAACTTGCTTCATCAATATTGATGTTTGTTTGTTGATTATCCGTTCTGTTGTTTATATTTATACTAATATGATTGCCGATTCCCATCAAATAAACGCAATGCAAAACAGTGCTCCGAGTACGTACACAGATGGATGGGAAAACGTTTTAATGTAACGCTATAAACATCTTTCTAATTAATTATACACAATCATACATTATATTATGAGTGAAATACAAATCAATGAGAAGTCATTTCACCTATTCGTACTTAATATACAGGTTGTCCGGTAAGTAGTAGATAACCTTTCAACTGTAGGCGGGAGACCGTAATGCAGTTCCGAAAATGATATATCATGTTTAGTAAGTCTCACCGTTTTGGAGTTAATTAGATTTTTTTGTAATTTTCTACATTGAAACCCGTGTTCACCCTCAACAGATTCTATTTTTTTTAAACCAATATTTTGATTATTTAATATGGAAGAAGCTAGCGTCACAAAATCAGTTTTTTCAAAAGAGATAAATTTCTTAATCTAATCTACATCATCCATTGCTAATTTTTTCAATGATTTTTGTGACCGAGTTTAGCAGAGAAATTGGCCGGTAATTTTGAATCTGCGACTTATCTCTGTTTTTGTGAATCAATGTAATAATTGAGTGATTTAAATGATCAGGGAATATGCCCGATTGGAAGCTTAGATAAGAGATGAACGCAATCAGAGGTGCCATGAATGATTTTATTACATTAAGCCGATCTGTTGAGACTTTATCTGGTCCACAAGCATTCGATGTCTTTAAGTCGTCTATTATTTTTAAGACTTCGTTTGTTGTTGTTTGGTTTTCTATTTTATGCTCGAGATTAGAGGTGATTAAGTTGGCGAGTTCGGTTTCAGTTTTATTACATTTTAAGATAAATTTTTTTGCAAGTGTGGCTCCCACTGATGTGTAATACTCATTAGCAAAATTTGCCATATTTTTGGGATTGGAAGAGTATGTGTTATTGATGTTCAATATTTTAATTTCGGAAGACTTACTGTTTTTAGTTTTACTAATATCACGAAATGCTTCCTACAAACGTTTTGGAAAGTATGTATTTTCGTAAATGAACTTTTTATAATAATTTTCCTTTATTATCACTTTTTTGTGCTTTCACGAGTTGCTTCATGTGGGTGTTTGAGGCAGATTTTCAGAGGCAAGATAAGACAGCACGTAATATCAATATTAGAATAAAAGAACATCTTAAATGTTTAAATAGCCATTGTTTTTCGGAATTTGCCAACCATCCACTTGAAAAATGTTCTACTTAAAATCATAGAACCGGCGCTAATATTGTACACAAAAATGGTTTTGGTATTATATTAGATAATTTAGAGACTTTATAAATGAAAAAAAATAATAATTTATAATAACGTTTCTTACAGTTTCTTACACGATATGTTTCCCATTAACTTAAAATTTCCCACGTTTTCTTAATCCCTCTTTTGACGTTATGTCTTTTTTTATGTGTCTTTCCATTCTATTATATGCAACATATCTCGGGCTCACTGTTCCATTGTTTCGTTTCATATTTTATATCCTGAGGTTACGTATTTTTGTTAAATTTTAAATTTTACTCTGACAAAGCTTAGGATAAGCGAAACTGGTTGTTGATGTATTTAAACTAATTAAATGGTTAAAAACAAAGTGTTTGTTTTATTTAATTTTATGTTTATGTTTTAAGCAGGTACACAACTGAATTCTTCTTCTTTTATATTTAGCCATGCTTTGGTTTGTACTACGAGAAGAGATTTTTGGAAATTATATATTTTTTTAAATATTTCTATATTTAATTATTTTATTTTATTATTTTCTATGTAAGTTTTATGAACTATTATCAAAAACGTTGAACATGAAAACTTAACAATGGTAAAATTTGACACTATTGTGAAAATGGTAATAAATTGAATAGGTTATTGTACAACATTTGACCTTTCTTACTTCTAGCGTAGCGTGGGTGTGCAAAGGATTCTAAGGACTACCGTAGACCGGGGCTCCGCAACCTGTGTGTCACGAGTCGGTGACAGGTATTGGGCGATACCAGAAGTGGACAAATCTGAAATAATTTCTGCTTTTCACTGTTTATTAACACTTTATTTACGAACACATTTTAAATAAATAAAAGTACAAAGACCGACTTTTTGCGAGGTGGAAATTTTCTCCTATAACCCAGATCCTCCGTGGAATTAAACAATATGTATGGCAGCGTTTTACACAAAGCGTAAATATTAATAAAAACACTGATCTTTAAAAAACTAAAGGAACTATTATTACAAAAGATTAAAGTAGAAAAAACTCCATATATCAGAGGGCAGCTCATTCCAGAGAAATTATGCTTGAACTGGGGGATTCTGAAAATGATATAGAATGGGTGATGGAGATTTTCTAGCTATTCAAAGATAACAATAAACATTATACATATTTTAATCACACTTCGGCCAAGTTTGTTGTTCTGGGGGACTTCAATGTTCATAATGAACCGTGGTTGAAGTTCTCGTGTTCAACAAACTCGGCTGGCCGACAAACGGAATTCTTTGCCCTTTGCCATGGGTTGGAGCAACTGGTTCAGGAGTCTAGGAGGGTTCCTGATGTCCAGACTCACCGCTCCAATCTGTTAAACCTATTTTTAGCTAGCCGCGTTGTTATGGGATTGATGTCGCAGCGCCTTTAGGATCATCTGAGCATTGCCTGGTGACGACATCGATCCCCATTAACTTCGGACCTCCAATCGAGAGGCTGAAGAGAAAAATGTGGCACTATGTGCCACTAATCGTTGGAGCACAGACGTCAGGTGGGAATGCTGTCCTTAATCTACCGGTATTTTAATGGAAGATGCTCCGAGGAACTAGCGTTATTGATCTATTCGGCACCAGTACATAGTCGGGAAAGATGCCAAACGCGCGCCCAACATTTGCACACGGTTGACATATGTCACATGAGAACGGGTCGCTTCTACGATTCGTTCTTATGTTCAACAGCTCGGCTATGGAATGATCTGTCGGCCTCTGTGTTTCCTCCATCCTATAACATGGGTCTCTTCAAGACTCAAGTTCACTCCTTCCTATCCTCTAAAAGACCCTTCACCTAGCATCCCCAAAGATGATATGGGCCTTGATGGAAATTATTTCCCTCAGGGTCTCCTGTGTGGAGTTACTATAAAAAAAAACATCGAAATGTTTTTGGGAAAACAGACGAAGCCAATAAATTTACAAATCAAAAAAAATTAACGTTAGGAGGCATGATTGAGCTTTTTTTTTAAACTTTCAAAAATTATTGCTATTTCACAAAAATACCATCTACAATTACAATTATTTAAATATTCATAAAAGCACGATAAAAAGGGGAAAATTTGGATTGCATAAAAAAAATTTAAATGTTGTAAAGAAATTAAGACATTTTATTTACAAAAAAAAAACCACCGTGCTTATAAACATCAATTCACTCTTCTGGAATTATTGTTTTTTTCACTCAATCCTTCAACGTCGTCGATATTACGATGTCAGTTTTCTTCGTTTCTCAAACATGAACATCTGATTAAGATCCACCACCTTTAAGGATTTTTTTGATTTTCTCTCTGAAATATTCAAGGACGAATAAAATTATGCTGGCGACACTTCCACCAACAAGTATATACAGACTTCCCCGGATATGCTTCATTTGCAATACAATGGGATCTTCCCGATAAATCTGCTTTGATTTTATGTAGTTTTTGTCGGCGTCAATCATCCACTTGGACATTAGACCAGAATCTGCAAGGGCTGCAATTTTGTTAGTAAATCTATTGGCGTAAGGAAAGTTCTTAGCCATCATCATAGTCAGCAATGACTGTATAACTATCGTCTTAACAATATGCACATGTTGTAAAGATTTATTCAACCTTTTAAGTTCGAAATCCAAGGTTTTTTTGTTATGGAACATCGCAAACATTTCACCGTTAGTTATGTTTAATATTTTATCTTCCGTTTGCACGCGTCCAAGACCAGTGAACCCCTTTTTTAAAGAATCATCAATAATAAGTGTATAAACGTCATTTCCACCAAACGGAATTTTGTTTTCGATTATTCCTTCTATCGATTCGGGAAGCACCTCGCGCATATCAGAAACGACATATTTGAACAATTCTCCTAAATAAATGTTCCTAACCAAAAAATTAAATAAAATAAATAATATTGAGAGCCCACGGAAAAAACCTCCTTTAAAATTAACAGACACAGACGATCCCAACATTATACCAAATACGTCTAAAGAAGTCATCCTATTAAAACGAATGTTTCTTTGAGATAATATCCTATGTCTGCAACAGTAAATCAAATTCACAACAAAACAAGCAAACAACGTTAAAAACCACACAATGTATTTGAAAGGCTTATATAAAATCTGTACATTATTTAAACTTCTTGGTGCAGGAAGAAGCATTACATAGTCAACTGCTGCGTATGGAATTATAAGAAGTTTTTCCGCACGTTCTTTGATTAATAAGAACGACGACGACAGGAGAAATGTTTTTTCTTCAAATGGTTTCATGACAGTTAGTTGCCCCGGTCCAACAATTTCTGGTTTAAAGTTGACAGTAAAATTGAAAGATTTCTCCAATATTTTCAAAATATTCGCCTCAATTCCGGAAAATTCTTTGTGGCTTTCATCGGTTCGGTTAATCATGTAGGGCGGCTGGAAACGTGAAATGACATTCAAGGTACAATTCAGAAGGTCCACATTTGCCTTCCGATCATCTGTAAAGAAGGCTACGGGGTCATCATTTCTCATGGATATTTTGTTGATTTCAATGCCTTCGCAAGAGTTTACGTATGGTCTGTATGTAAAAACGTTGAATTCGTCACCAATAGCCATCGCGTTCACTGTTACAATGAAAGTATTTATCATAGAGAACCTCCAACTGCACTCTGCTACTTCTTGTACACATTTACGTTCACAGTTTGGATCTAAAATCCCAATGAGCACCTTATTAGGATGCATGTGATACTGCATACAAGTTTTATTCAAAACATCAAACAGTTCCATTGAATTCCCGGTCAGCACAATCAAATTCCATCCTTGCCGATCAAGTATAACACTGTTTTTGTAGCACTTAAACGAAACTTCAATTCGTGTTTCAGACAACGAGGCTATCATTTCAATCAATTTAGAAGCAGCAATTGCCATATCGTCTATTTTTGGATTGAAGACAACATTGGTATCTCCTGTCATGTTTATATATCTAAAAACGTCAAAAATTACAGACGAAAGTTTATTTATGTGATCATCGTCTTCTGGAACAGATAACGATTGAGTCATTAAAGGTATACTGAATAGTATAAAAATCGTTGTGAGAGCCATTATCACACGCATGCTCCTTATTGATAGTGGATATAACTTATAAGTAATACGGAGGTCCAATTAAAAGTAAAATCATCGATAGTGGTATACTTCGTACATAACAAATGTTATTTTATGAAAGTAATTAAATGGTCATCACGAAGACAATTGGATATACACTTTGACTTTTTTTCTGTTTTAATTGAAGACTAAAAAAGTACGTTGTTTCTATGCATTGTCAATATCACTAGATACATTTCATTGAATACTTAGAGACCTGTCCACACAACGCGCTCCTAGTGTTAGAGGCAGTTCCCAACCGTCATATATTTTTTTTTGCTGTCAAAAGTCCAAACGAAATCAGTAGTGATGGTATTTATATTTCCAGCCTTAGCATTAATTTTTAACTATTGCTGGATGCTTGCTCGCTCTTGTCCAGCTCATGCGTAACACTCTTCACAGTGTCAGAATGGAGGTGATGATTTTTCAATAAAATTGTATGTTCAGTGTAATTAATAAGAAATTTTGGTTTTTCAACAATAGAACTTTGAGAAACATTTATCACTTATTTATATTGTGCCTTATGACAAAATTATTGTCGGTTATCAGCTGAACTTCACACGTATTATACACAATTACTCTGCCATCCTGATTCATCGACCTGTCAGAAAAATGCTGCATGATCGTTGGATTTGTTATCTTGATAAAGTAAAAATATACATAATTTCTTCAAAATATTAGTATTCACTTTGTGGCGTCATTATTAATAATAGCATTAAAAATTACTTTGTAATCACCACTTTATTTATAAATACATATTAACAAGTTTCGAAAGCGATACTTTCCTCATCAGGAATATACAGAATACTTATTACAGTATTTTATATATTCCTGATGAGGAAAGCATCGCTTTCGAAAAGTGTTGATATGTATATACTCATAAAGTAGTGATTATAAAGTAATTTTTAAATCAATTATTAAAAAATAAATTTGACTGAAAAGGTCCATAAGAACAGGGTGGACCAGTTATTAAATTTTATGACATAATAAATTACAAAATTAGAGAAGAAGAATCCAGTAGGATAGATATAATATAATCTAAAAAATCTCTTTGTTTCAACGATGAGAGATATACAAAATTGTTTAATACAAAGCACTAATCATTACTATAAAAAATATTACAATTTTTTATTGAGTGCTGCCAATACCCCCTCGCCTCCATGTAGAAGTAGTGGACGCGCTATCTCTTAACAACCGCTCATCAACCAATTAATTTCATTACTGAACATTGATGAATTCAACCAAGTTTCCTTCGTAATTATTGTTTTGAATTCCATACTTTACGTTATTTGTTTTAGATGTAATTCCCCTAACATTTTGAAAGAAAATTTTCAGGTCCGTTTATGTTTTTAAGCTAAAATAGAAGACGAAATCAATAAAAAATATTTTGTGTTCCGATGAACTATTTAATATTTAAATATCAACAAGTTTCGGAAGCGAAGCTTCCCTCACCGGGAATACAGTATACTATTAGTATAATATACACTGTACCAAACGTAATGGCATACAAACGAACTGTAAGGGGCGGCTGATCCCGATCTGCGGAGAGGGCTGGGAGTGGAGAAAGTACGATCTACCGTTCCCTCTGAAAGGAGGAACGGTACTAACCACAAGACCGTAATTTACGACTTTTGTAATTCCGTGGGCCTTGTCCATATGACGTTGCTTAACCTGGATCGAGTGCGAGGCAGTAGTCCGATGGAAATCCACGGTAAAGGGCTGGTCAGAAGAAAATAAGGAGAGTAGATGAGAAGTCGAGCGGGCACTGGAGAGAGACGGCGTCTTTCCAGGCGGGCGATTGAAAACTAACTAGTTCGAACTCGTTTTCGCAGATTATTTGAGGTAGCCTACAACGCGCGGAAACAGCGCGCTGTGTGGATGCCCGACAAGCCCGTCTCTTTCTCACCGCCGTACTGCTCTGACGCATTATTTAAGTCATTCCAAACCAAGGTGGCTAGGCACATCCTGCCAATCGAATAACACATTGATAAATCAACGGGAGTCGGAATCGTTTTCGAACAGCGGAACAATATTTATTAGACGATCCTACCCCCTTACAAATTAGGCATAATATCAATCTATACAATTAAAAAACTAGACACACAATATTATTGATTAAAAGGGGGCAAGACGTCCGACACAATACACTGTACCCCATAGAGTAATTATGTATTTATTGAAGAAAAATAAAATAGACGACATACAATTTATCGCCTTTTTTATTTTTATATGAATACCGCACAAGAGTCCCAACCGTCCGGAGCCAGTGAGACTATGGCATTACCAATTGGGGAATGTTGTGAGGCTGAAGGTATTACGGAGGGGAAGGAGAAGGGGAAGGGGAAGAGGAAGGTGGGAAATATCGCCTATATAGATCTGGACAGTACGCCTTGGTTAAAAATAATTGTTATGGTTGGCGATTTGTGTCTCTTTATTTTTTTTTTACATTTTATTATTATAGTGTATTTATAGAGATTCTTTTACGATATTTTTAAAATATAAGTGTAATAAAACATTTTGTTATATTCCCAGTCCTACTCACTGGGAATTAGTGTTCCGGGGCGGACTATAGCTAGCTGTGTTGGTGTAACTGATACTTAAGTTGTCTTCATAATTTTTTTTTTTTTTGAGAAAAAAAATAAATAAATTAAAAATAAAGTGTTTTCGTGCACCCTTAACGAATAACCATAAGAATACCGAGTGGAAAAGTGGCAGGTAATCTCAGATGTGGGGTCTCTTCTGGATTAGTCTCCTCTTAATGTCAAAAATTTGCCAAATCTGTGAGAGCAATTTTACGATAAAACAACAATCTGAGTTGCGTGAATTGTTGACCGAATTCCAAAGAATATTTGTATGATTTGGTAGCGGTGTGCAAACTTGAGTCCATTCGTAATGGTTTGCCAGACTATACTCATCATAAATACCATAAAAGGAGTGCAGTATGATAGCTCGGTTTTACAGTAAACCCTTTCGTATGTTCTACCTAAGCAAAGGAAACTACGGTTTTTTTTTAATATTTATTATTGCCTAAAAAAGCTTTTTCTTGCGGTCTTAATTCAACCATTCATAAAAAAATTATGGCATATATTTGTAATCGAACTTTGGACTTTGTTGTGGGTGTGGGTGTGGGTGTGGGTGTGGGTGTGGGTGTGGGTGTGGGTGTGGGTGTGGGTGTGGGTGTGGGTGTGGGTGTGGGTGTGGGTGTGGGTGGGTGTGGGTGTGTTGTGCCTTTTGAAGACAATAAATGACTACAAACAACTTGATGCCATTGTACACTGTATAGTCCATTGTGCTGAATAAAGAGCTCCGCACTTGTCGAAACAAAGCACACAAAACAAATCAGTGACCATTGTTTTTGGCGAAATGCAAATGTGATATTCCGGCCCAGTCATTGCCATCGGGCCCGGTCGTGTCGGCGGGTAGTCGCTTTGGGAACAGGATATTAGGGTATATGGTATAGAAATAGGGAACACATAATGAATGAGATGAATATGGACTGAAAATATCTTGATTATTCTACTGATTACAATTAATTTTAATGTACGTACGCATGTGAAATCAAATATATTGAGATTGTCTCCTGCACAAAAAAATCGTGTTTTTCGTAAATGTATCATATTAATTAAAGCATTTAAAAAAATACCGAATAGTAGGTATTGAAGATCTATGCAGTCAAAATGTATAATTTAAAAATAAATAAAATTGTAAAATTTTGCTGGTCGTCCGAGAGGCGTGTGACGTTACGGTACATAAAATAACTGTTGCGGCAGTATGGGGTACTACCAACCGAAATGTCAACTGTACTGAATTGTGTCTCGTGACGTCAGAGATATCGTAAAACTAATTTATTTTACCGTCGTTATTAAATCTTTGAATATTATAGGTCTTCTTTAAAAAATGAGGGATGACCACATTGAAGGAGATTTGGAGATTTATTATATCTTGACAATAAAATCTTGCCAAACTTCTTCTGTGGACTGTCGGTAAGTATATATCGACAACGTTTGTATTTGGATATATTTGAAGATATTTTTAAAGGGTATATAATATAATGTTTTCGTGTATTAGTGTTTTCTAATATATGTGTCCTGTGCGTGCAGCCATCATTAGTCAAGTCATACCATCTCAGCCCAAAACATTGTAATTTAATTAAGTTTTAATCTGGAGTGCCCTACCAGGTAAGTATGTTTTCTGTATATGTACATAATAAGATTAACCCTAACAAGTAGTATTTGTACAGCGCCCTTGAGGTGATTTTTCACAAAAACGACGATATATAAATCGTCCAAGTATTATTAATGATGTTCGTAAATCGTTTAAAAAATT
Source organism: Halesus radiatus (assembly GCA_022606495.2). Taxonomy (NCBI): domain Eukaryota; kingdom Metazoa; phylum Arthropoda; class Insecta; order Trichoptera; family Limnephilidae; genus Halesus; species Halesus radiatus. Next base: position 147,815 of record JAHDVE020000149.1, on the reverse strand, counting down.
CACAACGGTTACTAAATTCTAATATTTGATTTTCATTTCACTTTTAATACGGGTATATAAATTTGATTATTTTATGTTTTTGACGTTATCCTTATTTTTAAATAACCAATACCCAATCAGAGTATGAAAAACGAATTTTATTAGATTTCATATAATCGATTGAACTTGATCCTTTATTATTGAAGCGTAGTAGGGCGGATAATGGTTATTATCTATACCTCCAGTAGTTGATAACTTAGTATGTTGAACCATAAGTGACGTAAAATAAAAGACATGTAATGTTTATTAATTGATAAACTAAAGTTTTTAAGACCATATTTTTGTGCATAGCGCAAAGGGTAGCGCCAGCGACATTTATCTTTGCTCGGAAGGTTTTTTTAAATTTGGATGAGTGTTTCAGGCTAATAATTATTGTTTATAAAAATAATTGTTACCCTTTGCGCTATGCACAAAAATCTTGTCTTAAAAACTTTAGTTTATCAATTAATAAATATTTGACAAGTCAAAACATTTTTCACCAATAAAATGAAGACATAATTTGTCTCGACGCCACCTAGTGAGGGATTTAGCCGTTACAAGCCTTCCTCATACTAATAAAGTTGGTTGTTTACAGGTGAAATATAATAAAAAACCGTAATTATTGAATGAAACACTAGTATATATTGATTAACTTGGCGGGTTTGCGATAAGCCGACGTAGCTCAATGGTAGAGCATCTGACCGGATATTAGAAGGGTGCAAGTTCGAGTCCTGCCGGCGACATTTATCTTTGTTCGGAAGGTTTTTTTCAATTTGGATGAGTGTTTAAGGCTAATAATTATTGTTTATAAAAACATGTAATGTTACTTACTAAAAATATCACTAGTGTTCAGAATAGTATTCACAGCTCTCAACGCACAGGTGATCCTGATCCTCGGCATTGGGGAAAATACAGAAGTGTTTCAAAAACCTTTATATCATAGAATTTGTCTCTTCTTTCATTTTTTTTTGTATAAATGCTGGATAAGTCAAGAAATGCGCCTAAGGAGAAAGTATGCCGAATACTAGAAGGTAAAACAATTACTCGGAAGATAACAACTTACAGTTTTGAATATTGTTTAGTATCATGGTATTTTAACTTGAAGGAAATAATTATTTATTTTAACCACTTTATAATATTTATACATTGTCGACCGGAATCAGTTGATCTCCTCGTCCTTCATTCCTCGTCCAGAACCTAATCATAATGTGTCTGTATTTTAATTTAGTTCATATGATTACAGTCCCGAAGAAGGTTGAGATCCACTGAAACCAGTCGACAATGTATACTCGTATATAATATAAAGAGGTTTAAAACAAATATTGCTTTCATTTAAGTATAATGTCAAGCCACAAATTGATTGATTTCTTCCATTATTTATCATTTTAATGTTATTCTTTGTTGTAACCATTTTTAGTTTAATTTAGCATTGTAATTGCACCCTTATGTTAAAATTAACCCAGTGTGAACTCAAACAAAAACAACCGTGAATAATGGAAAGTATTGTTGTACTTACCTATGCTTTCAAATGTCAAAACTTATAGAATCGACAACACCGTTCATCCATTATTATTTTTTCACGAAATCGTCAGTAAATAGCAAACAGAGTGGAAGATACTCTCAGTATCGCCCTGGTGAAAGACCAACATTCAGAATTGAAACGTTGCTTGAAATGGGTTTTAGCCGTGTTTGGTGACCAGATCTGAATAGCCAGGTATTTCCTTTTTTTTCTATTTTCCTACCTTCCTCTTCCCCTTCTCCTTCCCCTCCCCAATACCTTCTGCCTCACAACATTCCCCAATTGGGAATGCAATAGTCTCACTAGCTCCAGACGGTTGGGAGCAGTTGGGACTCTTGTGCGGTATTCATATTAAAAAAAAATTAAAAAAGCCTACAGTAATTTACTGTGAAGACATTTAAACCTTGTTAGAACATTGTTATATTGATCACAAATATAAACATTGTTTACAGCCAAGTGTTTTCTTAAATTAATTTTTAGCAATCGCATTTGCTCTAACCTTTTTCGTTTATGCAAATCATTACCATAAAGTCCAGAATTTACAACAGACACATTAAGATAAAAGACACCGCATCCACTGGCAGACAGGTCGCCCCATTTAGCTGCTAAACGCAAAATAGGGCGACCTGTCTTTACGTGTAACGACCCCTTGCAACATGGCATAAGGTACTTTGATAAATCGCTGGAGGAATAGAAGGAAATTCCTAAAGACAAAGACAAACAAGTCAACACAAAAAATACGGACGATTCGGTCTTCGAAATCAGTGATTCACAAGAAAAAATAGAAGGAAAAAACAAAATTTAAAAAATAAAAGGAATAAGGACCGTGGCTTAATCTACCCCATTATCCATTAGCCCGTCCTACATTCTTATATTCCTGTATACCGGCTGACTAAAATCCAACCTCCTACCAATCCTCGGAGCACATATTCCAAGTCGTAGTACAAAACATTGTCCCCTGGTACACCGGTCGCACCGAGACAAGAGTGCTCCTGACGGCGTTGTATCGTATCTCTGGAATTTTTTTAAACTCTATTTTGATACAAAGTGCGTCTTACTTTATTTAGACAAACTTACTTTGGCAAGATGTGCATTTAGTAACTACAAAAATAGAACAAAACAAAACTGTAATTTAACAAAAAGATTGGACAAAATCGCAGTGCGTATCTTTCGATTTCTTTATATAACAACCCTATTCTCCATTGCATTGCACAACCCCTATATGTAGCCGGGAATAAAAATATTATTATTATTATGTTAGGCTTCGGGTTCATGTATAGGGTGCGCCATAAGTCTTTGCACGTTTGAAAACTAAATGAAGAGAAAACTACAAGTCATGTAAAAATGTATGTTTATTTTAATAAAAGTAGCAAAACAGGAAAATTATTCCTTAAAAACAATGTTGTCTAAATATCCACTATCGCACTGATAGCATTCTTTGAATCTGGCACCTATGTTTTAAAAAAACTGTTTGCCAAAGGTGTACGGAGCATTGGATGATCTCTTGACGAATATTTGACTTTACTGTGTCTGAACTTGACTGGATTTCGCCTCTTCGTGATATCAGTTTGTTAAGGAACATATCTTTCAGCAGCGTTATAGTCACATTGGATGAACAGCAAGTTGCCTCATTTAAATGCGTCTAGTCCTGTTGTTGTCAATCCATTTCAATTTTTGATTCATAGTTGATCTGAGTGTGTAATGGTCTAACCATCATCATTTTCTTTTAATAGAACCCTGGAAAATATTTTTTTTTTATATGCATAACTTTCATGCTAGAAAAGCTTAAGGGAGCGACATCTATCGACTTGTGGAGAGTTTGATTACAGTGAATTATAATCCAATAATTTTGATTCATAAAACTCGTTGCAACATAAAACCACGAGATGGCAGTGAGAAGAAGGCGTTCCCTCTTATAAATAAACATCACAGGATTGGGTGAAATCAACGAAAAAGTTACCAATCAAACGAGCGTTTTACATAAACAACAATTAGTGGTGACAGGACAAAGGAAATATTAATTATTTATGTGAATCGAAAGGGTTCAGATCAACGGCCTATAATGTAAACATTTCACTAGCGGTCGAACAGGACGAGAAGAGGTCGTGAACTTTAAAGGAAACAATGGGAAATGCAGAGATGAATAACCATTGAAAATGGAAGTAGGAAGTAAAAATAATACGCAAAATGTTAATTACAAATAAAAAAACTACAAAGTGAGGATTTATCTTGCACGGGGAAAGGTGTGTTTGCATTAGAATTTAGACAGAGAGGCGTGTCATGTAAGGTTAAGCGGAAAAACAACGAATTAGAGAAAATAATTCAGAGAACAATAGCTTCAACAGATGAAAAAGGGAAGAAACAAGAATTATACAGTATGGAAACTTCGGCAAACTTAAGAGGCGATTTAGGCGAGACTAATGTGAAATAGGAGTACAATTTTCTAATTTCAGGAACGTAGATAATTACAAGGGAGTGAAACTAGGCTGATTTTAGGTGATAAAAGGTATTAATTGAGTAGATTCGGGACATCAGATATTATGAAAATGTAGATGAGAAATGTATCAATCAATTATAAAATTTAAACTGAAGGAATTCAATAGAAATATTGAGATATATGGACTACTACTTTGAATATAGTTCGATACATTTAGGTAAAATTTTGAGGTTGTCAATGACTAATGTAAACAAGGCGACAAGAATTGTTTATTTAAGCGACCAGATGAACATGAAACTCAGGTGATAAAGAGACAAACAAACAATTAAGTTTATACAGGGAAGATAGGAATATTTATTTAAGGAAAAGTAATAAAAAATAATGAGTTTTCGATAAACTCTGATTTATATCGGTTTTTTACAAAAGTAATGGTTATTACCCATAATAATGAGTAAGCTAATGTGATATTGAGTTAGAGTGGAATGGAGAAAGGGGAGTGGCCAGGAAAGAAGTGAACGAACTCATATCTACCAGGTTTGGGGTAGGTAAATCGCAGGTAAAAACGCCAATAAATTAATACATAAAATTATTAAAGGTAGTGAAAAATCAATTAAGGATGATATCAATCGACCCGGATGAAAGTATAAGCAGACGACAGGTACATGCAAAAGGTGTAATACAGCTAGACCAGGAAGAAGCAGTGCAACACATTGAAAAATCATTCTGGAAAGGTATATTTATTAACTCAGGCAGGTGAGGTGGGGAAGAAATTATAAAGTGTTTACACCAATATTATGATCAATTGAGAATTGCACGAAAATATGCGTTAATCGAATATTCACATGTTAGATCAGAGAAAAACCATGTTACCATCGGAAAATTCATAAATAAAAAGATATCGCATATCAAGATAACCAGGGACTAAGGGAATTTCTAAAATTGAACGATGTGAAGAAGGCGCTTCTTTAAATAAAATTCAATAATGACATAGTGGCTATGATTACGAGATACCCGAGTTCATAGGCGACCAAAGAATAAGCGATAGATAATATTTTCAGAAAAAAAAACATGAATCGAAATTTCCAATTCTATAATAAGGAACAGCAGGGCGATCTAGAGGAATGAACTAAATTCGATCCTGGCCGGAGTGAGGAAAAGTGATGGATTCAGAGGCGGGCCAGATTTTATCTAAATATTTACATTGAAGAATTACAGTCGAAATTAGTGTTACTTACATATAGGTTTACGAGTTGGTAAAGAACATAATGTAATGTAGGTATGGAATGGAGTTAAATCCTTTTGATTCTAAGCTAGGTATATAAGGAAATGTAATGAGAGAATAGGGAATTAGTCGCGAAGTACGCCGGGCGAGGAAATAATTAAATTACGTGCTGACCGATATTAAGTAATTGTTTTGTTTTTGGACTTAGGAAGTTTCATTTTGATTTGTTTCTTACAATTAAATAAAGTTTTAAATAAATTCTTTTGAATAGTTGTTGAATTGATTCAACAATAGTTTGATTTAATTCAATAATAGTTTGATAAATATTGAAGTTTCTAAAATTCATTATAATTAAGTTGATACTAAAAATTACTTCTGTGAATTAATTAAAATTGGTGGTTTTAAGTGAAATTATAATAATCGAAAGTGTTTATAAATAAAGTGTTTGAATCGAAGTCTTCTAAAATTCATTATATTTAAGTGAAGTGATATAAAAAAGTGACCCAGTAAATAAAGTGTTTTGTGTTCGAATTAATATTGTATTAAAATAAATTCTCTTGTTGATCTAATTTTCTCAAAACTGTTAGAGCAATGTGATAATAATAATAATTTAATAAATATTGAAAATTTCTAAAATTAATAAAGTTATTTGTTTAAAGATTTTTAAAATTAGCTTCTGTGAATTAATTAAAATTGTTTAAATGAAATATGATTTAATTCATATTTTATGTTGAACTGAATTTATTACGAGTTTAAGAAAAATTAAATATAATTGCGTTTAAAATAATTTAGTGAAAGTTTAAAAACAGCTGAGTCTTAGTTTCACATAATTCATTTTTAATACTTAGTGTGGGATTAATTTCGTAAAAGAAAAATAATAAAGCTCTAAAATATTACCAAGCGTTCGGTTTACGGATTTAATTAATAGTTAGTAAAGAGAATTACGTGAGTACAAAGAATAAAATAGGAAAATAAAACAACAAAAATTAAATATTATCTAATAAAATTTGGATTTAGAGATCATTAAATTTGAAGAAATAGTACAAATCGGTAGATCACGAATTGAAATTAGGAAACACTAGATTGTATTAAGTAAATATTTCTAAATTAGATTAAACATACCAGGCAGGGAAGTCCAATATTTTCCCAAACCTCGTAATTGGCGTGTATAACCCGTCTGGAAAAATTATGAAATTTGTCGGGAGTTCAGGTGAGTCAACCATTTAATATAAAAGTTTTCAGGTTCTCCCGGGGAAGGCGAGGACGGAGACATGAATTATATTTCTAATGATTTATAAGTACATGTATTGTATATATGTGTATATATATATATGATTATATTTAATGTTTAATATATAGGTCAATACTATACGACCGTTATCTATCATGAGTAAATGTTTTGTATACTTGATCAAAGCCGTTCTAATCAAATAATTATGTTCAAATACATTTTGGGGTACCCGAGCGGTATGTCTAGCTCCATTAAATATTTTACGATAATCCTCTCTTTTCACATTGAATTATAATTAAACGAGTACTAAAGATAATTCAATTGTCTCACTCAATACCAGTACTTGAATTTAAATATTCAGAAATATAATTTTTACATAAATACATCTAGGTATTTATAATAATTTCCGTTAGATACTTACCTGTATAAACCTCTCTTTTCGCATTGAATTATAATTAAACTAGTACTATAGATAATTCAATTGTCTCACTCATTACCAGCACTTGACTTTTAAATATTCAAAAATACCTATTTTTTTCCATAAATACATTTAAGTATTTATAAAAATTTCCGGTAGATACCTAAGCCTTTACTAAGAGTATATATGTGTGTATGGATATATATATATAAAGAAAGTGTATAATGTATCTATCAAATCTATATGGCCGTTATTTATTTTATGTTTATTTATATACAATGTTTAATATATATATATATAAAACCATTTATTATATTTATGTATATGTCCTATAAAAACTGTTTATTTTATTAGTATATATTTTCCCTAACACTTAAATTCGAAAACTAACGTTACTAATTATAAACATCCCAAACGATTTTTATTAATTCAAAGATCGTTATCATTCTAAAACAAACCAATGAATCCTAATTGTTATGCTTCCTGACGGGGGTCTCTGACACTTAATAACTGTCGCATATCTCAATGACACACTTCCTCGACTGTTATTAAAACTAGGTCAACATTCCAAACCACACCTTCTTTTATCGAAGTATGTAGATACGTATAAGTATATATATATTCGAATTTCAGTACATCTTACGAAGAATAAGTACCTTAACAAACGTCGACATTTAATTGAAAAATAACTATCATCTTTTGCGATGAACTATCATCTTTTGCGATGAACTATCATCTTTTAGAAATCACGTATTTGTAGTTTGCGTACATACATATTTTTATAGCGCCATTTTCGTAGAAAGATTCAATTCAAAGGCGCTCCACACCCGTTCGAACATATTGATGAATTCAACAGAACAAACAAAAACCCACATTACTAGAAATGTCAAAATAAGCATAATCATTCGTCGACAATACGTTCCCAAGTTATGTTATAAAATTAATTTTATCTTCGACTTAGGTTTTCAAGGTTCAGGCCTTGCAAATTTTGGGCTTTTTGGAGTCCTACCTTTTCTCCAAACAAAAAATCAATCTACAGTTAAATTCAAACTACATGAGATAGCAGGGTCTCATTAAATCAACCTGTCAACCAAACCAAAAGTAATCTATTATATATATTGTATTATCACTTTTACGTATATTCTTATGTAATATGTCTGAATATCTGGCACAGATTCACGACCTGTGTTGGAGATGTCAGATCCACAATTTTCTGGGAAAACTGGAGTATTGTGGATTATAAAAACTCGTATTGTTTACATATATTTATAATTTGTACCTATCGATTGGGCAGAGATAATTGCTGATTTAAGCGTGGTTATCTCTGAACTCTTGATGCGGGGGACGGCCTTTCAACCCGGACCTTGCAAAAATTCGCAAGTATATAATGTTGTTTGACGAGGGGACGGAACCGGTTTGATCTCCTTTAAATGTAACTGTCTGGAGGACGGGAATTCGGAGGGTCTCGGACCCATGGATAAGGAAGGTGCTCTTTCCGTCGCGGTACAGGGGATGACCAATAGCGCACGAACTAAAATAAGAGGTTACGTATACCGATTTGGTCAGGCTGTACGTCTGTGAAGAGAGAGTTACTGACCGGAAACGTGGTCATCTGAGTACTTTAGGGGTAGGTCTGGAGCCGAATTGCAGCAAAACAAACCGTATTCGATCTCTCGTCATAACAAAAGCTGTGAAAACTAAAACCTAATCATGTAATTTTCCCAAATTTAGGAGAGGATGGAGATGGCGCCAAAACAAGTAAAACTGTACCTTTTAACCATGAAATTCATTGAAACTAACCCATGTAGAATAACACTTAGTACGATGAGGAAAGGCGATAATACTGTGATCATTACATTTATGTATACCAAATTTAAAATTGAAACTACGTCGTATTATATAGATCAGGAATAGTGCAATTAGTATAGCCCATAAGCTAAGTTTTCCCATTAAAACTCACGATAGAAGAAAAGTAGAAAATTTAGGGGTAAAGTTAGGAAAATGCTAGTCTTCCTATAGGAAATTAACGTAGATTGCATAGTAGGATAATAATAGAGAGTTCAGAACACTAAAGTCTAAGATAGGAGAAATGTTAGGAATATGAATTCTGTCAATGGTATGCGAGAGTCTGCCTACGCTACAAAGAATAGGGGTTACCACAAATAAGGCCTTGTTTTTCCAATAGTCTGAAACAAAAAACAACACAACGTAGACTCGCGAAAAGCTTGGCAAAATTGACCACATTGGAGTGCAAAAATACCGTGAAAATTAAGAAAATCGGAAACACTCGAATGTTAGCATAGGGCTAGACGTTACACGCTGGCCAAGGAGGAGAAAAACCTCAAATTGAAAGGAAAACTACAAAGGGTTTTCCGATCACATTAGTTAGGAAAATTTAAGGCAGCAGTAGAGGAGTCATCTTAAACCGGTGGCGCGAACGGAGGTCTATTGCTAAATTAAATCATAAACGAAGGAAGGACGGGCCATCACATCTTTAAAGCCTAGTGGGGGGGGGGGGCCATCTCAAGTGTCATCAAAGCAATATACAGTATACATATTTGCATTAAGAGCGTTTTGTTTCTTACAAGTAAATAAATAGTGAAATTTATACTGAGACACTGATTTAAATTGTGTAATCAGAAATGGGCACGAACAGACGTCGAACAATCTCAAGGGTATCATTATGTTTTTACACAGAAAGTCCTTTGTTACTCCGTAAAGCGATCCATAGGGAAAATTTTTCCAAAAACAGAGCTTTTGGGTGTCGTTGACTGTGCATCCCTACCACGTCCAGTTCCCCCTCAGGAGCAATATCAAAAGTAAAAATACTTACAGCTCACCCGATGAGTATCTTGTAGGTATTTACTTCGATTCAAGGGGAAGAGCTATAAAACCACTTGTGACTGGAGATGTTTGGCCTAGTGTGTAAATTTCATTCGCAGGATTAACCTGACATAATTCTGTCACCCGACCCTGGGGGAAAATTGCCGAAAAATGTGAAATTTATTTTCCGTGTGAGATATTTCTCAATCCACTGTGGATCTATTGAAGGACGCCCAAAATCGCATTAGAGAACCGTTTTATTTCGAGTTTACTTTAATACGCATTGAGCGTAATGATATTCAAAGGAAACATCTGGGAAAAGATACACAAGGTGTCCGGGGGGTAAAGTGCAGTTACTTCGGGAGGTGATTCTACGTGATAGAAGCAAAAAGATAAATAATTTGTTTTGCCTTTCTATTTTTCTTACATAAAATTGTAATATCAACTAATCATCTGTGGTGTGACGTAGAATTTATGTGAAAAAACATGCCAGGAATGAAAAGTAGCAACGTTGGATATCTACTCGTATATCTAGTCTGTATCCATGGAAACCGCATAAAAAACAAAAGAAATTTCGACATTTAAACAAATTCACTAATAAACATTTTCATCCTAAAAGTTGAATTGGGATTTTTATTGGGAACGTTGGAATTTCGAACAAAGTTGTTCAGCTTGTATGCTTCATTATCACATAGAGAAGTGATACATAACCTGTGCCCCCCGAGCCCATTTCTTGCACCTGGTCAAATAAAAATATGCAACATTCATTTATTGGTGTGCCTTAGGACTAGAAAAATTTCCGCCTACAGCGTTGTCTTTATGTGCGCTGAGATTGATATTTTTTAATCGGTTCAGTTTTATAGGGGTAAACAATATTGATTTTGAAAATATAGAGGTAAGGGGAGTAACTCTTGATATTTCTTATTTAATAGCAATTGTTCGATCATTTTGGGGTGCTGCAATAAAAATATTTAACGATTTCCGTTCTATTTTACATCCGAAAGAGTATCGCGACAAACTTATCTGTCAATATTTTGTATCAGACGCCCAAATTTACAGATTTTCATGTGTTCTTTAAAATTTAATATTGATGAAAATCAAGAGCATTTACTGTTTGATTAAATTTACATTTGGCGTCTAAAGATTTAGCATTACGTGATTACGAAATGTGATATTTTTATGTAGGTTGTTAATATTATGATTTATAATAGGCGTCTACCTACTGGCCTTTTACAGATAGGACGTTTGTGCTGTATTCAGATTAGAATAATTTATACACTGGCGACACCATCGACTGCAAAGATAACTATATAAATTCGTGGGTACTCTGCCCCCTGTGGTCCTCGAACTTATTAAAAATTGATAATTCGCCCCTTCGGCTAAAAAGGTTGTCCATCACTGACATACAGTCACTTCCTAAAGTTTCTACACTTTACCTCCAAACACCTTGTATTTCAAAACCTTAGAAGATGTCTGTATTTCTTATTTTAATTTTAAATTTATTTTACCAGCATAAGAGCGTTTATTTATCAATGGAATAATCCACAAAACTATTAATTGCTTTTATATTGGTTTCGATCATCTTTGAAAATGTTTTGACTAGGTTTATGAACTGATTTATATTAATAAGCTGCAAAATAATGTTCCCCCGAGTTTACAGATTATCCCAAAATAATTATATGAACACTAATCACGAACTATTCAATGCAATGTTCAAGATTATAATTGAATCGTTTATTCCAGTCCCAGTACTAGGCATTCCCCATTAATATAGAATAAACCCACTTTCATGTTGAATGATTTTTGCCTAAATAGCTTGAAATGCTTGAGTTATTATGCCTAATATTCCATAAAAGTTTATGTTGTATGTTCTTAATTATACCATTAATGGTTCCTAATTAAGTTACTCACAGTTCTTAAATATATTACTGAGGTTCTACTCGTCATCATCTAAAATATCATTCGTTCCTAAAAATCATTTTTCTTGCTAAATTCGAGCTGTTAAACAATATTTAATAAACGCCCTAAAAATATCTATTTTTTCACAGTTTTATGAACATTTTAAACCTCATGACTTTTGATAAATTTGAAAAAAAAAACAAACTAATACATATTAAATCACCAAATTTTAAATTCTAATTCGAACCTAATATTATTTCTCATAATTTAATTGCATCCATAACAATATTACAGATTGCCTGTAATTGTGAAAACTTAGAATTAGTTACCTAATATGTTTATCTTCATATTACCGTAGATTGCTATTTTAAATGGGATAAACATATGTAAAAGAACTGACACGTTGGGGGCCAGTGTTAAAGAGGCAGAAAGGCCCCTCATTGGGAACCAGTGTAAATGAAACAGGTAAAGCACGTTAGAGCGCCAGTCTAAAAGTACAGGGGATGTGGCCCTACGATCCAGCGTCAGTGTAAAAGTAGACAGAGAGGCCCCTCGTTGGGAACCAGTGTTGAGCAACGAGGCCCACTCTAGGGCGGCAGTGCAAAAGAAATAGGTTTGGTTAAATTCACCTAGAGGCCAAGCGAGGGGCGCCTGACTACAAGGTTACCTGAATAGCTCAGTGGATAGAACAGGTAACCTCTCTTCTGCAGTCGTGAGTCGACGACAGCCTCATGCCGGCCCAGAGGAAAAAGGTACTCGACTATCAAAGAAAAGATGTGCATCCACTAGCCAAGGTTTATTTACAGGAGGGCAATCACAGTTTGTCCATATGGGGAATTATACACTAACAATTGGCAATACATACCCTATCTATTAATCAAAAAAATTGTCTCTTTAATACCATTAAAATCAGGCAAGTTACTTTAAAACATAGTTATTTAAAGCACAGCCAAAAGAGGAAATAGGTACAGCTTACAGGGTGAGACAGCTCCAGGCGGGCGAGGTATCTTCATGTACAAACCCGATCCACTATTTAGGGACCTCACAAGTAAATGGTTAACAGTAACAAGGACTTGTAAATTAGTATATCAAGACGCCATTGTAAGCGGCTAGCCAGCGCAGGAGCGCGTATCGATGACACCACCTCTGCGGTCTGCGGGCGAAATCTTTCTCTGACCAAAATGGCCGTCTCTCTCGTGTCGGGACGCGGAACCATTCCAAATGATTTCGCCGACTTTTTGACGAGGAAATAGATACTTTGCACGAGAGGCTAGAAGTAATTAGTAATTCCGTTAAGTAACACATATTTTAAAAACTGGTGAAAGACAATCAATTGTTGGCAAAATTTATACCTAAAAATAAATTTAAATCCCTTGAAACTATAAGAATAATTTATATGTCACTCGCAGCAATCCCTTGTAAGATACGGACTAACAATATGGGGAAATACCACTAAAACTAAATCCAAATGGTTGCAAACGTTATTATAAAAGTATTGGTTTTCCCTTGTATTTATAAACATGACACACTATTGGTATTCTAAACTGCAAACATTTTACCTGTCAAGGTTATATATATGTTACAAAAATATAAATCATCATATATTTAATAGGCAGCAAAAGGATAAATTAGAACATATGGATTAATAGGTACGAAATATATAAATAAGTACGGACAAAAACGTTGTAATATAATATAACTATAATATTTTACATAATGCCAAATACTATAAACAATATAAGTCACTGAGGAACTTTAAATAAATGCTGATAAAATTACGATCAGAAAGAAAGTAATTGATAATGTAAATGGTAATTACATTAGAAGAATGAGAGTGTTGAAAGAAACTTCATGTATATTAAGATAATGAGTAGATATTAAGATGAAAATAACATTAACTGTAACTAATAAGACGTTAACAACCTGATGATAAGCCAAATTTATTGGCTTAACAGAGCTTAATTTGTATATTTTTCAACTAGTCGACCCCTTGGAATAAAAAGGTTCCATCTGATACGGCAATGTTGTGCGATAATGAGTCTTAAAGGTGCTTTCCTTAGAGCACATTATCGCATGACATTGCTGTGTCAGATGGAACCTTGTTGTTCCAAGGGGTCGATGTGTCGAAAGCTAAGCTATTCTCATCAGGATTCACATTATACTAAAAAAATAATGACAAGGATAGACAAATGATAAAGAAAGAAAATAATTATGTAAGAATAGATAAATTACAAACATAAACCAAAGTAAACATAAGTGATGAAAGTAGGTAAGTAATTATTTTTAGGTTGAAAAAATATTTAAACTAAAAAAAAATTATAAAATATTAAAAATATATTTATATTAGAAATTTTTAATGAAGAAATGATTCTAATAATTAATATAAAATAAAATCAAAAACAGCGGTGTAAATAAAGTAATACTAATTACTTTGTTAATAATGACGCAACAAAATAAATATAAATCTATTGAAGAGAATACGTTATTAATTATTTATCTCATAAAATTTGGAGGAAAAGGTTTACAGTTCATTCCAAAGCGCACCACAAAGGGAATTGACAAATCACTCCAATATATTTATTGTGTTAGCTTCGTTTGATTTTTTCCTACGGAGTTTGATATTATGCATCTAACACAAAGCTGACTGTTCATTATGCTCGATAAAAAAAAAGCAATCAAATGGAATTGACCCAGAAATATTGTAATTCAGCTTGGCATGGTTAGCTTTGCAGGCGGCCAAATGAGGAACTTACTAACTAAAAACATGAGAAACCTTTCTTTATTCAGGAAGTTTTTGTTAAAAAAAAAAAAAACTTTTTCTGATGAGCTTTTAAGATATGTCTTTATTGATAAGTCTGTTATATGTAATTATGTAAAAAAAAATGAATTAAAAATAAAAACCTATTCCTGCAAATTTCGTAAAATCTCTTTTTGTAACGACACCATGTATTCTTTAGCGACGCTTCCGACTGCTAAGTTAATCATGTTAATCTCTGCCTACATGAAAGAAGACGTAAGTTTCAGTGAAAAACATTATTTCCATTTTTATTAAAGAGAAAGATAAACATTCCCGAGCTACTAATAACCTCACAAGATTTGAATATCTCCTACTACAATCACACTAACCGGAAAATGTTGCTTGTGTCGTGATAGAGGACTTAATCAGTCAAGGAATTGAACTCCCGGTGCCTGAGTGGGAACCTGATATGCTTTCCAACGTAGTCACTGACCGGTCGGTTTACTACCAATACATACATGAACGAATTACAAATGATACAGAATAACGTTATAAAAAACTTTTCAATTATAACCCACACACCCCCACAAAAAAACTATACCAATAAATGAAATTTCTGAAAATCAGAAAACTGTACAAATATAATATATGTCTATTAATCTACAAAATGCAAAATTGACTTATACACACGAATACACATTTATAAAAACATCACAAGTACATGAACACTACACAAGACAACATAATAAATTATACATGAATACAGTAAAAACTTAAAAAGGTAAAAGAAGCATAGGCCATGAGGGTGTATATATATATATATACAATATCCTTTTCGATAGCCTGAAAACGGAAAATCGAGTCAAAACATGTAAAAAAAAAAGTTCAATCTCAAAATAAGTGAACAAAATAACAATGTATACTATAAAAGAATAATAAATAAGCTATTATATGTAAGATAGGAATAATATGTAATATGGGAATAATATGTAAGATATATAAATAATGTAATGTAATACTAAGTAATATGATATGCAATATAAATATTAAATTTATTTTTTATAACTTATTGAAGTTTGTAAACCTCATTGTAATATTTAATCATTGAAGAAGATAATATTAACACATCCCAAATGAACCACGAAACCGAAAAAACAACAGAAACTTAAAAGATTTCAGTCGCATATAAGGATAGCATGAAATATGGGATTTAAAAATGGAGGATAATATTAACAAGTCTTGAAATTGAAGTATGATATCGTTGTAGATGGCGTAAATTGAACTGGTGTCATTAGCTAAGTTGGTTAAGCGGTTATACCGGTCCTGGGTTCGAGTCCCAGATGCGACTGAAATTTTTTTTTCTGTTGTTTTTTCGGTTTCGTTGTTCATTTGGGATGTGTTGATATTATCTTCTTCAGTGATGTAATATAAATATTAAAATAGGTTAAGAATAATATGTATGTATGTACTTAAGTTGAGAAAATGAAATAATTGTGTATTTCTTTTAAATAAATAATAAAAAAATAAAATAATAATAATATTCAATGACCGCACTAACAATATTTTAATTCTCTTAAAATAAAAATATTCTTGAATACCGTTATTCGTGCTTTATCAAACGCTGAAATGGGCGGAGAATGGCATTTAATTGGAACCATTTAAAGCGTCAATCAAATGCGACTGAGGTTGGCACACCCCAACCTTATATTTTTAAAATTTAATCATATTTTAGAAATAATAAAGTGTGGGTGTATTATTTTGATGATAAGAAATGTTAGAAATGACAGCCTGACCTATGAACTATGCTAAGTTAATGAAATATTTACATGTGAATTTCTTCCCCACTCTCTGCTTCTTGGAGTTTCACGATATGAATAAATAATTCTTGAGTTATTCTATAATTTTACATAGCAAATTTGAACTACAAAAACGATCAAAACGTATATTTTTTTAAACTTTTATGTGGTTTTAGTTTTACATGAACGGTGAAATATATTCGTAATGTTTTAAATTGTTCTATGTTCTATAAAATATTTGAATTATCGCAAAACGACAAGATATTTTATAATTTTTTTTAATGCTATGGCATCCCCAATTAGAGTATTTTGTGAAGCTGAAGAGTATGGTGGGGAAGTATCTGGCTATTCAATGCTGGTGACCAAACACGGCTAATGCCATTTCAAGCAACGATTGAACTATAAATGGTGGTTTTTCACCAGTGCGATACTGAGAGTATCTACCACTCTGGAATGTGCCATTTTAGTATTTTATTCAAATTATATGTGAAATAAAACGAATTAATTAAATAAAATGTATTTGCGCACGTCGGATTCGAACCCGCAACTTCCAGATTCGTAGTCAAGGATCTTACCCCTCAACCAAGTACGCAATCTGAAGTTATCGAAAAAACACTGGTAGCTACTACCATTTTAAGAGATCACAACGTTTTCAGGAACTCTATATATTAATACTGTAATTCCAACTATTCAAAAAAAAATCCTCTATAAAAAAAACTCGATTTTTACTCGCGTTCTCCCGCATCTCGCTCTGCAACGGGGACTATTACCGCGTGAACAGCATTAATAGACGCCCAGAGCTCATTTATATAATTATATAATTTCTTCAAACGATTGATTTTCACTTTGTGGCGTCATTATTAATAAATGAATAAAATAGTGTACTTAGTATTCACCACTTATCACCAGATATCTACATGTTTCGAAAGCGATTCTTTCTTCATCAGGAGTAATACTAAAAATAAAAATAATAATATTGATAATTAAAAATAATACAAAGTATACTATTTAATTCATTTAGTTTTAATTGTAATTATGCATTACTGTTTATCTAAGGTTTCACTTAAAGGTGAAAGTTATCGCATTTGTAAAACTTTCAGGGACTGTTTTGTATTTGCGTATTTGCCATGTTGTTTGTATACAACAAATGACATTTTTTATTGCACCGCCGAGCGGATTGAATGTGCACTGCCTATATAACGACTGAAAAATTTATTATATTATCCGTATTCGATTCATATAATATCCGATCTCTATAATAGATTCGATACATTTTTTGTCACGATATTTGAATTGAAGGTATTGAAAATATAATGTTATTTTTTAGTAAACCTGATAGAAATAGAAGACCAGTGTTGAATAGACTGCAACTCTCGTTCTATTTTATATTAAAAATGGCAATAAAACAGTGTTAACGTGAGTTGCTACAGTCGATAGAAATGAAGATGAGAGGGTGTTTTTAAATTTCTTATTACTCTAATTACCTTTTTTTTTAACAGTTTATCAATAATTTCTAATTTATTGTTGCCAAGTTTAATTTTTATGACTCCAATTTAATTTCAATAAATTTTTATAATTAATTTTATTATCAAAAATAATATTAAAAAAAAATTGAGTTCCACAAATTAAACGTGAAAATAATTAAGATTTAGAATATTAGTACAACATTTTGCTGACAGATTTGCTGCATCTCGTTGAGTTAATTAATTGAAGTAGAATAGATATATAGTAAGTGTGATATCAAAGAAAGACTGGTTGTGATTCGATGAAATAGACCACAGAATAGAGAAAATGGGAACCCTGCTGTACTTTTACATCATTTTTAAAAATAGAATTATTGCACGCGATTCAAACGTGATTACGTAGGTACTTACCGAATTGAACTTTCCATGTTGGAACTGAAGTAGGTACCTATGTATTAATTGATAAACTAAAGTTCTTAAAAACTTAAGACAAGATTTTTGTGCATAGCGCAAAGGGTAACAATTATTATTTTTATAAACAATAATTATTAATCTAAAACACTCATCCAAATTGAAAAAACCTTCCGAGCAAAGATAAATATCGCCGGCAGGACTCGAACCCGCACCCTTCTAATGTCCGGTTAGATGCTCTACCGTTGAGCTACGTCGGCTTATCGCAAACCCGCCAAGTTAATTAATATATACTAGTGTTTCATTCAATAATTACTGTTTTTATTATATTTGCTCGGAAGGTTTTTTCAATTTGGATGAGTGTTTTTAGATTAATAATTATTGTTTATAAAAATAATAATTGTTACCCTTTGCACTATACACAAAAATCTTGTCTTAAGTTTTAAAGAACTTTAGTTTATCAATTAATAAATATTTGACAAAGTCAAAGCAATTTTCACCAATAAAATGTAGACATAATTTGTCTCGACGCCATCTATTTGAGGGATTTAGCCGTTACAAGCCTCTCTCATACTAATAAAGTTGGTTGTTTACAGGTGAAAATATAATAAAAACAGTAATTATTGAATGGAACACTAGTATATATTGATTAACTTGGCGGGTTTGCGATAAGCCGACGTAGCTCAACGGTAGAGCATCTGACCGGACATTAGAAAGGTGCGGGTTCGAGTCCTGCCGGCGACATTTATCTTTGCTCGGAAGGTTTTTTCAATTTGGATGAGTGTTTTAGATTAATAATTATTGTTTATAAAAATAATAATAGGTACCTATGTGTTACGAAAAATATGAAAAGTTTTTTTTTTAATTCACCAGATCTATAAAGTACCTACATAAAATGTATTATAACAGACACCAAAAAAATCTTTATTTTAAATATGCTCTATTTATTTATTTGAATATAAAAAAAAATATTTTATCGTTATTATTTATTTGTTTTCAATAAATTGAACGCTTTTTTTAAAAGAGCAACGTCAACGGTGGTTAAGGTTAACATAATTAAGGGTTCGGTTAGGTTTGGTTAGGTTAGGGTATGTTTAATTAGATTAGTTTAGGCTTGGTTAAGCTAGGTTAGGTTTGGCTTACTTTGATTTGAATATGTTTGGTTAAGTAAGATATGCTTAAGTTAAGTATGGTTTGGTTAGATTATATTAGGTTGGACTAGGTTAGGTTAGGTTGGGTTAGGTAAGGTTAGGTAAGGTAAGGATAGGTTAGGTTAGGTTAGGTTAAATTTGGTTAAGATTCGGTTCAGTTCGGTCAGATTAACTGAAATGTGCAGGTAAATTAAATTAATAATTTGAAAATATTAAATCGTAGGTATATGACACTGTAATTGAAATTCGTGAAAATGATAAATATAATATTAATTCAAGTAGCAATTTGCCGGCATAAAATTATGAGTTTTAATTTGGGAATAATAATGAATTTTAACCACCTCTATTGGGTGCAACGGGCGAAACGCTAGTCTACATAAACTTCATACACATTTCGTAATGTCGTGTAGTATTTTATGATAATCTGAAGGTTTAGGTTAAATTCGGATAGGTTTGGTTGCCTTCCGCTTTACGTATCTGCACTGTGCGATACTGGTAGATGAGAATCTTACTTAAATTTCTGTTTTTATTGATTAACGTCCTAAAGTTTCAGTACAGTCTTACATATGCATTTATGATTTGAGATCTCTTTTCCTAATGAATTCCCTTGATCTAGTTTATGTCTGTAATGGATTAATTTATTCAAATGTCTGTTAAGTGTTTTTGGTTTTCGTTTAAATAATATCCGCATCATTTTACATTGTTCAATGAAAAACTTTCTTATTTTTATAAACAATAATTATTAATCTAAAACACTCATCCAAATTGAAAAAACCTTCCGAGCAAAGATAAATGTCGCCGGCAGGACATTTATCTTTTGAAAAACTTTCTGATTGAGGAATGAGTTTTTTTGTCACATTCAAATTAACTTTGACAATTTCAGAAGTAAGGTAAGGTATAAATATATGAAAAACATGTATGCATTATAGAATTTTTTTGATAGTCTTCACTAGACGAACTAGGTTTTGGATTTCAAGGTTCGGGTAAGGTATTTTCAGTCATTGCTATGACATTATTTTAAGAATTCTAGCCAGTTCTTCTATTATTTATTCCTTAAGACAAGTTTTGTTGGACTTTAAAGTTAAAAATTCAGAGCTTCTCTTTCCAAGTGTAGTATACAATTAGGTACATTTAGCTTGTCTATTTACTTTGCTCTGGTAGTATTATTATGTAGGGTTTCGACTTTTTGTATTTTTTGACATGATGAACCAGATTATTTTATACAAGAGTTACACGAACTACAAATTATTAGAAATGCATACCTGAAACATACATTATATGGTAATAACAGCGACAACAAGAGATAAATTTAATAACACGTGTACGACATTCCTTTGTAGCATTTTATCCTTAACATTTTTTCCCCTTTCAAAATTGCAAATCGCTTAATGCATGAAAGTCATTCATCTGTAATAAATTGAATCAAATCCTGTGCGAAGAATAAACGGCCCGTTACCTCCCCCATATTGCAGAATCTTAATTTGTCCTCGTCATGCCAGCTCACATCCCACACCACCTCGCTCTCCTGCGTATCCTTCCCCTGCCCCTCTTATCCTATTCATAGGAGGTTTCGCTTGGCTTTTCATGTTCATAAGCTTCAGACTTTTCCTTAATTTCCTGTATGTGCTCCGGCGTTTCTGAGAGACTTTCACAAATTTATTTAGCAAATAACATCATATGAAGATTCAATTTATTCGAATAACTTATTGAAGAATATGAATCTTATTGACATATTTAATCAATGAAGATAATAACAAAAATCTCAAATAAAATCTGAAATATTTGAAGTATCTATTGCATCGATATTATAATTAGATTTTTTTAAAAGATTTATTAACATCATCCTCAATTAAAATCGGTTTTATGGATGATCGCATAAATCTACCCGAATTTATTTGCAATCTGTTTATTGTCTGGATATACGTAAAACGTCTTTTTAATTTATTTTTTTTATATGGGACATTTATTAACTTTTTTTAAAAGTCCAGAATGAATTATCAAATAGCAGTTCTTAAAAAAAAACTATGTATGGCATCGATAAAAATCACTGAAAATAATCAGGTCTCATTAGCACAGTGGTTAGAGCATTGTGCCTGAATCGGTCCTGGGTTAGATTCCTACATGCAACTGATACCTTTTTTTCTGTGTGTTTTCTTTCAGATTTTTAAATATTATCTTTAGTTACTACATAATATGATGCTTTTAATTTATTACTGAAGTTAAAAATTGCTTGAAAAACTACGAAGTTTCATTTAGTGTTTTAATTGGGAATAAATTAAAATCTTTATTTATGTTTCAACTTTGATAGTTGTGTTAGGCTAAATTATACCCACCTACTCATATAAACACACCGATGTATAAATAGCATGATTGTAGCTCTTGTTGGCTATGAAAATATAAAATTTCATTTCTAAATGAGTTTTTAATCTAGTTTCTAAAGTATTCCTTGCGATATCAGGAAAACCGTAATGTTACATATGAAAAGCTCCCTAACATTTAGTTTTACTTTGTTGAAAAATAAAATGAGTTCTTTGACTGAAAATATGAATTTCGCACCCGTGGGTTTTACACAATTTGTAGCACAATAATGGAAACTTAATGCGATTAATGGAACTTTTAGATTGTTGCATTTTTTTGTTTTTTATTAACTCCACATGAGAAGCCCCGGGGAAAATAATTTCCCTCAGGGCCTATCTTATCTTTAGGGATGCTGTGTGGAGGATTTTTTTAAGGACGGGGGGGAGAGGGAGTTCTGGTAAGGAAAATGTATCAAGGGTGGGTAGGAGGAATCTGGGGTCAGTGTGTCCAGGAGTGATAGACGTATGAATCCATCCCTCTCACCGTAGTGGACTGCGATGGGTCGAAAGAGTCTGGCTGGAGAGGTCAAAACGGTCTCCCTTTACCGACCTCTCCTTGCTTAGCCCGCAATGCAGTTGGTAGGTAAACGCATCCGCTACCAAGACCAGGATAAACCTTACCCCATGAACTCGGGCACCCTTGGTACGTCACCAAACGTAGCGTATCACTTGGGGTGACCTATGGCAGAGGTATTGGTTATCCAACAAATGGTTCCCGGGGCGGCGGTATCCATACCCACCTTCCAGATTGTTGGGTACTACCCAAGTACTTATGTACGTAAATTAGTACATGAAATAAAGTAACGTTTTTTTTAATGCGTAGAAAAATAATCAACAGATATGTTGACTTTAACACAAAATACTAAAAAAAAATAGAAAATTCGAAATAAATTCACGGTATAGATTACTTATACTTATACTAATACTTATACTTATACTAATACTTATACTTATACTTATACTTATACTTATACTTATACTTATACTTATACTTATACTTATACTTATACTAATACTTATACTTATACTTATACTTATACTTATACTTATACTTTTACTTATACTTATACTTATACTTATACTTATACTTATACTTATACTTATACTTATACTTATACTTATACTTATACTTATACTTATACTTATACTTATACTTATACTTATACTTATACTTATACTTATACTTATACTTATACTTATACTTATACTTTTACTTATACTTATACTTATACTTATACTTATACTTATACTTATACTTATACTTATACTTATACTTATACTTATACTTATACTTATACTTATACTTATACTTATACTTATACTTATACTTATACTTATACTTATACTTATACTTATACTTATACTTATATTTTACATATACTTCACTGGTCCCTTGTACTCACCTTGGATTCTTTTCCTTTTTGTTTCATAATATTAAGGTTTTTTCTCATATTTTTTAATTTATTTTTATGTGTTTTTATTATAATCAAAGGAACGTATTGCATTGCTTTACCCCTGTATGCCTTCCAAATTAAAGCGATATTATTATTATGACTAATGATTCTAGTAAGAGGTAGTTTCATGAGGTGAACAAATACATATCTATATTCTGGAGCAGGGAAAACTACATATAACTTTACATTATATTATTATATTGTGGCCTCAGTGCATTAATATCAGTACAACTATATTTCAAGGTGAAGAACCCATCTTAAATAGGTAGTCTAGACTCTAAACAGTCTAAACAATAGAACGCCCTCAGAATAGACGTCTGGAGAATATAAACGATATATCTAAACTTTATATGTGGTGCCTTAATGATCTTCGAAACCACGGGAGCAAAATGATGAAAATATAATTATATGTTATTCCTGTATTTGTTCGATTTATTATCTTTGAACCTACTGTGATGTGTTTTGCACCTGTTTATATTATAAGTAACTTTATATGTAACGGCCCATATAGGGCGTATATTATACAATAAATAAATAAATAATCTCTTTATCAAGTACTTTATATTTTTCATTCCTTTACAACTTTTCTGGATACTCTATTTTATATATGGAATCTATCAAAGTTTGACAATGGACCCACAATATGGTGAACCACCATTTCGAATCGAAATGCTCGAAATGACCTTATCCGTATTTAGCGGCCAGATACTTCCCAACCTTCCTCTTCTCCATCCTCTCCCCTTCCTACTTCCTTCAACCTCCCAACATACTCCGGATAGGGACGCCATGGTCCCACTGGGTCCGGGCAGTTGAGACTCTGAATCATATATCATAATCCTGACTACCCATCGGACAAGGAAACCGTCCGCAGCGACTCTGTAAAAGTCCGCAGCTAAAGTGCCATTTTGTCAACCAAATCTCTTAAGCAACGTATTTCGCATGCGGGTTTGAAGCCCCGTAGCTAAAGGTGCCCGTTTACTGTAAAACACCTAAGATGGTGACTTGTAATTTAAAACTAATTTAAACTCAGTGTGATGTCAGACTCTTGGACTCCTACCTGCGGCTCCCGCCGACCACATCGACCATATTAATGCGAGATGCCACTGCTCCGATCTTCTCATGTAAGCTGTTTTCTACCTACTCTCTGTTATGTGTTGTACCTGCCCTTGACTGTATCTATAAAAAATAGTGATTCTGATATTTAAGTTAGAAAGTAAATATTCAATAAACCATTTAAAAAAAGTGCTTAATTCGTTATTCAAATACACAGACAATCGACGTGCAACTAAATACTGCTATGCGCACGGTGAGTGGAACACTCCCCTCCACCCAACTACAATGGCTCCCTGTCCTCTCGAATATCGCACAACCTACTGTTATCCGAGATACAACAACCCTCAGGGAATACAAAAAGGCGTGAATAGTAACATTCCACTTCAAAATGACCTTGCAAACCTCCTTGCCAGCCGCCTGATATCCAGGAAAACTATTTGGACTGAAGGTGAAATACTGCATCTATCACAATACTCCCCTGAAGAGTCATTGCGAACTCAGTGGCAGACCTCGGACGTGAAAAATAAACACCTTGTTGTAGACCTTACTACGAAACTTCCAGGGGTCTCTCTCCCTCGGAAGACGTTGACCGCATCCAGTGCAGTCACAGCCATTATGCATATATAATTTAAAGCGCCTTTGAGGTGATTTTCTCACGAAAACGGCGCAGTAGAAGTAATCCTATCATTATTATTATTATTATGATTGATGAATGGGGCCTAAAGGATTCCGAACTTTGTGAATGTGGACACATTCAAACAGAATACATCGGAGAAAAATGTTCCCTTCATCATTTTCCCTGTGGCACATCTGTACTGAATCAAGATACTCCATATGCCGTCGACTGGCGGAATAATCTCAGAATCCCACTACGACTTCCATCAACTCTCCTCCACCATACGAAGAAGAAGAATCCATATTCGGCAATTATCGTTGAAATCTAAATGATTAAATTAATTATATTAAAACAAATACATTTTTAATTCTCTTAATAGCAATCATATTAATGTCTATTTTATTTTTGTGTTTAATTCGTAGGACTCTAATATATATATATATATTTTTTTTTTATTTAATGTAAAACAAATTTAATAGTGTTATTATGAAGTTCTGCAAGTATTTTTAGTTTTTATTATTGTAACAGCTGTTTCGGCGTTCAAGGCCATTTTCAAACTGCTTTTGAACTTTGAAAATGGTCTTGAACGCCGAAACAGCTGTCACAATAATAAAAACTAAAAATACTTGCAGAACGTAACAACTACATTATTAAATATGGTTTACATTAAATTTTAAAAATTATATATATTAATATCTAGTCACTAAAGAAGATATTATCAAAAACTCTTAAAGAAAATATGAAACAAATAAAGACTCAAAAAACAAGAAGATAACACACCCAACTGGGACGTGAACCCAGATCATCTAATCTTGCCGGGACCAACATATCTACCAATTGAGCTATTGAGGCCTTACTATTACAGGTCATTATTCGATAAGTTCACATAAAAAATTCCAATTACTATTTTTATTAATATTTAATTAATACGCATTCTTTGTTTTTAAAACCAAATTATGAGAGTAGATTTTCCATTAGTAGAGCACATATTAAGTGTAAACGTGTCTGATGACAGCAAAAAAGGTAGTCAATGACTGTATGGTGTAATTTGATGGGAACACCTTCCCCAATAAAGACTCCATTGAAATGCTTGGAGTAAGTATTTCAGACCATTTCAAGTATGGGGACTCCATAGAACCCCGAGTAAATTTGGCTTCAAAGAAACTGAGTGTCTTTTATAGGGGCAGCATATTTTTTAATACTGACCAACTGCTAATCCTATACAAATCACAAGTACGTCTAACAATTGAATTCAGAAGTCACCTCTAGGCTGGAGCTCCAAAATACTTGCATTATTCTGTTCAAATGAGGACAGTTCGTATAATTAACAATCAGTTGTTAACAGACCGACTACCATCTCTAATGCACAGACGCAATGCAGGTATGCTGAGTCTGTTCTGAAGATATCTCTATCAATCAAGAGCCTGCTCGAAGGAGATAGCAACGTCGACCCCTCTGCACCGGTGCACGTGCATGAAACTCGACGGACACAAGCGGAACACCCACGAACAGAACGGGTCGTTTCGCCGACTCATTTTTGTGTAAATCGGCTCGTATGTGGAACGAGCTACAGGCGTCTGTCCTTCTACCTAATACAAATCCCTTCCTACAACGCTGCCCAACCGGGTAGCGATATAATTCCCCTTTATGTGCTCTATACATACAGCGGCGCCCTTGTGAGAGACACGTAGAAAAAATTACAATATCAAGCCGAGTGTAATTTGGACTTAAAATTGTTTTTTTTTTAAATAACAAAAAAAAGAGAGAATTTTAAAGTAAAACGATTTTAAAGATTGGAAACTCACATCATATTTCATCAGTACAATAAAAAAAATCTCATCAATTCAATATTTATAGCTAAAATATAACATATTTGTAACACGCTTCGTGGAATAATAAGGTATGAACGGGTTTCTGTAGATTTTTTCGGTACAAATTTTATGACTTGTATATAACCACATACAAACATTAACGCACAATTGATAGAATGCTTCTAGAAAAAAAACACAATTTATTATGAATAACTATAAATCTCATTGCAATGATATAATAACACACATATGAAACTTATTTCCACTTTGCATTGCAATATTTAATCAATGAAGAAGATAATAGCAACAACTAAGAAAGTGTGAATCAAAAGATGAAGAGCGGTAAATGGGACTCAAAATGGGAATACGAGACCGATAAAAATGACTCAATGTAATTAGGTGTCATTAGCTCAATTGGCAGAGACTTTGGTTCCGGTAAGGGTTGAGGTTCTGGGTTCAAGTCCCAGATGACTTATTGATTTTACTACCTTCGATAATTTTTTGTTTGATTTTTCTACATTTCGATGTATTTTTGTCTCTCGGGTGTGTTAAGATCAACAAATATATTTAAAAGAAAAAAAAATAATAATAAAATGAATAAGAATACTGTGTATACTGATAAGGTATGCTTGGCTTCCGAAACATGTTGATATTTATAACTTAAATAGTGGTTTAAGCAAAACATGCATCAAATTAATAAAAATTACGTTATTCATACCATTGTTCTTAATATAAAAATATCTACATGGCTCAAAAGCAAAGCTCCTTAAAAGCTCCTTAAAACTTTATACTAGTTATTTAAAATTATATTTTAAATGACAAGAATAAAAATGATATTTTAAATAAATCGGGGGTTCATAAATTAATTTATAACTATTGTAACTTTTTATATGGGTTAATAATAATAATTGGATTACTTCTATAGCGCCGTTTTCGTGAGAAAATCACCTCAAGGGTTATTACTGAAGTTAAGGAGCATCGAGGTATTTAAGTAATAATAATTATTCTCAATTTGCCAACCATATTTTGGAAACTTTTGACATAAATAAAGGTTTAAAATTTTTACTTACGAATACAACTGGATTACATTTAGATAATTTTAAATTTTTAAACAGGATTAATAGTCAATAAAATGTTATTAATAAACAAGATATATTTTTTTAAATAGACATCTCATTAATAACTGTATTAATAATAATATTTATATTTAAATTTAGTGGTAATATATATTATTTTCTTTTTTATGCCTTGTTATTTTCTTGATTTCGTTTATATTAATAACAAAAATAGAATATTCTATTTTAAATTTCGAATACGAATTTATTATTAAATATTCTATAATAAATTTTTTTTAATAATTTCAATTACTTTTTATTAATTATTTACCTACTTTCATCACTTATTGTCAATTTTTGTTTATGTTTGTAATTTTATTAGTCTATACTTGTAAATATTTTTAGATTTTTTTTTAATCCTGTTGGGGGAGCTTTGCTTATGAAACATGTAGATATTTATATATTAAAAACAGTGGTTTAAACAAAGTAATTTTTATTAATTTATTAATTATGACGCCACAAAGTGATTTTGACCTGGTAAACTGTTTTCTTATACGATTCTATATTATCAAAATGTTATGCAAATCAATATTTTCACGAAAAAGTTTGACATAGGGTGAAAGCAAACCACATTGGCTAAGTTTCCGCTTCCTAAGGACCCGGATAATTCAGGCAGGAGGGTTATGTTCCCTTTTCCTTTTGTCGAGGCTCTTCTGGCGATAGGCGATTCGGCTTCCGGAAAAACATCCCCATGGCGGTTGTCGGTTGTTATGTGAAGCGATTTGCTTGGTTAAGGCGCACGTTACACCAAATTTGAAGAGATATGGACGGTTCATGCATTATATTATCGTCGGTAATATCAAAATTCAAATACAGGCTGCTCTTTATTTGATATATTTCTGAAATTTGGTGGTAAACATCGATTAGGGTTGAGCTAAAATCTGACAGTTTAAATGAACTATAATGTATTTATTCTGATCAAATTATTTTTTTAATTTGGTCAGGTGAGATTCGGTTTTCTGGATACTATTTTTTCGTACTTTTAATGACTTTATATAACCTGGATGGTTTGGGCATGTAGAGCGAATGAACGCTAGCTCAGTCGGTAGAGCATGAGACTCTTAATCTCAGGGTCGTGGGTTCGGGCCCCACGTTGGGCGCCAGTGTAATAATTAGGATTTGACTGGATGTAGGAATGCGGGAGAAGGAGAGGAGGAAGGTTGGGAAAAAGCGGTTACGGGAGACAGATCATTTGTACAGACTTACCCGGAGAGTGGTGTCCCTCCAGGGACCTCGGCTCCGGGCATTCGACTAGCTCAGTTTCGGCAGGCCAAGAAGCTCCTCTGCAGGGTCGTAGGCCGACAGGCAGTCTTATAATTGGGAACTGGGACTCCAATACTTTGTCAAATGAAACTACTGAATGCTTTCAAACTCAGGGTTTAATTTAGAGGAAGGTACAGACACGGTGAGTAATATTATGATGACCAGTAGGCTAACCTAACCTCAAATGAAAGTTACGGGTGATTTCTATCTGATATTATTCTAAACGGGCATGTAAACAGGGACTCGAATAAGTTACAACACAAATAGGGGGAATGTAAAGACAGCTCACAGTTTAGGTTGTAGCGGCGAATGTAGAAGCAATTAATAGCCACCCAACATGGCTGCTCGCGTGCTCCTTTTCGAGACGTAGTCGGCGGCGTGCCGGGGATGCCATCTCCAGAGCGGGTGAGGGCGAGTGCTTCCGAGGCCGGGTGCGAGCAGAGAATGCTTCCGAACCCGGGTGCGAGGAGAGAATGTGGCATGTGTGCGTGCGAGGTGTCGTTTGCTGGCGTGCGTGGCGCTGACGTCGCTTTTACGAGTGGCTAGTTTTTAGGAACTTACTGACGTTACGTAACAGAGTGTAAGAAGAATGTATGACGCGAATGTGAATGGAAGAAAAAGCCGGGGACGCCCGAAAAACACATAGTACGATCAAGTCCGGTCAGTGGCTGAGTTGGCATCGCGTTTGGGTCTCACTCAGGCGTCGTGAGTTCAATTCCTCGGCTGGCTAAGTCCTCCATTACGACACAAGCAACACCTTCCGCTTACTGTGATGGTACTAGGAGATTTTCAAATATTGTCAGGTTATTCGTAACCAGGGAATATTTGTCTTTCTTTAAAAAAAAAAGAAAAAGTGAACCAAATACTTGAGTCGGGCTATGTCAGAAATCGGAATAACAGAAGAGAATGTATGAGGCTTTGTATGAATGTGAATGAAGCAAGAAGTGTATGCCAATATCGAGTTGTTTTGCGGTCCGTCCTCTCTGCCCACCCCTGCGGAGAAACGTCGTGATGGTTAGTTAGTTATATCACACCTTTAAAAAGTGTTACGATTCATGCGTGTGTTGATTTATCATGGAGCCGATTTTATGCTTCGTATAATTTGACATTATAGAGAATTTTTTTTTTCAATTAGATTAGACGACTTTTGGGAAACAATTTCTTCGACAAGAATATTGAATTTACAAATATATTTTTTATTTTATTTTTTTTTTATTTTAGCTCTTGTAAAACTTATAATACTACAAATAAGTTGTCATTGGGGATAACATGAATCAGATGATGACTCCCGCGGAAAAAGAAATGAAAAAAGTATTATCGATTAATGGTCAAATTTGAAAAATTGTTCTACGGTTAAAATGATAAAGACAAGTTTAATCCCGGTCTCATCTAAATGTTCTTTAAGCACATTTTCCAATCTTCTGAGGCAGGTTGAATTTGTGTAGAAGGAAAAATTATTTAAAGAAATAAACACCCGGATAGCCGTCAATGAAATAAGAAATAATTTAGGGAAGTCCTTTAGCATGAAGCATTAATTATTGACAAAAAACAATGGGTTAATTTAAAGATACTTTAAATCACTGAAGCCAGGATTAATAAACTTGCCCTAAGTACAATTTTGACGGCTGGAGGCAAAGGTGACGTGACACCCATTTCAACATTAGCCTAGTTCACTGCCGTCCACGTTTGTTACGAGTGATTTTGACAGCGGTAAGCAAATTGCAAAAGATTTATAAAAAGTGCAAACTTAAATACCCCAACAAAATTTTCGGTGTTTTTAAAGAAAAACCTTTTTACTTATTTGCTGTTTCAAATTATTGGCACACCTCGCTCACCCCTCGTCTCCGTATTTTGAGATCTTCCCCTTGCGTGTTAGGACATCTGTGTGTATGATTTACTCTGTGCTTCAAATAAAGTAAATCTTTCTTTATCTTCCAACAGAAAACAATCGGGAGAAAATTTTCCAACAGAAAAGATTTCAGGAACGTTATCGAAACCCAGAAACCAGGAATCCACGAATTAGGGAAAGATATTCCTGTATACGACCCCTTCCTTGCATTGCATCACGCTGTGTATACGTGAAATCAACGTTTGGTTATGCAAGCAGAAATTATTGGATACGTCAATCCGTATTATTTGCAGTTGAATGCGTTAATTAACTTGTTACAGCAGCGTCAACATGCAAGCGCGTTATGTAATCTCCTCCAAGAGATGCTTACGTATTATGCAATACCTTATGTTTTATGTGATACACCTCGCGTTAACTCAATGGGTAGGAAACTATGTAATTTCGCACATATCCATATTTCATGATTTTTTTTACTCCACGTAACCAGCGGGACGTTTAGTATAGTTAAAATATGTACACTCGTACCATAAATACAATTTTTTTATTTATCTGTACTCTTCTCACTTCTGTTTATTTTGTGCACAAGTGATCCGGAATTATTTATTTCTTCACGAGGACTAATTTATCACAGCTATCCTGATGATTACTTTCTTCTTAAAATTAGTGATACTTGCAAAGTTGATGATTGTAGGTCATCTGTTGTACACTGTATTGACGAGGTGTCAAACTAAACTATGCACTATATTGATGAGATGTATAAAAATAGACTTGAGCTGAAAGCATTATTTTATTTCGTTGCATGACCTAGAAGGCAGCATTTAATCTTTTTAGTGGATATTATTCTCTTAAAATCAGTTAGTTTTCTTGGGGTTCTTGGACCCAAATATTGTTCCAATGAGCACTCAACTTGGCAATACGGTAAAGTCTAGATTATTTTTTCTATGACAATTGAACTCCATAAAAATATGTCACCTAACGGATTCTGCTAAGAGCCTTGTAGTTTCCAGATTGGAATACTGCTATAGGTTGTATGCTGGTCTGCATAATGTACATTTGAACAGACTACGAGGAGTGTTCAACAGATCAGCTCGTCTAGTGTGCGGTTCCACCAAATACTGTCATATCACACCTCTTCTACGTAATTGCCTACACTGACTTTGAGTCAGTGAAAGAGTTCAGTTTAAAATTTCTCTTTGGTATATAAGGCAATGGCTAATTGGCTAACACCATCATACATGACTGAGATATACTTGGACAATCTTACTCAGAGGCAACTCACGCTCAGATTATTCGAGTATGATGCGTCGAAGAGACTGGTCGAACCCTCTCGTACGAATGGTACTAAATTTGGGGACAGAGCTTTCAATGTACCAGGTCAACATTCTTGGAATGACTTTTCAACCGGGTTGAGGTCAGAAAGCAATTTCAAAACCTCTGAGAAAAATCTAAAAACATATCTGTTTAAAAGGCTTACAAATTTTAACAAGATGTAATGAGCCCTCGAGGTGATATTAGTTGCTAAATGGCGCTAGAGAAAAATCTACCATTTCATTCTTATTCTTATTTATACTGGATTACAAAATTTATCAAAAAATTATACTTACATTTAACATGCCTCCCATAAGCCTTTTTGTGCTTTTGTATTCATTTGGTTTCTAAGTAAATTGGTTTTACCAGGAATAAATCAGATTAGGCACCATAAAAACAGAAATCGGGTAGGAATAAATAAAATCATATAAGTAATTCGTCGCAAT
Organism: Halesus radiatus; assembly: GCA_022606495.2. Taxonomy (NCBI): domain Eukaryota; kingdom Metazoa; phylum Arthropoda; class Insecta; order Trichoptera; family Limnephilidae; genus Halesus; species Halesus radiatus. Next base: position 115,418 of record JAHDVE020000149.1, on the reverse strand, counting down.
GTAGATTATCCTCAGTTTGAAAATGGCTTTGAATTCCGAAACAGCTCTCATAACAATAAAAACTAAAATACTTGCTGAACTAAATAATAACATTATTAAATTTGATTTGCATTAAATTAATTTTTTTTTTGTAGAATTGTCAATGACATTTTCATTTTATTTATAATCAAATTAAATGCATGATCTGTAGTAAGCCACCTATGGCAGCAATTGATTTTTGGATAAAACGTTTCACTTTACTTATCTGAACTGTTCATTTCTGAAGCTTTGTCTAATTCCATCAGCTCTCGGAAGGTCTAAGTCTATGAAACCAAAGTGCATCCCAGAAAACTAAGTTTCGAGATCGCTTTCAAAGCATTATGCCCTACTGCTGTACCTAATGTCGCTTGTAAACTAACCACATAATTCAGCAGAATTCGGATCAACACTCATCTCTTCGGAAAATCAAAACTTAATACGAAGAATCAAGTTAATCCATAGCTGGCCCGCAGCATATAAAGCACATAAAATTGATTATCCTATCTAAAAAATAAGACTTTTGTTACAGTAACTCCACACAGGAGGCTCTGAGGGAAATAAATTCCCTTAAGGTCTATATCATCTTTGGGGATGTTGTGTGAATGGTCTTTTAGAGGGTAGGAAGGAGTGAACACTAGTCTTGAAGAGACCCGTGTTGTAGGAGGTAGGAAACACAGAGACCGGAAGATCATTCCACAGCCGAGCTGTTGAACACAATAACGAGTCGTAGAAGCGACCCGTTCTCAAGTGACAAATGTCAACTGTATACAAATATTGGGCACACGTTTGGCGTGTTTCCCGACTATACAACGGTGCCGAAGGGATCAATGACGCTAGTACAAGGACAGCATTCCCACCTGACGTCTGTGCTCCAAAGGTTGCAACCCGTTTATTAAGATAGGCGAATCTATCAAACGGACCTCCCGTTTTTGTACAGAGTCAAGAGCTTTTTCCGATATTTTGGGGCTCCCGACCAGAAGTGACCGCCAAATTCTATGACAAAAGACGCGAATGTGAAAAAAAAGCTATTTTTTAACGATAAAATCATAATATTACAGAATTTGCAGATGTAATCCAAAAAATGCATTCCATATTCTCTCATTCTCTGCACCCCTATAAGAAGTGTTATATAAAATGGTAGATGAATACCAAGTAGGTATTCTTGCTACTGTGCTCATTTCCATATTGTTCAAACTATAAGCTCCTAAAGCTCGGTCAAACAAGTAAAGGTGTGACCTATGTGCTGTAATTGTGTCCATACAATTCATTCGCAATCCTCTTGTGATATTCTCAGGCAGTTACTTTAATACGATATCGCAATATTGCCGTTGCAATTCATGCAAAGTTAGTTCGTAGTGCGGCTGAGCAAAGCGAGACCGCATTACATTAAATTAACTTAACGATGCACATAATAGGAACACAACATGCATCCCTTAATTCACAGGGTCATCGCCAAGTTGCACATATATCTACTGTTAGTTAAAGTGAATGATCGTGGTGATAACGATGCACATTAATAGGAACACAACATGGATCCCTTAATTCACAGGGTCATCGCCAATTTGCACATATTGTTTACTGTTAGTTATAGTGAATGATCGTGGTGATAACGATGCAAATTAATACCAACACAACATGCATCCCTTAATTCACAGGGTCATCGCCAAGTTTTACATATGTCTACTGTTAGTTAAAGTGAATGATCGTGGTGATAACGATGCACATTAATAGGAACACAACATGCATCCCTTAATTCACAGGGTCATCGCCAATTTACACATATTGTTTACTGTTAGTTAAAGTGAATGATCGTGGTGATAACGATGCACATTAATAGGAACACAACATGCATCCCTTAATTCACAGGGTCATCGCCAATTTACACATATTGTTTACTGTTAGTTAAAGTGAATGATCGTGGTGATAACGATGCACATTAATAGGAACACAACATGCATCCCTTAATTCACAGGGTCATCGCCAATTTGCACATATGTCTACTGTTAGTTAAAGAGTATGATGGTGGTGATAATTTATTTAGAAGTTAACATGGCGCTTTTTCATTACGTGTTACTCATGAAGATTTCTAAATGTTGGAGCTAGTGGAACAATGATGTAGCTATTTGTTGAATGTTAGAATATTACAGGTTATGGAAAATGAGTCGAAAATTTTTAGATTGTTTATGTGAAAGAGATTAAGGTTTTTTAAAAATATGTGTATGTAAATTCCGCACAATTTCGTAGGCTGGTATGGGTATCTCCGCCCTGGGAACCATTTATTGGATAACCAACACCTTTGCCATAAGTCACCCCAAGTCGTTTGCGATGTTTGGTGACTTAGCAGAGGTGCCCTGGTTCAAGGGGAGAGATTTGTCCTTACTTGGCGGCGGATGCGTTTACCCACCAAACGCATGGCGGATAGGATAGGGAGATGCCGTAAGGGGAGACCCTTTGACCTCTCAAACTGGAATTTCTCAACAGTGGGTGGGATGGATTCATACGTCCGTCGCTCCTGGACACACTTGCCCCCAGATTCCAACCAAATAGAAGTTAATGAAAAAAAAAGAAGGAAAAAAGAATCTTAACTGGTCTCCGCTAACCGGAGCCAGTGAAAATATGGCATTCCCGACTGGGATATGTTGTATGATTGAAAGATATGAAGAAGGGAAGGAAATGGAGAAAAGAAGGGACTGATGCTTTCAGTATCAGCCTGGCGGAATACCACAATGCAGAATTGAAACGTTGTTTAAAAATGGCTTTAGGCGAATTCGTGACAAGATCCAAATAGCAAGTAACTTCCCTCCTCTTCCTTTTCTTTCTACCCTCAGACACCATCATCTTCTCCATCATTTTCTCCTGGCTACACCCTTCAGCCTTACAGAATTCCTCAAATAAGGAGCTGTAGTCATACTGGCTCCGGCAGTTGGGTTTCTTGTGCGGCATTATTCACACAAACAAAAAACAAAATAATTGATATTCAATTTATTGCAATAACTTATTGAAGTTTATAAACCCTTACTGTAATATTTAATCATTGAAGAACTTAATATTAAGAAATCTCAATGAAACATGAAACAGAAAAAGGAACAGATAATAAAAAGGTAACGGTCACAACAAAAATATAGGAATTCATTGAGGATAACGTTGGTAATAATTCTTAACATTTAGTCTTAAAGAGATTTATCCACTATGTACATTTGTTAATAAATTAAGTAACAAATAAGGTCTCAATAGCCCAATTGTTAGAGAGGATCTGGGTTTGAGTTACAGTTAGAACCGTTAACTTTTTATTTTGTGTTTTTTCTGTTTCTTGTTTCATTGAGAATTTTTAATATTATCTTTTTCAATGATGAAATAATTGCTTAACAGAAAATCTGATCTGATTGGTGGCGAAATACACACCAAAATCATTACTTTTTATATGAATACCGTCCCAAACTGCTCCCAACCGTTTGGAGCCAGTGAGACTATGGCATTACCAATTGGGGAATGTTGTGATGCTGAAGGTATTGTGGTGGGGAAGGAGAAGGGGGAGAGGAAGGTGGGGAAAGGGGAAATACCTGACTATTCAGATCTGGTCACCAAACACGGCGAAAAGCCATTTCAAGCAACATTTCAAATCTGAATTCAAGTCTTCCACCAGGGCGATACTGAGAGTATCTTCCACTCTGGAACGTGCGCAAATATGCTATATATTATTTTTAAATGAATTAATTGTGAAACAACACAAATTAATTAAATAAAAACTACTTGCGCACGCCGGGATTTGAACCCGTGACCTTCGGATTCGTAGTCGAGAGCCTTACCCCTCGACCATAGAGGCCGTCAAATAATAAAACATATGAAAATACCGTAATATAATAATTTTCAGATGTCTGTTAAGCTTTCTTTATTTCCTTGCATTTTTGATTATTTATCAAGCTTTAAATAAGTGGCGCTTGTCTCCGCGTGGCGGCGGCACTGCGTTCTGCACAGTATACCGCATATCAAGTGTCTGGGCGGTTTTCACTGGCTGTGACGTGAAGCTATCAGTACGTCAAGCACATTATTTATTCCGAGAATACCAAAAACGTAGCGCTCGTCTTAACACGCCGGTTTATTGACGTGAACAGAAATATTACTACATAATATTTATTTGAAAATGTTTTGTCCTTGTAACCTGTTTGATTGTGAAGCAAAATTTTGAAAGTTCGTCATTTTTCCAGCGATACATTTGTTACCTTAGTAAAAATGACCACCAGCATATTCTTAAAGATAGTAAAACACCATCCTCGATTTATTTTTATTTTTAATAATGATTACTATAATAATAATAATCGGATTATTTTTATAGCGCCGTTTTTGTGAAAAATCACCTCAAGGGCGCTGTACAAATATTACGTCCTATTCTTATATTACGTCTATTCCACGATTTTTTTTTTACATTTATTTTCTCTTTTTGGACAGGCTATCATTACACATTAAAATAACACATTATTTATAGACCATATAAAGAGATGCAGTTAAATTATCAAAACTAAATTTAATGTTAAATTGAAAAAAAAGAAGCTAACTGTATTTATTCCTTACGATATATTGCAAAACGCTAATACAAATGATAGAGTGATTGTTTCCATAATATTCAAGAATGTGTTTAAGCTAAGACAATGAATTATTATCCATATTTTTTAGGATAAATAACACAGAATATTCTTAAAATGGGAGAGCGGCGGGGGAGGATGGTGGCCGGGGGTTTGATCCATAGGGCCCTCAAAATCTTCTTTGTCTTGGTGACGCACCTGGGCGGCGTGACGGGACGGTTGGTGTTGTTTGGCACGTACGCCAGGTGGCGCTTGTCGGCCGGCTTCAGGATCTGGAAGGAGCACTTCAGCGTGTCGTCCACTGACATCATTGCTCCTAAGAACTCATGCCCGTCCTCTACCACCTGATGCACCCGACAGATCAGTTCAAAGTCGTGCTTGTTGAGGAACTTGGCCACTATCTCAATGACGAAGGTGAAAGTGAAGCTCGTTCTCGCCCCAGCCGGCAGTGTCCTTGTTGGGGTCGGACCACAGCAGGTCGCAGAGCAGCCTCTGGTCGGGCACTTCCCGTTTGTATACAATATTTTTTACAACCACCGTAGCCCGAATAGCCGTTTCTTTTCACTTTTGGCACTTCACTAGTACATGTGGTGACGACCGACCGCCAGATGTGACCGATGCCTGATGCGTTAATTCGGAAGAGCGAAGCAGATTTCAACTCAAAATATTTGAAATATTTGGGTCTTTATTATACACTTGATTTAAGCTCGAGACGGCAGCACTAATATTATGTAATGTTTATAAATGTAACCTAAAAATTATTGCGGTTATTTTATGCCATTTTTACACCGGGAAAATTAAGAACTTCCCAATATTTCCAAGATAAACCAACAAGCAGCCGGCATCCACGAGGGCCTAGACTATAGGGTGTAAGACCAACTAATGATAATAATAATAATAATTGGATGATTTGTATAACACCGTTTTTATGAAAAATCATCTCAACGGTCCTGTTTTGATATTGACTATTTACACAACACAAAATATTCTAAATATTGGTATTAATTTGAAAATAATTTTAGAAGATTATTAATAATCAAATATCTCTTTTAAATTGCTATCTCCTAAATTTATTTTCACATTAATAACTCTATTTAGAATATTTTTAATAGAAATTTTACTAATAATAAATATTATTATTTTATTTATTATTCTTTCTTATTTTCTTGATTTTATGTATGTTAATAAAATAAATAACATGTTTAATGTATTTCTAATATATATATATTTTATTTTATTTAATGCTTTGTAATTATTTAATATATATTTTTTAATGTAAATCAATTTTAATAATGTTATTATTAAGTTCTGCAAGTACGATATTTTAGTTTTTATTATTGTGACAGCTGTTTCGGCATTCAAGACTATTTTCAAACTGCGGTTAATCCACATTACGACGACTTATTTAGGATTAACCGCACTTGGAGTTCTACGAATTAAACACAAAAACATTTAATATTTTTACATGCTTAATTAATTACTTACCTACTTTCATCACTTATCGTTCATTTTTGTATATGTTTGTAATTTATATATTCCTACATTATTATTTTGATATGTTTATTATATGTATATTCTTGTTATTATTTTTTAATAAACTATGTATCCTGATGAGAGGAGCATCGCTTCCAAAACATGTTGATATTTAAATATTAAACAGTGGTTATTTTTTAACGATAAAATCATAATATTACAGAATTTGCAGATGTAATCCAAAAAATGCATTCCATATTCTCTCATTCTCTGCACCCCTATAAGAAGTGTTATATAAAATGGTAGATGAATACCAAGTAGGTATTCTTGCTACTGTGCTCATTTCCATATTGTTCAAACTATAAGCTCCTAAAGCTCGGTCAAACAAGTAAAGGTGTGACCTATGTGCTGTAATTGTGTCCATACAATTCATTCGCAATCCTCTTGTGATATTCTCAGGCAGTTACTTTAATACGATATCGCAATATTGCCGTTGCAATTCATGCAAAGTTAGTTCGTAGTGCGGCTGAGCAAAGCGAGACCGCATTACATTAAATTAACTTAACGATGCACATAATAGGAACACAACATGCATCCCTTAATTCACAGGGTCATCGCCAAGTTGCACATATATCTACTGTTAGTTAAAGTGAATGATCGTGGTGATAACGATGCACATTAATAGGAACACAACATGGATCCCTTAATTCACAGGGTCATCGCCAATTTGCACATATTGTTTACTGTTAGTTATAGTGAATGATCGTGGTGATAACGATGCAAATTAATACCAACACAACATGCATCCCTTAATTCACAGGGTCATCGCCAAGTTTTACATATGTCTACTGTTAGTTAAAGTGAATGATCGTGGTGATAACGATGCACATTAATAGGAACACAACATGCATCCCTTAATTCACAGGGTCATCGCCAATTTACACATATTGTTTACTGTTAGTTAAAGTGAATGATCGTGGTGATAACGATGCACATTAATAGGAACACAACATGCATCCCTTAATTCACAGGGTCATCGCCAATTTACACATATTGTTTACTGTTAGTTAAAGTGAATGATCGTGGTGATAACGATGCACATTAATAGGAACACAACATGCATCCCTTAATTCACAGGGTCATCGCCAATTTGCACATATGTCTACTGTTAGTTAAAGAGTATGATGGTGGTGATAATTTATTTAGAAGTTAACATGGCGCTTTTTCATTACGTGTTACTCATGAAGATTTCTAAATGTTGGAGCTAGTGGAACAATGATGTAGCTATTTGTTGAATGTTAGAATATTACAGGTTATGGAAAATGAGTCGAAAATTTTTAGATTGTTTATGTGAAAGAGATTAAGGTTTTTTAAAAATATGTGTATGTAAATTCCGCACAATTTCGTAGGCTGGTATGGGTATCTCCGCCCTGGGAACCATTTATTGGATAACCAACACCTTTGCCATAAGTCACCCCAAGTCGTTTGCGATGTTTGGTGACTTAGCAGAGGTGCCCTGGTTCAAGGGGAGAGATTTGTCCTTACTTGGCGGCGGATGCGTTTACCCACCAAACGCATGGCGGATAGGATAGGGAGATGCCGTAAGGGGAGACCCTTTGACCTCTCAAACTGGAATTTCTCAACAGTGGGTGGGATGGATTCATACGTCCGTCGCTCCTGGACACACTTGCCCCCAGATTCCAACCAAATAGAAGTTAATGAAAAAAAAAGAAGGAAAAAAGAATCTTAACTGGTCTCCGCTAACCGGAGCCAGTGAAAATATGGCATTCCCGACTGGGATATGTTGTATGATTGAAAGATATGAAGAAGGGAAGGAAATGGAGAAAAGAAGGGACTGATGCTTTCAGTATCAGCCTGGCGGAATACCACAATGCAGAATTGAAACGTTGTTTAAAAATGGCTTTAGGCGAATTCGTGACAAGATCCAAATAGCAAGTAACTTCCCTCCTCTTCCTTTTCTTTCTACCCTCAGACACCATCATCTTCTCCATCATTTTCTCCTGGCTACACCCTTCAGCCTTACAGAATTCCTCAAATAAGGAGCTGTAGTCATACTGGCTCCGGCAGTTGGGTTTCTTGTGCGGCATTATTCACACAAACAAAAAACAAAATAATTGATATTCAATTTATTGCAATAACTTATTGAAGTTTATAAACCCTTACTGTAATATTTAATCATTGAAGAACTTAATATTAAGAAATCTCAATGAAACATGAAACAGAAAAAGGAACAGATAATAAAAAGGTAACGGTCACAACAAAAATATAGGAATTCATTGAGGATAACGTTGGTAATAATTCTTAACATTTAGTCTTAAAGAGATTTATCCACTATGTACATTTGTTAATAAATTAAGTAACAAATAAGGTCTCAATAGCCCAATTGTTAGAGAGGATCTGGGTTTGAGTTACAGTTAGAACCGTTAACTTTTTATTTTGTGTTTTTTCTGTTTCTTGTTTCATTGAGAATTTTTAATATTATCTTTTTCAATGATGAAATAATTGCTTAACAGAAAATCTGATCTGATTGGTGGCGAAATACACACCAAAATCATTACTTTTTATATGAATACCGTCCCAAACTGCTCCCAACCGTTTGGAGCCAGTGAGACTATGGCATTACCAATTGGGGAATGTTGTGATGCTGAAGGTATTGTGGTGGGGAAGGAGAAGGGGGAGAGGAAGGTGGGGAAAGGGGAAATACCTGACTATTCAGATCTGGTCACCAAACACGGCGAAAAGCCATTTCAAGCAACATTTCAAATCTGAATTCAAGTCTTCCACCAGGGCGATACTGAGAGTATCTTCCACTCTGGAACGTGCGCAAATATGCTATATATTATTTTTAAATGAATTAATTGTGAAACAACACAAATTAATTAAATAAAAACTACTTGCGCACGCCGGGATTTGAACCCGTGACCTTCGGATTCGTAGTCGAGAGCCTTACCCCTCGACCATAGAGGCCGTCAAATAATAAAACATATGAAAATACCGTAATATAATAATTTTCAGATGTCTGTTAAGCTTTCTTTATTTCCTTGCATTTTTGATTATTTATCAAGCTTTAAATAAGTGGCGCTTGTCTCCGCGTGGCGGCGGCACTGCGTTCTGCACAGTATACCGCATATCAAGTGTCTGGGCGGTTTTCACTGGCTGTGACGTGAAGCTATCAGTACGTCAAGCACATTATTTATTCCGAGAATACCAAAAACGTAGCGCTCGTCTTAACACGCCGGTTTATTGACGTGAACAGAAATATTACTACATAATATTTATTTGAAAATGTTTTGTCCTTGTAACCTGTTTGATTGTGAAGCAAAATTTTGAAAGTTCGTCATTTTTCCAGCGATACATTTGTTACCTTAGTAAAAATGACCACCAGCATATTCTTAAAGATAGTAAAACACCATCCTCGATTTATTTTTATTTTTAATAATGATTACTATAATAATAATAATCGGATTATTTTTATAGCGCCGTTTTTGTGAAAAATCACCTCAAGGGCGCTGTACAAATATTACGTCCTATTCTTATATTACGTCTATTCCACGATTTTTTTTTTACATTTATTTTCTCTTTTTGGACAGGCTATCATTACACATTAAAATAACACATTATTTATAGACCATATAAAGAGATGCAGTTAAATTATCAAAACTAAATTTAATGTTAAATTGAAAAAAAAGAAGCTAACTGTATTTATTCCTTACGATATATTGCAAAACGCTAATACAAATGATAGAGTGATTGTTTCCATAATATTCAAGAATGTGTTTAAGCTAAGACAATGAATTATTATCCATATTTTTTAGGATAAATAACACAGAATATTCTTAAAATGGGAGAGCGGCGGGGGAGGATGGTGGCCGGGGGTTTGATCCATAGGGCCCTCAAAATCTTCTTTGTCTTGGTGACGCACCTGGGCGGCGTGACGGGACGGTTGGTGTTGTTTGGCACGTACGCCAGGTGGCGCTTGTCGGCCGGCTTCAGGATCTGGAAGGAGCACTTCAGCGTGTCGTCCACTGACATCATTGCTCCTGCATTATCGAATTCCCCGCAGTAGTTGGGCGCCGAGTAGTGGGTGAGCAGTTGCTTCTTGGCAAAGAACTCATGCCCGTCCTCTACCACCTGATGCACCCGACAGATCAGTTCAAAGTCGTGCTTGTTGAGGAACTTGGCCACTATCTCAATGACGAAGGTGAAAGTGAAGCTCGTTCTCGCCCCAGCCGGCAGTGTCCTTGTTGGGGTCGGACCACAGCAGGTCGCAGAGCAGCCTCTGGTCGGGCACTTCCCGTTTGTATACAATATTTTTTACAACCACCGTAGCCCGAATAGCCGTTTCTTTTCACTTTTGGCACTTCACTAGTACATGTGGTGACGACCGACCGCCAGATGTGACCGATGCCTGATGCGTTAATTCGGAAGAGCGAAGCAGATTTCAACTCAAAATATTTGAAATATTTGGGTCTTTATTATACACTTGATTTAAGCTCGAGACGGCAGCACTAATATTATGTAATGTTTATAAATGTAACCTAAAAATTATTGCGGTTATTTTATGCCATTTTTACACCGGGAAAATTAAGAACTTCCCAATATTTCCAAGATAAACCAACAAGCAGCCGGCATCCACGAGGGCCTAGACTATAGGGTGTAAGACCAACTAATGATAATAATAATAATAATTGGATGATTTGTATAACACCGTTTTTATGAAAAATCATCTCAACGGTCCTGTTTTGATATTGACTATTTACACAACACAAAATATTCTAAATATTGGTATTAATTTGAAAATAATTTTAGAAGATTATTAATAATCAAATATCTCTTTTAAATTGCTATCTCCTAAATTTATTTTCACATTAATAACTCTATTTAGAATATTTTTAATAGAAATTTTACTAATAATAAATATTATTATTTTATTTATTATTCTTTCTTATTTTCTTGATTTTATGTATGTTAATAAATAAATAACATGTTTAATGTATTTCTAATATATATATATTTTATTTTATTTAATGCTTTGTAATTATTTAATATATATTTTTTAATGTAAATCAATTTTAATAATGTTATTATTAAGTTCTGCAAGTACGATATTTTAGTTTTTATTATTGTGACAGCTGTTTCGGCATTCAAGACTATTTTCAAACTGCGGTTAATCCACATTACGACGACTTATTTAGGATTAACCGCACTTGGAGTTCTACGAATTAAACACAAAAACATTTAATATTTTTACATGCTTAATTAATTACTTACCTACTTTCATCACTTATCGTTCATTTTTGTATATGTTTGTAATTTATATATTCCTACATTATTATTTTGATATGTTTATTATATGTATATTCTTGTTATTATTTTTTAATAAACTATGTATCCTGATGAGAGGAGCATCGCTTCCAAAACATGTTGATATTTAAATATTAAACAGTGGTGTGCACAAAATATTTCTGATTCATTTTATTAATAATGAAAATACAAAGTATTTTCAGTTTTTTTGAAGAAAGATATAAGAAAATTATCTAGAACAATATGTGTTATTTCAATGTTTTTCTCAATAAATTTTTACCAAACGTAAACGATTTCGTGAGCTGATAATAGTTGCTTTGATAGACCTAAATTCAAAGGAGGGCGGGCGTTTCTAAAATGTGTAATTTTTATTTATATATATTCTAATGAGGGTTTTATTATATTATTATTAATTATTAAACGTACTTTTTTTCATATCGTGTTTGAACATAATTATTAACGATTGTTCGATATCTGTCGCACTGGGAAAATTCCTGTGTCGAGAAGTGTTTCGTTCACGAGCTTTACCTGGAACTATATATTCGTTCATTAATTGATCGAGACTGCAGTACAATATCGTTTAAAGCCGTAGGCTTATTAAAAACGTTTGAAGATTTTTCAATATTAAATGAATATTTAAATTTAATTTAAAACTTTTCAAATAAAAAAGCCAATATATAAAATACCAAACACGTTAAACCTTTCCCCTACGGGGCTAAAAAAAGGGGCTAGCTCCGGTGCTGTACACTCATTGAACACATTCAGAAATTTGCGGTTTTAAAAATAAATAAAATTGTGTAATTTAACATATCTTACTTATGTAAATCATTATAATAAGAGTACCTGCATTTGAACACATAAATATAATATTGCATATAAGTAAACACAAAAAGAAACAACATAATTTTATACTTTTATCCAGATTTAAATAGTTTCAAATAACCTAGCTTTACTCAATAAAAAAAACTGTACTGATTCACACTCATACTTTAACATTGATGTGCAAAATTTGTCAACGACATCGAAGTATTTGTTCCCCAGGTGTTGAATCCGTCGCATATGTAATAATATTTCGACGCTGAAGTTGACTTATCACAATGAAATGGTACCATATACGAGAAAAAGTACACGAATAGTAAAAAATACTGTCTTGTTCTACCAGGTACATGAAAAGAAATCAAATATAGCAGTTCAGGGATATAAAACATTGAATTAACAATCTTAAATGAACATACATAATCGCAAATAATTCTAGGTTCAGATAATTTTTCAAAATTGATTGAATAAAGTAGATAGTCATAGTCTATGCATTCTCCCGGAATACCAATTCTAAAATTTACATATCTTAAGAATTTACGTTGAATTCTTTCAATAGAGTGAGTGTACGAGACGTGTAGGCCCGCACAAGGGACAGTAAATATTTAGACACCGGCACACAGGGACGCATCACTATTGTGATTCGCTAGTCCTCTGAGAAAGGTGTTTGGTAGTTTCCAAGTCGGGGATGTGGTCGCCCAGAGCGTACTTGATTTGTAGCAACGGCCAGAAAGGTCGATCGCTTGAGGTGGTATCAGATGTAGGGCTCAGGTTGCGGCATATCCGGGGACGGCTTTAGGGTCGGACCGGTCGCTGCAAGCTCGTAGGTAGGCTGGGTGGCTGTCGGGCTCAGGTTGCGGCATCCGGGGACGGCTTTAGGGTTGGACCGGTCGCTGCAAGCTCGTGGTTCACTTGAGGTAACATCAGCTGTTGCTGGGTGTAGAGACTATTTCTGTCTGGCAGCGGTAAATTGAGGCATCTGAGGTGAATTAGCGTCTCGGCGGAGGTCTCTCGTCTGGTGTGGAGAGTGGGTCTGGGCAGAGTGAAGATCCCTCACTTGGTGAGGAAGGCAGGTCCGGTTAGATTGAAGATAAATTATAGTGGTCGATTTTCACGGTGAAACAGCGTTACAGTGGAGATGTTACATGGTCAGGGTCCTGAGCGAGAGTAGCGCGCGTGCCTATGCCCGAACGATTTTTATAGGGCGCCGGCAATATTATTTGCAGGTGTTATGAAATCACTGCATTTTGTGGTGTAATTTTGACTTATTTACGCTGAATTATAGGTCTTTGTATTGTATTGTATTGTATTTTATGGTGCCATCTTAACTTGGTTATTTGCCCGTGTTATGCAACAATTTATATTTGGTTATAAAGAAATATGTTTTATCTGTTTAAATTGATTCACTCTAGATACGTTTGATACAGTGAGAATAAATATTTTAAAAAAAATATATAGTTATGTAAATACTAGATAGTGTATATATTTAGGAAAAAATATATCCCTATCCCCCAAGTTAAGGGATTTAATTTGCTTTTTGAATTGTGCATATTTCAATGTTTTCATATTTTGGTTGTTTTTTTTTATTAATTTAAGACATTTTACAAAATATAATATTTTACGAAATAATAATTACATTATTATATCCTCAAAAGATTTGTATTCACATTGAACCATAATTATTAATAAACGAGTTAGAAATTAATTTGTAATCACCATATCATTAATATATACATATCAACATTTTTCGAAAGCGAATCTTTCCTCATCAGGGCATACAGAATGCAAAATAGCAATAATGTCAAATATCGTCAAATTGTAACACAACAATTTAGGAATAGACAAATTATAAACTTAAACAAAAAGTGATTAAAGCAGGCCAGTAATTAATCAAAAATGTTAATTAAAAAATATTATAACATTAAATAAGAAAATTTTATTAGAAATCAAAAAAAAAAATTATATATATACTATTAATACAAATAAGAAAATAAATTCAAGAGATAGCTATTTAAAAAAAAACTTGATTATTAATTATATTCAATTGGCTATTAACACTTTTTCTAATTTCCGAAATTTCAAATTTGTCTAATTGTAAGCCGGTTGTTTTTGTATGTAAAATTTTTAAACCTTTATTTATATCAAGATAATGATTTGTTTCCAAAACATGGTTGGCAAATTCAGAATCATTATTATTAATTAAACACCTCAAGTGATCTTTAACTATAACATTAAAATTTCTTGAACTCTTTCCTATGCAAAAAAAAGCTTCAATCGTTACGTGTCTATTAAACGTAATTAATAATCAAATAAATTTTTTTTATATGTAAATAGCTCCCCTCTTAAGGATTACTAATTTACAATTTTATTTTATATCATTTGAAGAAGTAATATATTAAGAGTTGAATTGTAAAAAAATTATATTATTCTTATTATCATTCAAAAGGCTTTTGATACCATTGAGCCATTGTAAATGAGTAAAAATACAAAAATCATATAAATTAGAGGAAAACTTTAACTCTTTGAATATTACTTAAAAAAAGTCGACCTTTATAAAAAAATCCCGAGCTTTGTGGAGCACATTCACCCGGGAATAAATAACCGTTTTCTTAGGCACAATATGTCAAAACTCGATGAATTTCTAAATTTGAAAATATTTTAATGGTTTCATCATTATTCCATCGGAAATTCTTCAAAAAGCAATATTTTTCAAAAATTCACCAAATTCGTGGTGGAATGTCACCTTGGGGTCAGGAAATAAAGTCAAGAAAGTGTTCCAGGTACAATGGGGACTAAAATAACTGAAATGTAGAATTTGGTCGCAATTGATATGGACTTAACATAATTCCATTAGAAAAACTTCTAAAGGCGAAATTTACAAAAAAATCATCAGATTTGTGGAGCA
This sequence comes from Halesus radiatus, assembly GCA_022606495.2. Taxonomy (NCBI): domain Eukaryota; kingdom Metazoa; phylum Arthropoda; class Insecta; order Trichoptera; family Limnephilidae; genus Halesus; species Halesus radiatus. The sequence continues at coordinate 100,301 of JAHDVE020000149.1, read as the reverse complement.
CTGGGATGGGGAACACTATATTGGGATGGGGAATAAAGAGCCGTTTTCTTAGGCACAATGTGTCAAAACGAAATGAATTTCTGAATTTGTAATTATTTTGATGAACATAAACGACAAATCATACATAAAATATATCCTTATTATCTAACATAAATGGCATCTTTCAGCTAGCAAAATTTTCAATTTATTTATTAATTGTTTATTTTTATACATTTTTTTTTATTCCAGCAGGTAACATATTTAAACTAGGAATCAAAATGAATTCTTTTTGATTAGAAAACCTTTGTAAATATTACAAAATTAGAAATAACTTGGAATCATGTGATCAAAAAATCACCTTATACGTTACAAACACAAAATCAATATGTTAGAGCTACAAAATTAGGTAACGAGCTGACAAAAAGACTTCAACATCCGCGTATTTTTAGTAAGGTATACATACAAACAGATTTTCTGATTTACACTTAAAATGTAGTTATTTACATGTTGTAATAACATAGTTTAGCGATGACCGTGTTGCCAGCCATCAAATCTCAAGATGAACTGCGCACTTAAACGAAATATGTTTGTCTCAACCTTGACAACGTTGTTCTTACATCATTTCCTTTCCACTATGCGTTAAAACATCCCCTAGTTTTCGAGTAAGCACCCTGAAGATAAGACTGGATGATATGACGACTTGTCCTTGAGACTTGAGACTGCGGAGATCTGTGCGAGCACTGAAGAGGGAATCCCAAGAAGTGTGATCTATATCGATTTTAAAGAAAACGGTTCTCACCAATAGGTCAACAGAACCTCCAGGCCTCAGATGGACTGATGAAATTGATTATTTGGATAACCAATGCCTCTTCGATAAATTACCTCAAGTTGTTCGCTACGCTTGGTAACATAGCAGAGGTGCCCGAGTTAGTGGAGTGCGGTTTGTCCAAGTCTTGCCGGCGGATGCGTCTGCCCACCAGTTTCGTGGTGGGCCGGAATCAGAAAAAAACTGATTGAGGGAGACCCCTTGACCTCTTCAGCCAGACTCTCATGACCCATCGCTTTGCACCGTAGTGAGAGGAATGGATTAATACGTCCATCACTCCTGGACACACTGACCCCAAAATTCCTACCCACCTTTCATACTTTTTCCTTCCCAGAACTTCCTCTCTCCTTTTTCCTTAAAAAGACCTTCCACGTAGCATAGATCTGAAAATGGGAATAAATTTAAACATTGTTAAAATTATTTTCCTCAGGGCTTCCTGAGTAGTGAGAATGCAAAAAAAATCTACACATTTTGAACATATTTGATCCTCTTCGTGGCCGAGTGGTTAAGATCCTTTGCCACAAATTCCGTGATTACGGGTTCGAACGCCAACGTTCGTATGTAATTTGAATATATTTTGTATTATTTATTGTACTATTTCATAAAATAAAATAAAAAAATATTATTTAAAAAATGTATTACGTAGTATATTTGCGGTAAGTTCCAGAGCAGATACTCACCCTGATGGAAGATCACCATTCGGAATCTAAACGTGAAATGCCGTGAATTTGGCAGCCACCTCTGGTCTGGAGCCCCCAAAATATCTGAAAAAAAATCCTTAACTCTGTGCAGAAACGGGCGGTCCGTTCGATAGATTCGCCTATCTTAACAAATGGACTGCAATCTTTGGACCACAGACGTCATGTGGGAATGCTGTCCTTGTTCTACCGGTATTTTATTGGAAGACGCTCTGAGCAATTAGCGTCATTGATCCTTTCGGCACCGGTGCATAGTTGGGAAACACGCTAAACGCGCGCCCAAGATTTGCACACGGTTCGCTCCTACGACTCGGCCTCTGTGTTCCCTCCATCCTGCAACATGGGTCTCTTCAAGGTCCAAGTTCACTCGTTTCTATCTTCTAAAAGACCCTCCACACAGCATCCCCAAAGATGATATAGGCCTTAAGGCAAATTATTTCCCTTATGGACTCCTGTTAAAAAAAAGTGTTTGGTGACCAGATCTGAAGATTCGGATATTTCCCAACCTTTCCCTATCCAATCTCCTCCTTCCTTACTTCCTTCAGTCTCATCAGCATACCCCATAAAACTTTATCATTCTTTTTTTAAATCTTCTATAAATTAAAAAAAATATTTTTTCGTTTCTCTATATTTAATTTATATACCCACGTCTGTCTCGACACAGGAATTTCCAAGTAAGACAGACATCGATCAATTCCTTATGAGTTAGGTTTTATAAAGATAAATACATAAAAACTTACAAATTTTAATACAAATTTGTTTAACTGCTTTTCGCATATTACGCTGGAATAATTATTTTTACACCATGTTCATTTTTCTACTATGGATAAATATTGCCACTAGCCAATAAATTCGCACATAAAAATATATATTATTTATAATCGTATTCAAAGAGTCGCAACTGAGGTGGCTTGGGCACGTGTTAAGAATGCCAGAAGGTCGACTTCCACTGAGAATTCTGAGTGCTATTTCAGAAGGAAGACGTACAGTGGGCCGCCCAAGACACAGGTGGTAGATTCAACTCCGGAGGCTGTGGGAAGAGAGGTTGGATCTACTGTAGACGGATGCCGTAAACGTAGCACAGGATAGGGGCGCCTGGATGCGCCGTGTCCCAGATAGGAGTATGTATGATAAATATATATATCCTCGTACATATGTTTTTTTTAATAAAGAGTAAATAAATTTAATTTAATTTTTCCACTGACTTTGGACAATTAGGGTAGTTAAAAAAATTAAGCATTTGTGGTCAATTTCACAAAAAATGCGAAAAATTGATATAACATTGTGCACACTGACACGCCCACAACGCACGGCTATCGATTTACATTTTCAGTGTGAGAGTAAGTGGGACTCGTATGCGATATCATCTTGTTCGCTGTCACTTGGCTCGAGCTCTTTTGAATGACATGTATACACTCGGGGAAAGTATTCCCTCCACTTAACGGCCAGATCAAGAAAGTAGGAATAGTCACTCAATGACGTAACTTTTTCGGGTATTGTAAACAAAAGATAAAAATTATTAATGACATTCAAATTAAAGTAAATGTAAAAATTGTAAAGTATGAAAAGCATAAAATTATAAAAAGTCAGTGTTATTTATTATTCACATACCTTTCAATATTTCTCATACGAGTAGAGTTTTTATCATCAAACCCAGTTCGCCCACACGCCCAGCCATGGGTAGGCGGCCATTGTTGGTCATGACGTTGGTATTTAAGTCCAAATAAACAATGACCAAACAATGTAATTATTTGTTCATTGGAAATAAATGATAGCGCAAATTAGTGCAGGAACGGTTTCCCTACCACATGATCGAGTGGTAAGACTCTTGACTACGAATCCAAAGGTCGCGGGTTCAAATCCCGACGTGCGCAAGTACACTGCATTTAATTAATTTGTGCTGTTTCACTATTAATTCATTTAAAAATTATATAGCATATTTGCGCACGTTCCAGAGTGGAAGATACTCTCAGTATCGCCCTGGTGAAAGACCACCATTCAGAATTGAAACGTTGCTTGATATGGCTTTTAGCTGTGTTTTGTGACCAGATCCGAATAGCCAGGAACTTCACCACCTTCCTCTTTCTCTTCTCCTTCCCTTCCCCAATACATTCATCCTCACAACATTCCCTAATTGGGGATGCCATAGTCTCACTGGCTCCAGGCAGTTGGGAGCAGTTGGGACTCTTGTGCGGTATTCATATAAAAAAAAACATTTATTAAATTTTATTTATTGTACTGAAAATAGTTCCACTTCATGTGGTCTAATATAAACTTACATATTTTTACATTTTAATTTATATATTGGTTATATATAGTATTTATTACATACATAATATATGCATCTTAATCTAAATATGCTTAAGCTATATATTGTATTGCCTTTATAGAGTAAACAATTTTGTGTTTATTATTTGTTTTTTTTTTTTACTCATTTTTTTACGTCTTGTATGGTGTGTGTGGAGGTCTTTATTGTAATGTGATTTATCTCTAAAATAAGGTGGTAGTACATTGTTAAAACTTTATAAATAAAAATTCATTGTAATAAATAAATAAAAATACTATGTAAACACCACTATTTTAATATATAAATATCAATATATTTCTAAAGCGAAGCTTTACTCATCAGGACACATAGAATACTAAAAGATTATAATATTAAGTATAGATAAATGAATTTATCTGTACTTGATATAATAATTTTTTAGTATTCTGTATGTCCTGATGAGGAAAGCTTTGCTTTCGAAACATGTTGATATTTATGTATTAAAATAGTGTTGTTTACAAAGTACTCTTATTAATTTATTAATAATGACTTATTAATTTGAAGAAATTATGAAAATTCTTTTTTTTACACTCGTATATAATTCCTTGGGCATTTTCTTTATTGACTTATATTTATTGCACTTAAAAATGTATTTCATTTCTCTATTCTGAATTATTTGGAGTTTTTTATGCTCCCTATGTTACTTAGATATAGAGCACTAAACTTGTTTTTTTGTCGAATTTTTTCCTAATTCTTCCAAGGAAAGACTCCCTTTTAGCCGGTATTTGGCAATAAAATCGAAATTTTCATCAAGAGTCTTTCACTGTCAATCTTTGACTTTAATGTTATTCCCAAGCACTTTATCTTATTTATCTTTTCCAAGTTTTCACCATCCATTATTACTTGATGACGTTCATCGTACTTTCGGTTACCAATGAGCATTTATTTTGTTGGCGAGTTTGACTTTATTAATTTTCAGCTATTTGGACTCATTGTTAAGATCACCAATGATTTTCTCAAGTATGCGTTCATAATCCTTACCTGTGATATAAATAAGCACGGAGAAAGCACACTTATAAAATAGTCCGGAGAAAGACACCATTGCCAAACCTAAAGCTTTAAATCTACGGAACGACACACGTAACACCACCAGTTTAGTTAGAGGGGAATTCGAACTAGCAAATGAGACGAAAAAATACATCCAACCACTGCTACCAACATCGAACCACTGCTATTCTTCATAGAAATATCGCAACCGAGGTGGCTTGGGCACGTATTAATGAATGCCGGGAGATCGAATTCCGCGGAGAATTCTGAGTGCTATTTCAGAAGGAAGACGTCCAGTGGGCCGCGCCAGACACAGGTAGGAGAAATTTCAGAGGCTGGGCCTACTATGAACGCATGCCGTTGACGAAGCGCAGGATGAGGACGCCTGAAGGCGTCTTGTCGATGCAATGGGACCCCGACCCAGGTAGGACAGGAGGAAGAAGGTGTACTCGTATGTGTGTATGCATATCCAAGTGTAAACAAAATAAAATTATAAGAAACGTAATTAAAAGTAATAAAAATTGTAATCCCCGCGTTACCCAAACCCAAACCTTTACTCGTCATTTTCAACCGGTATTTAATGACTACCTAGAGTATTTTAAAATACTGTTTATTTCTGTATCTGATGTTATATGTTTTAATATTTTTCTTGATTAAGATAGTTAGTCTAGTAAGTTAGATGGAAAAAGTTAATAAAGTATTCCTTAAATTTAATTTAAGTAATATGCAAGAAGATTGCTGTGACTTTTCTAACAAAAGTTTGGGAAAATTGTGGTTCTTGTTGGCGAGCTAGTTAAAGAAAATGTTTCTGATAAAATAATAACAGCAACGGTAGGAAATAATAATTATAAAGCAGATAATATTACTCTTTTGTTTGTGTTTAAACTAATGATACGTTTTGTATATGAAATATGAAATAATTTCGATTGTATATTATACTAAACCGTAAAATTCTTTAAAAATGTGAAATTTATTAATATGGTGCTTACTTCAGGTTTTAACATTATCAAGGATACGCAAATCTCTTAGATTGGTACGGTTGGTTAATAATTAGGAAATATGATACATTTGACGAAGAAAGGGGTGTAAAAATAAACGTTCATTAACAAAGCATACGGCGTATATCCCCTTAGTAAAATGGTGTGCACGAAAACCGACATTTGGTATAAAAGCAATCTACCATTAACACTTTAAATAGCACCCTAGTTTGACGTCGTTTAACGTATCTTAGGCGCGAATTACCAGTAGCTCTAGCCGCCATAGCCAAACTGTCAAAGAGTGAAAGTTTTTCTGCTATTTTAAAATAATAAAGGTGTACGGAATTTTCAGCGCAGGTTTACCAACGTGTTTACGCACATCTCCCAGGAGGGTACTTAGTACGCGGTGATACGGTCACAAAAACAAATTTGAACAAGAATTCGGTACATTTTTAAAATGTGCGCTCGATTCTACCGCCAGACACTTTTTGGAATGTTTTCTTTTTTTTTAAATTTTGTAGGTATTCTAGGTGCCTACGTAAATGTTGTCAACGTGCTTTAACTAGAGTAGGTACCCACTGTCGGCAAATCTGTTAGTGTACAATAACCAACGATGATGATTTTTTGTGTTTTTTTTTTTGTTAAAAAAAAATCATTATTTTGTTTTTCCAGCCTCGCTAAAAACTCATGAGCTACGAGTATATTATTTTTTACAAAAAATTGTACTACTAATATCATCAAATAAACGTTTTTAAGCTCTAAATGTTGTGTTCATCTCGAAAAACATTTTTTTGAAGTTTTACTATGGCAACATAAAGTGTGATAATATATGTATTTATTCTGTACGATAATTTTTGGTCTCAATAATAGTTGAAAGAAATATTTGATGAGTCTTTAGTGAAATTCCTGTCTACACAAACGAGTACTTTAGAACTGGTTTCTAGCAAATTTTTTACTGTAATTTTTTTTTTTTTTTTAAATCTTCGTTTTAACGCTTAATCATTATGTTAAGAAAAACATCGTTTGAATTTTTAATATAGAACCCGTTTTTTTATGAGTTATCACATCACTGAGCACTCTAATATGCAAATATTTTGGCACATACATAATTAAAAGTACAATGTATAAATTGTTGTTTAAAAGTGAATAAAAATCATGTCATCAAAACACCTTGTTATGTTGGTGCCATTGCAATAGGAACATCTGACGTCACGTGTGCATTCTGTTTTTGGATTAGTACGGACATTTTTTTTTTCACTTTTGTTTTACATTTTAAATATTTTTTTTTAGTTTTGGCAAAATGTTAACTTAATTTGGGTGACTTAAAGCACTATAATTGTTACTCAATATAAAAAAAACCTATTATTAGTGAATTAAATCAGATTATTCACGAGCAAACCAATTATCAATACGGATATTATGAAAATATTAATGGTCAATACTATTATTATTCTTGGAGTTAAAGTTTCTAACAAAGTACATAATTTTATTACTCTTTTTTAGTTATAGTTTACTATGAATAGAATATCAAATTATGTACGGCAAAGGTCATCCTTGTTTTCACGTTTGACATTCTAACCTCAAAACTGACCGGTCATAGATTTAGAGCGGCTTTGAAAAATTTAAACTTTGAAAATTATTTGAACTATGAAACTAACTTTAGTAAATAAGTTAAATATACTGGTATTTAAGTGTCAACGTCATTGTTGATACATATATTATTTTAAATGGATCGGAGTTTCTTATTTTAAAATGGATCCTAACAAATGTACATTTTCAATACTTATTTTACATTTTATTGAGCTGTTCTTTACTATGTGATTATTCCCCCGCCGTCAAGTCGTTACTTATTTCTGAAAATAAACAGCAAGCACGACACGTATGCGGTTATCATGTATTTATTTTGTCTTGGAGGCATTAATTTTATCCGAATTAACTTATGCGATTGCCATCCAGAAAATCATAATAATAATATATTCGTTTTCTAAGCTTCAAGATGAATATTATTATATTATTAAGATATACGTATTCCTAAGTATGTTGCCTGTTGTATGATGGTGATGCGGTGCTGATTGCTAACAGTGGGGAAGATCTACAGTCCCATAGCCTCCCTCGTATATAGGATGAACGAAGTTTGTATGAAGAATGAGCTAATGATGAATGAAAGTAAGTCTAATGTCATGGTGTTTGAAAGAGAGAGTACGAAGACAGTGTGCAATATAGTTATGAATGATAAATACTTGGGGCAGGTCGATGAGTTTATGTATTTGGGAAGTATTTTTATGAGCGATGGAAAGAATGAGAGGGATATTGAAAGAAGGGTGAATGCAGAAAACTCCATTAACGGATTACTGAACGCGGTTGGCGCTAACAAAAAGTTGTACAAAGAAACGAAGCTAGCAATTCACAATGGAACTGTGATACCAACCCTGATGTGTTGCAGTGAGGCATGGAATTGGCAGAGGAAGAAAATGAATACCGTAGAAATGAAATCTCCGAGGCGAATGTGTGGTATGGTCGTGTGAAAAATATTGAGATTCTTAAAGAATGTAAGACTGATGTAAGTGTAGTGAGTAAGATTAAGAAAGGAACGATTAGATGGTTTGGGCGTGTGGAGCGAATGAACGAAGAAAGGAGCATAAGAAGAATATATGACGCGAATATGAATGGAAGAAGAAGCCGGGGACGCCCAAGGAAGACATGGCACGATTAAGTGAATCAAATAGTCGGGCCACGTCAGAAGTCGGAATAATAGAAGAGAATATACGAGACGATGTATGAATATGAATGAAACAAGAATTGGATGCCAAGATCGAGATGTTTGGCTGTCCGTCCTGTCTGCCTACCCCTGCGGAGAAACAGCGTGATGGTTAGTAATGTTCCTAAGTCAGATTTTAATTGTTAAAAAGCGTTGTATTAATTTATTGAGAAAGACACAGTATATTGCGATATTTAAAATTCTGTGTTTCAAAAACATAAAATATTTTTGTTTTTTGTAGTTAAAAATTCATTTAAATTTCACCAGAACAACATGTTTACGAAATAAACTTTATTAAGAAAGTAATCAACATAATAAACAAAAGTTAAATAGAGGAGCGCTTTGAAACAAACCAAAGGAAATAATCAGAGTTTTCGAGGACTTCCAAATAATTCTGCTTTTTATATTTTTTTATTTCATATATTTTTTACGAAATGAAACGAACTACGAAATAAGTTAGAAACGAATCCTAAAACAAAAGATTTGGTAAAACTTGATTTGTTCTGTCGTTTTATTGTAGGCTATGTGTAAACCATATTTAATTGCTATCCAGAAATGTTACTACATTCCGCCCCCGTATTGCAACAAGTAAAAGAAATGTACAATTTGATTCGTGATTCAAAAGATACAATTTCTTCAATAAATTTATAATTATTTTTGTGATCATTATTAATGAAATTAATAAGAAATTCTTTGTTTGAACCACTTATACCGACCATGCTATGGGTCTGCAAATAACTTGTAACGATTGTAACTTTCTTTTATATAGGAAAGACTTTTAATACTAGATTTAAGGAGTACCTGGGGTGTTTAATAATAATAATTCTGAATTTGCCAACCATGTTTAGAAACAAGTCATTCTTTTGGCATGAATAAAGGTTTAAAAAGTTTATGTAACAATACATCTGGTTTAAAATTAGATAAAATAGAAATTAAAAAAGTATTAATAGTCAATTAAGTATTATCCGTGATCAAAAAATTGTTTTAATAGCTATCCCTTCAATTTACATTCGCATTAATACCTATATTTAGAATATTATTAATAAAGCTTTTAATTTTAAATGAAAAAAGTTTTTGTTTTAAGCCACTGTATTTTATTTTTACACATTTCTGTATTCGATCGGTTTCGGTTGGTCTCAACCTTCTTCGGGAATGTACACATATAAACGTTTATATGTGTGCATTCCTTTCATTTAAATTATAATGTTAAGTCACAAAGTGATTGCTTCCTTCGATAAATAAAATTTTAATATTTTTCTTTGCATTTTTAATTAATTACTTCCTTTCAAAACTGTTTTTTTTTATGTTTGTAATTTTAACATTATAATTTGTCTTTAGTTGTCATTATATTTTCGTATACTGTGTAGCCTGAAGATGGAAACTTCACTTCTGAAACATGTTGTTATTTATATATTAAATAATGGTGTGAACAAAGAATTTTTAATTAATTTTATTAATTATTTAATCATTATCGACGATTGTATTAACAAATCTCTAATGAAACATAAAACAGAAAAATATAAAGAAAATGAAAAGGTATCAGTCGTACATGGGAATCAAACCCAGGACCTCTGTCTTAGCGGGATAATGCTCTAACCTCTGAGCTAATGAAACTTTTTTTAATTTACGTAATTTTTATCGATATCATACTTCAAATTTAGGACTTGCCAATTTTATCTTCAATTAATTCCGATATTATTTGCGGCTCTCTTTTTATATGGTAGCAATGTTTTACCCGAATTTATTTGCAATCTAAATAGTATCTCAGAAATACATATCCGATTTTTGTATTTATATGGGACGTCTGTTACATCTACATGTCTAGATAGAAAATTCCATTTATTGGAATTACCTATTGAAGTTTGTAAACCTCATTGTGATATTTAATCATTGAAGAAGATAGTATTAACTATCTTAAATGAAACATGAAACGGAAAAATAATAAGTTGTCAGTCAGTAAGCCGAACCCAAATACCACTGTTTCAGGAAGGCGCTTGGGCACTTTTTGATGAGTGAATGTGATAGTGTTACTAACCTGTTTCTAGTACTCGGATAGAGGTGTATGTATTGTTCATGTGTGTGGGGATTTATGTGTATGTATTCATACGTGTAAATATGTGGGTATGTATGTGTATATGTAAATATGCGTATGGATGTGTGTATATATGTATATATATATGTATACATATGTGCATGTGTGTTTACGCGGTTATGTAAGTATGTACCTATGTGCTCATGTGTGCATGCATACACACAATTTACATACATGTAATTTTTTTAATGCATATTTATATATTTATATAATCTAATCCTTCTGCAAGTCTTTTTCTCCTTTCTATCTTCTACTTTCTATTATAATTTTTCCAATTTTTAGCATGTTTATGTCTTAGAGTAATAATATATTGTGGTTATTTAATGTATCTGTTCTATGTAAATATCTTAATTAAATATCATGTATTTTATAAATAAATAATAAAATATATAATTTAAAATTCTTCATTCAATTTATGACATCCGGTTGACTCTTCATAAAGCTTGCACTTATTATCAAATTATTGGGAAGAAGTAAACAGAAGTTTTTGCAAAAATGCACAAAAGTCCCAATTTCTATTCCATTCGCAATTTGAGAAACGTTTTTAAGCAAAACGATAACGGGGAGAAAACTTTATATGGTGAACTAAATTGGAGAATCCTATTCAAGTTTGATAACTAAGTGGAACTATTTCAAACGAAATCTCTAAATGGTGGCATCTCAACTACAGACACATAAAGTGTCCTTCCACTTTTGAACGAGGAACAAATGTAATTACTTTTATCTTATACATATAAAAATCAATGTAAGTTTGTTTATTTATTTATTCTCGATGTTCTCTAAAATCACTGGACCGGTGTCCCTGAAAATAGCACAGTTTTTTATTAGTGCCGGAAAGGTTTAGAAAGTAGTTTGAATGAAATCCAATATGTAAAACAGTTGCTATAACGTTTTAAAAGAAGTATGAAAAACATTGAACCAGCCATGTTTTATTTAGGGCTAACCTAACGCTAGATATAACACTCTGGTTAGCTACAGATTGCATATTAAAAACAAGAAGGTTTTTTTGGGTAGAGTATTTATAAAATGTAAAAAACAAGTAGGTGCATACATAAGAACTCTATTATTTAGATACGTTTTTAAAAAATAAACGTTTGGAATGAAATGAAATTTTCAAATAGTTTCTTTGTTTAGAGATAGTTACTTTCGCTGTCAAATCAATTATGGCACCCGTAACTTTATATAAACCCGAGTAAGGCCGGGTACACATCAGCTAGTTGTGAATGTAAACCATAGGACTCTATAGCGTCATTGTCATCAAAGTCGTCTTTTGCACCCGAGTATCAAATCCGCAACGTTCAGTTTTAAATCATGCATAGACTGTAACACAGATGCGACCCTCATACTAGAGATGGTTACAATCATTTGTAATTCAAAGAAAATATATTTAATCTGACAAAGAGGAACATCTGGGAATAGAAAGAGAGACAACCTGTCTAACACAAAATGCGAAAACGTCATGAAAAATAACACGTTACTGAGAAATGATAATAATTTGAAATTCTCATCTTCGACAGGTAAAAAAGATGTTCAAGTAGATTACTTTTGAGACATTTTTAAATTTACCTTTTGACGAGCGTGAGCGTTAGCCTTCCCTCTACTACATTTTCCCTTCTGGAAAAATACTGCCCTATTAAAGGAAACTAATGAAAATATGATTGTTTTCGATGTGTTTTACTTTTCGCGAAGAACGGGGAAGATGATAAACAGCGAGATAAAAGATAAATAAATTCCGTTGAAATATTTTCTCAATTTCCTGATATAATTCAAAGTTAAGTGAACCTGAAATAAAATTGTACGTCAAATTAATGTTGAAACATTGTAACAACGGCAATGAAAATAAGATCATTCACCCGTTTTAAAGATAAGGTAGGCACTGAAAAAAATCTCAAAAAATAATATGTATAAAATTTTACGCATTTTCGTCAACGAAAAATCTTATTTCTTTTATAATATTGATTTAAAAGATAGTACGAGCCAGGCGGCTACAATCAAATTGCTAAATTCAAAGTGTCAATTATTTCTAAGATTTTCATTAAAAATGAGTAATACGGTGTTCATAGTATTATGACACACTGTATCTCAAATATTTTGAATAATTCGTTAACCTCCTACAAAATGTATCATTTTGATGATGTCAAATGTAACCCGACCATATTCTCAAGCTGAAAGGAGATGAGATCAGGAAAATTCATTAAGTACTTGGGTGTAAAGATAGATTTTTAACATAAATGACCATGTAGAAGAAACACTAAATAAACCAAGATTCTTCACTTATTAATTTAAACGAATGAGTACCTTATTGAATGTGAAAACCATGCAATGCACTAGTTCACTCATTTTCTGTCTATGGAATAATTGGTTGGGGCGGAACTTACAATAATCACATAAAACCTTTGGAAATTGTACAAAAATCAATTATTACGATTATTTACCAGAAAGTCAAAACCTATGCCTCCAAACAATTGTTCCTAGAAAGTGATATTTTGGACCTAAGACCAGCATTCAATGTCAAAAAATTATTTTCCTTGCCCGACACCACATCCGATGTTCACTGGTTTGGACATCTTATTTTTTCAGCTGTTTTCTTGCTGATGATGTCAGACTGCTAGAATGTTAGTTATTGAATTTTTTTTTAATTTAATGTAAATCAAATTTAATACTGTTATTATGTACAGTTATTTATTATTACAGTTACAGTTGGACAGTTTGAAAATGGCCTTAAACGCCGAAACAGCTGACACAATAATAACAACTAAATTTGCTTGCAGAACTTAATAACAACATTATTAAATTTGATTTACATTAAATTTAAAAAAATATTAAATGGAGTTCTACGAATTAAACACAAAAAGAATTAATAATTAGTGATTGAAGTCGGCATTTTCCTATCTTTTAGTTTTTTCCAAATCAGTGCCTACGATACCAGGTCAAACGCTTTACTCAAATCTAGAAAACCAGCATACAGAGTTGTCTTTCTATCCTTGTAATATTCTTTAGTTTGTTTCATGTTGAACATTTCCATGTCTGTTGACAATTTAGGTTTAAAACCTAGTTGAATTTTTGCCGTAAATAACGTGTCTTCAATATGTACTCGTATTTTTAAAACTCTTTAAAATATTATAGATATTACTGTTGCTAGAAATGTTGACCTTCAGTTAGATAGGCCTCTTGATTTTTATTTTTATTTAATTCAATCTACTCCAATCCTACAACTACCACTTCCATTCTTCATACATCAGGCTTGATGTCAGAACTCAATTGTGAACTGTTTGGTTCTCTTTGACAATGTTTCATTATCAACAACCGAGTACAGAATCCTCCAATAAATCTATCATTCTATTTTTTTCTAATTTAGTACTTGTTGTAGGATATGCATATTACTTACCATCTGTCTAATTAGACTCTGGTTAGTGTATGCAGAACTAAATATTATAATATACTCGTTTGTACGTTTGTTGGAGAATTATCAACAATCTCTCTAAGTTTCCCAGTGCTTCCTAGAAGTTTTATCCTTGGGCTAACTGTTAAATTGCATGGTATTAAATGCTAAACTTGTAGGAATTTTCAAGTTAAATATTAACTACAGTTGCAAAACTAAATTGCTGACTCAAGTAAATTATTACGGCCTGCGGTTAATGATAAAATTTTTATTATTTTAAGTATATAAACTTACAGAAATAACAGATTAACCGTTTGACTGTGCGAGGAATATTATTCGGTCCAAAAATATGCATAATAATTACACAAACATTCAATATATTACCCTTAGCGTCTATTTTAAAACATTAATTAAATATTTAATTATCTTTACTAAATCAATAACTCATAGTACAATATTATTCGTTGGTTGATGAATTTTAGCAACCCGTGGCAAATGTACGCATATATCTTCTTCCCCTTGTCCTATCTGGGACGAGGACCCATCGCATCGATAAAGCGCCTAGAGGCGTCCCTGCCTTGCGCTGCTTCAGCGGCCTCCGTTTATAGCAGGCCCAGCCTATCCTTGCCCAGCCCCTGAAGTTGCTTCTTTCAATTGTGTCTGGGGCAGCCCACTGGACGTTTTCCCTCTAGAATAGCACTCAGCTATAATTTTCTATAGTCTTCACCGGATATCGGTCTTCTGGAAATCTAACACCATACTTAAAATGTAGCTCCAGGTAGAGGGAAGAGGGTTCGATGTTTAGCTTATTTTGGCTTATAACTCTGTCACTCTTCTTTAAAATTGTATCATTTCGGTAGCTAGAACCGGGGAATGTATTCTCTCGTACGTCTTCCAGATTTGGTGACCGTATGTAACTGTTGGGCGATACAATATGATAGCAATGTTTTACCCGAATTTATTTGCAATCTAAATAGTATCTCAGAAATACATATCCGATTTTTGTATTTATATGGGACGTCTGTTACATCTACATGTCTAGATAGAAAATTCCATTTATTGGAATCACCTATTGAAGCTTATGAACCTCATTGTGATATTTAATCATTGAAGAAGATAGTATTAACTATCTTAAATGAAACATGAAACGGAAAAATAATAAGGTGTCAGTCAGTAAGCCAAAACCAAATACCACTGTTTCAGGAAGGCGCTTGGGCACTTTTTGAAGAGTGAATGTGATAGTGTTACTAACCTGTTTCTAGTACTCGGATAGTGGTGTATGTTTTGTTCATGTGTGTGGGGATTTATGTGTATGTATTCATACGTGTAAATATGTGGGTATGTATGTGTATATGTAAATATGCGTATGGATGTGTGTATATATGTATATATATATATGCACATATATGTATACATATGTGCATGTGTGTTTACGCGGGTATGTAAGTATGTACCTGGGGCAGCCCACTGGACGTTTTCCCTCTAGAATAGCACTCAGCTATAATTTTCTATAGTCTTCAGCGGATATCGGTCTTCTGGAAATCTTACACCATACTTAAAATGTAGCTCCAGGTAGAGGGAAGAGGGTTCGATGTTTAGCTTATTTTAGCTTATAACTCTGTCACTCTTCTTTAAAATTGTATCATTTCGGTAGCTAGAACCGGGGAATGTATTCTCTCGTACGTCTTCCAGATTTGGTGACCGTATGTAACCGTTGGGCGATACACTGGTTTGTACACTGCTAATTTTGTTTCTATACTTGGCTCTCCTTTCCTTATCAATGAACAGTCGAGAGGACGCAATCGCGTCACGCAAATATAAGATTATTACGATCAATTTCTTCGCGATCACTTGAGAATTCAACCCCAAGGTATTTAGGTATGTCACCCTGTTTCACCTGTTCCCCGTTGGTGAAAAAGATATTATTTAAATAAAAACAAAAATAACAATTCATCACAGAAAATCGCACAAGATTTAAATTCTTATTCTCACTATGTAAAATCAATACTTCATTTATACAACACCTTTACACAGAATAAGGATTTTTTTTTCAATAGACACCTTAAAATATTAGAAAAATATAATATATACTCAAATATAATTAAAAATCACTTTAAAATAAGCTTAAAAGTCCCCGAAAATCAAATAAACTAAAAACAATAAACACACTTTCACACACACACACCCAATAAGATTGTACCGTTATACTATACGGTAAATGTCGGACGTCACGTTGTACTAACATATCTTCTCGTACATTGTGTTATGTTTATTACAATTTCTAAATTAAAATCTGTCGCTATGCACTCTCTTTTTTCCCATTATGTAAAACCACCACCTCCGTAACATTATCATGCAAACAATTTTCAAGAATCACTTTCTATTAATAATTTTTTGGAAACATTATTATATAAACGCAAGATGTACACTCCGCTTCTCTACACAAGCGTTGCTCAAAAGGGAAGTGTTGTATTGTAAAATGAATTAAAAGGTATTCAATTTCAAGAATCTGTATAAAAGAAATGAATGTGTGTCTGTCTGTCTGTCCTCGGTTTTCTGGAAAATTACACATTGGATTTAATTCAAATTACTCTATAAATCTTTCCGGCACTAATAAGAACAAACTGTGCTATTTTTAGCGAAAACGGTAGAATAATTTTCGAGAAAATCGAGAAAATACAGAGAGACAAAAATTCATTTTTATATATAAAAAAGAAGAAAATAATATTAACATAACCTAAATGAAAGATGAAACCGGAGAAAGGGATAGAAACTAAAAAGATTTCAGTCGCATCTGGGACAACCCAGATCGTCTGCCTATCCGGGG
Organism: Halesus radiatus; assembly: GCA_022606495.2. Lineage (NCBI taxonomy): Eukaryota > Metazoa > Arthropoda > Insecta > Trichoptera > Limnephilidae > Halesus > Halesus radiatus. The sequence goes on along the minus strand of JAHDVE020000149.1, from coordinate 83,449 downwards.
CACCGCTCAACCGACTTAGCTAATGAGACCAGTTCTATCTGTGTCATCTTCATCGATATCATATCTCAAATTCAAGATTTGTGAATATTATTTTCCATTTTTAATCTCATATTATTGGCAGCTATTTTTATGATGTTTACAAAGTTCTATCCGAACTCAATTGCAAACTTATTGGTATGAGACATCTATTAACTTTTTATAAAAGGCTAAAGAATTCAATTTTTAATTATTAATTGTTTTTATTGAGATTTAAAATGCTGATAATTAGTTCCTACAAGTTGTATATTAGACAAAAGAGTAATCTATTTTTTAAATTTTTAATTATTAATTTTTTTTTTTGAGATTTAAGAACCTTCTTGTAATATTTAATCATCGAAGAAAATAATATTAACATAACCTAAATGAAAGACGAAATGGGACAAAAGGACACAAACTAAAAATATTTCAGTCGCATCTGGTCCTAGTAGTAATAGTAATATTAACAAATCTTGAATTTGAGATATGATATCGATGAAGATGACACAAATTGAACTGGTCTCATTAGCTAAGTCGGTTGAGCATTGACCCGGATAGGCAGAAGACCTAGGTTCGTGTCCCAGATGCGATTGAAATCTTTTAGTTTTTGTCCTTTTGTCCGGCTTCATCTTTCATTCAGGTTATGTTAATATTATTCTCTACAGTGATTAAATATTACAAGAAGGTTTTTAAATCTCAATAAAAATAATTAATAATTAAAAATATAAAAAAGAGATTACTCTTTTGTCTAATATATAATTTGTAGGAACTAATTATGTTACATTGGCTTACTAGTTTAGAAACCTTTAATTGGCGGATTCCCAGGAAAATATACTAATTTGATCTTCTAATAGTTTCCGAAATTTTAAATGCTATTTTGATAGTTCCAATCACATTGAAGGTTGGAAAATATCACTGATTTACTGAGTTTTATAGTCGGGAATAAATTATACTCTAACACTTTTTAATTCATTTTCATGACCGAGCAATAATGAATGGCAATGGACTTAAATGGTATTCGCGTCATTATAAAACAATTAAGAAAAACAAACCATCATTGAAAGGGGAGGAACACATTTTAACGCCTCATGGGAAAAGCTAGCAGTCCACAATGGAGTGCTGATACTGATGTATGGCAGTGAGGCATGGAATTGGCAGAGGAAGGTTGAAAGTAAACTGAATGCCGTAGAAATGAGATCTCTGAGAAGAATGTATGGTAAAACCATGTATGATCATGTGAAAAATATTGAAATTCGTAAAGAATGTAACGCTGATGTAAGCGTAATGAGTAAGGTTAAGAAAGGGACGCTTTGATGGTTTGGGCATGTGGATCGAATGAACGAAGAAAGGAGTGTAAGAAGAATCTATGACGCGAATGTGAATGGAAGAAGAAGCCGGGGATTCCCGAAGAAGACATGGCAGGATCAAGTGAATCAATCATACTTGAGTCGGGCCATGTCAGAAGTCGGAATAATAGAAGAGAATGTATGAGACAATGTATGAATGTGAATGAAGCAAGAAGTGTATGCCAAGATCGAGTTGTTTGGCGGTCCCTCCTCTCTGCCTACCCCTGCGGAGAAACGGCGTGATGGTTAGTTAGTTAGTTGGGAAAAGAAAATTCAATTAATACAATTGTTTTTCTAAGTACATCTTTTCAGACATCATAAAAATAAAATTTTATAGAATGTAAATTAAATCATATAAAGAATTCGTCTAAATGTGGCCCAACGACAGTTTTTTAATGAAAAAAAATCTTACAAATCATTATTACGTAGACTCTGAGATCTAATAATTAACATAAAAACAATAAATAAATAATAAACTTTGTGCCTTGACATTAAAATTTTGAAATAATAAAAAAATAAAAATAAACTTTTATTTTTTACACTAATATTAGTAGGCTCAGTAATACTCAAATCAATTTAAATAAAAGCCCCATAGTTAAAATATTTCCAACCAATAAAGTACATTCCCTTCCCAGGCCGCTACCCGCTCCCACCTTCCCGGGACTACGCCCATCCTTTCGTAACAATCTATAACACATATGTAACATAGTTTAGTAGTGTACTGTCCCTGTAAGAAGTATATAAAAAAATACATATTATGTAAACAAAGTTATTTTTTTATTTTTTAAATAAATAAATCATTCTCGAAGATTCCTCAACATAAGATTCTCCTTCTGCTTTCCTTACATTATAAAGTTGACGAGTCTTGCATTATTTGGACATTAACAAAGACAATGCAATAAAAAACATAAAAGTTCACCTGCGCTAATCGTTTTCTTAAACCTATTATCATATTCCAGAATCATATTGATCTGTCCTCCTTTATGATAATAAACAACGGTAGAGTAAAATTCAAAAGTAGCGGGAATGGAAGAAGCGCTGAGGGACTACAGACGTGAAATATAATATAATTCCATAGGTAAACTATTCATATAAATCACCGGAGAAAGCCTTCGGGGAATTTCAGTACGGTCTGCCGTACTCTCTGCATCCCTGGCACTCCGGGCGGGAGATCTATATTTGTTATGGCCAGATTAAAATGTTTTATTGGATGAATTGAATGAGACTCAGTTGGCCGCATCTGCCGCCCCGCTATAGAATCTGAGGGGCAGCTTATTTCTAGATATTTCACATCGCGCTTTGGAAAAAATATCATTTTTCTCCGGCGTTTTAAAATGTCCCGGAAGCGGATATGTACAGATGTTTTTCCGTAATGCAAATGTAACGGATGCAGGTCTCTATTATTTCCGGGCGCTGTTGCGAGGGGAATCTCTAAACTGGATCCAGTCCAGGTAGCGCCTCGGCACAAGTATGGTATATACTACTCGTATAGGCACTAGACACACGTCTAACAAGTTCCACGTATGTTTATTTTATTCGTTCGTTCTGCAGATGAGTGTACTTTCATACAGGGTAGAGGTACTTGCTTTAAAATACAGCGTGCATAACATATTCAAATTGTGATGACATGTTAGATCATGTTATGATACGTACCTTTTATTTGTTGTTTTTGTGTATAATTTGTAGAATTCCATTAATTTTTTTTAAGTTAACGTAACACAAGTTTAATAATATTATTATTAAGTTTTGCAAGTATTTTTTTTAAGTTAAGGTAAATCAAATGTAATAATACTATTATTAAGTTCGGAAAGTATTTTAGTTTTGTATTATTGTGACAGCTGTTTCGGCGTTCAAGGCCATTTTAAAACTGTCTGTAGTCTACGTCGAGACGACTTATTTATAGGATTCTATTTACTCCTATCTAATTTCAATTTTTATGGTGCCAAAAATGTTTTATTACCGGTGAAACCGATTTACTGAGAAAAAAATTGTGATAATGGATTTTCCATTCTGTGAAGTAATTACATATGAAATCTGTTTTATTTTTCTCCGCATTAAACGTAATGTTTTCTTAATTGTTTTATAATGACTCGAAAGCTATCGACTTATAGCACATCGTTTAGGTCTACTGAACATACTGAGCAGTGGGGAATAAATAATTTTCCTTTCTTTATTACGCCTTAATGATAACCCCGTAAAATATTTGATAAATTATTTATGTATTTGTAATCCAATAAATAAAAAAATAACATTTGCAATTAGTGAATAGATATCTATTTTTTGTACATGTATGTTCTAACCAGAACTCTCAAAATTATTTATCTTATGATAAACACTCTCTTCCTCTCTATAAACGAGAATTAGACCTCTCAATTAGAGAGGTATTAATCAACATTAAAAAATTATAAGATTTATATATAAAAATAAAAATTAACATTATGACTACTTACATACAGTTACTATCAGGTTAACAATATGTACAATATAATATGTTGGTGTTGTAATAAATAAATCAATACACTTTTTTAATTATTTTGAGGCGCCATTATTAATTACCTTGTTTACACCACTACTTTTAATTTATAAATATCTACATGTTTGAGAAGCAAAGCTTCCCTCAATAGAATACAGAGCAAACTTCTTTTTAAATATTAGAAAAAAATGGAAGATAATGTTCACAAATCTTGAATTTGAGATATGATATCGATGAAGATAACACAAATTGAACTTGTCTCATTAGCTAAGTCGGTTGAGCGTTGCCCCGGATAGGCAGAGGACCTTGGTTCGAGTCCCAGATGCGACTGAAATATTTTTAGTTTCTGTCCTTTTATCCGGTTTCATCTTTCATTTAGGTTATGTTAATATTATCTTCTGCAATGATTAAATATTACGATGAGGTTCTTAAATCTCAATAAAAATAATTAATAATTAAAAATTAGAAAAAAGATTTACAAATACGTTTTATTGACTGATCTTTCATTATTTCGGACATCTTCAGACTTATATTTTTTATAAAGATGATATTTTATTTAGATGTATAAAAAGTGTTCGTATGTCGTAGAATCTGTCAAATTATATATAATCGTGATAAATTTATAAATCTATAACTTAGGCGAACAATAAGCCTACAGCATAATCCACTTATAGGTGAACACAATTTCTTATTTGATTGAACGTGATTAAAGCATTTGTGTATCTTACAGGATATGGAACATTTTTAATTCCATAAATAAACATCAAACACAAAAGTGTATTGTAAATGCGGCTTTGTTATCAATAACAAGCGTGATATCTCTCCTTTGTAGTCCTCATTGAACTTGACATTTCCTGCCGGTAACTTCCTGCTCCCGATAGCTCTTTGTTAAAATTTAACAATAAATACAAAAAAAGAGCATTACCCGATACTCGACATTTCTCGTGGTCGTAACAATAATGAGTAACAGTCATAAAAAGTTGCAAGCTGTACCTCTGACCAAACGCTTCCCTTATTTACCGTAAATGGGACGTTTTTATTCCGAGCCTTTCTCCCGTGAGGTAGTATTAGTAACTTTTATTGGGGAGAATGAGGGGAAACCGAAAAGAGGGTAAAGGCATCGGAAAAACATGTTGGGGGTGGATTCTTAGGGTTTCGCTTATTCTGTTTACATTGTACATCTACTTAGAGATTCTGAATCAAAATAGTGTGTCCTTTTACTCGGGAAATATAAAAATAAAATAATAATTCGAACAAATTTCTCACATAAGATTAAATAATCTAAAATACGTAACTACCGTAAATACTCAATAAAGAAGTGAAAATGGGGGGATGAATAAATTCGTATTTTGATTCAAAGCTTCAAAGTATATTTTGGGAATTATTTATGAACTTCAAAGCAGATTTTGGAAATTATTTATGAACTTCAAAGTACATTTTGGGAATTATTTAAGAACTTCGAAGTATATTTTGGGACAGAAAATGTTTATTTTCATTTCGTAATTATGATTGGACCCCAAATAAATATATATTTTAAATGAATACATTTAATAGATGTTTAGTTAAATTTATGCATAAATGATCTATGATCTCCAAAATCTTGGACAGAATCAAAAATATGATATAATAACGCGATCATTTTACCATTATATTGACTTTTTCAAAAATATTTTATCATGCATTATTGTGTCATAAAAATTAATGTATTTTACCCAGCCTCAACTTTATTCATTCACATCAGTTAATTAAAATGCTTTTTTTAAATTTGACAATGAACATACATTAACGGCCTCCTTGGTTGAATGGTTACGATCCCTGGCTATGAATCTAGATGTCGCGGGTTCAAATTCCAGCGTGCACAGGTTAATTTTATTTGATAATTTTGTGTTTTTTCACAATTTATTCATTTAAATAATACTTTGTATTTTTGCGGCACTTTCGAAAGTGGTAGATAGTTTAAGTATCGCCCTGGCGAAAGACCGAAATTCAGAATAGAAACGTTGCTTGAAATAACTTTAACCATGTTTGGTGACTAGATCTGAATAGCCTGGTACTTCCCCACTTTTCTCTTCCCCATCTCCTTCGCCTCTCCACTACCTTCAGCCTCATAACATACCCCAATTGGGGATACCATAGTCTCACTGGCTTCAGACGATTGGGAACAACTGCTACTGTCGTGCGGTGCTCACATAAAAAAATATATTAAAAATTTTAAAACATATATTTTGTACATATTACACTGTCTTAAAATTACGACAATATATGTTTTTTTTTAATATTATCTTAATCGATTTGTGAGCTATTTATACCCGTAATATCAGTAAGTATTTACAAAATTAACAATGATTCCTTTTCGTTTCCTAAAATATATATTAAAACGTGTCCATGCAGTTCTTTGATTTTGGATAGAATTTTTGTGAAAAATTACTACAAGGTCGCTGGACAAATATTACTTGTTAGGGTTCATTTTCATGTGTACTTCATTTAAGTGATTCTATCGTTACAATTGTGAGCTACCTACTCTTTGATTTCATCTATTTAGATTGCGTGTGGTTTGACAGTTGTAAAATCCACCCTCAAATTCAAGAATTGGCTAAACGTACGGATAGTACAATCAATTTATTTTCCGGCAAACAGTAGTTTTTCGCCGCCGGCATTCTTATCTTCGGGGAGGGGAGGGGGTTGCTTTGGCGGGAAAATTGAACGGGTTGCTGATCAAATGAGAGGATGAAGGTTTCGGGGGAAGATAAGGAAGTTTAAAGGGGTGGATGGAATACTCTCCACTTCCTCGTCCCCGGGGCTGCAGGCTCGTGCGAATGATGGCGGTGTTTAGTTGGTGTCTCTTTTTTAGTAAAACGGACTTTTGGGCTTGTATTAACAACATCTAAAACATTATGATTTACAATTTTTTCAATCACACTCTTCAGTCCCAATGGTAAAATCATTAGAATTGCGTATTTTAATGTTATTCGTTGTTTTTACCATGTATAGTTCAATTTAGTATGTGATAGAACCTTTAAGTTAGAATTTACTCAGTGTTAAAGCAATCAATTAATACACAACTTACCCCAATTTATATATATGTATATATTCCTTTCAAGCGTCAAAGTTATAAATTGAATCAACTGCATTATTCCTTCATCTCTTCTTACCAAATTCTCAGTAAACAAAAGCCTTCTTTAACTTACTGTAGAGATATTCAAGCCTCGCTAGACCAGTTAACAGTGTTAACAATCATAGTATTTTAATCTAACGAGTATCAAAAACCCATCCGTTTCAAGATGTTCACGACACATTCAATCTATTCAAAAGTTCAAGATTTACAACGTTGGGCTGATCGAGAACTTTCTGGCGCACATACATACCTAATACTTATATGTTATATTTTCGTAGCAGAACAAAATATCAACCCTCCTAGACGAAAACAGTTCTCGTGCCAGGTAATTGGCTGAACATTCATTTATTAAAAGGTTGATCGTGAAACGACCAAAGGGCTAAACATGTAATTAATAAACGAATTGGAAGCTACCAACCAGATGACAAAGTGTAGTTTTCTGGACAAAAAACTGCAAAACGCTCAAGAGATAAACCGATAGACTATGAAATTTGGGTATGTTGTTAGTATGAAGGTAATGAGTAATTACCTGACTATTCAGATCTGGTCACCAAACACGACCAAACTCAATTCAAGTAACGTTTAGATTCGAATTATTTTAATTAATAAATTGTGAATAACACAAATTAACGAAATAAAATATATTTGCGTACACCAGGGTTTGAACCCGCGAACTTCGGATTCCCAGCCGATGATCGTAACCACTCAACCTCAGAGGTCGTCAAAACAGTGTGTTCACTCTGTTTTCTCTCAAATTGGTCTCAAATTGGTATAGATCATACTTCTTGGGAATATTTGTTCAATGCAGTACAAGGACTTGATCTGATTTGCGTTGAAGTGTGTAACAAGATATGCAGCGAAGATGGATGATAGTCAACCTCCGAAAAGCCTGTAGGACAATAAGGTTTTGTTAGGCCTAAAGGTAGCTAGCTGCACAGTGTAGAAATAAACACCATAGCCTGTCGCAATGCGGAACTGGAGAGGGCGGCACGAGTGGAGTTGTTTTATAGTGTATAATAACACTTCATTCGATGACCTTTGGAACTCCGAGCTCCCGCGATCTAATACTTCGGTAGTGTACCGAGGGTAAATTTTCACCAGAATCCATTTTCGTAATAACTTGCTTCTTTTTAAAAATTATGTTTTTGTAAATTGTTCTGTCTTACGAGAGATAATGTTTTCATATATTTATAGAAAATTGTGTACATCCATCATAAGTTCGTTTTCCCCAAAATAGCAATTTATGTGCAGAGAAATAATTTGTTGACATGCCGATCGGAAACGATGGCGTTCAACGGATACAAATTTTACGTTTCCGATTGGTAATTTCGGCGCACTAAAAATTTATTTGTATTATAGAAAATTTGGTTTCATGATAAATCAACACACATTTTAAAAGTGATATAACCATTAAACGTACAAAAAACCACCCCCAAAATCCAATCTCACCTAAACTAGTTAATTCTTTTTTTTATTAGTAATTATAAAACAACACAAAAATTTATTGGGTTAGGTTAGGTTAGGTTTTCGCACTTCTAATGATAATACTTACATCACTTTTAAAACGTGAGTTGTTTTATTCAATCACAAGAAAATTGATATTTAAAAAATGGAAGTGAGAAACAAAAAAATATTATATTGGATTCTGACTATTTAACCTCTTGGCGGGGTTGTTTTTTCTTGTATCAGTACGGTCTTGTCTCGATTATTAGACATCGTTTGTAGATACGTCTTCACCACAAATTATAAAATAATTTTAACCTGAATAATAAATGTGTACTAACGTAGCGCTCACTACGAAGGTCAGAAATGTTCCAAACCAAATTGTCTAGTTAATCGCTCAAGTAAAACGGACCTACTGGCGCGTGGTTAAGAAACATATTTAACCCATGAGAATTTGAATGTAAGTATTGGTTATAGATAAATACTTCGAATAATTTCAGAGAAAGCCTTATTTATAAAAGAACTCTCCATTTCATTAATTATCAGTCGAAGTATATATAATACGGATAAAAATGACGGGATGGGTGAGGATAGTCATAGCTCAGATGGCATAGAGCGCAGGTCCCAGATAGATCATGAGGTCCTAGGTTCAAATCCCAGTTGTACCATTATCTCTTTCTTTTCTGTGTCTTTTCGGTTTCATGTTTAGATTAGGGAGTGGTTCATATTATCTTCAATGATTAAAAATACTTAAGAAAATATGATGGAATTCCATTTTAGTACGATTTTTTTAATTAAAAACCTATTGTAATTATCTTCCACTTGTTTGATGACCGTGATAGGGCGAAACCGGTTAGGTCGAAAATAAGCAAGTGGAAGATAGTTTCGAAGGTTTGTTAATCAAAAAATTCAAACATCAAAATAAGCTTGAAAGTATCTGACAATCAAGCATACTAAAAACAAACACACACACATTCACACATATATACCCCCATAAGATTGAACGGTTATGTTACGCGATTAATTTTCTTGCGCCACACTGTACTTACATATATTATGTTATTTTTATAATAACTTCTAATTCAAAACTTGTCGCTTTGCACTCTCTTTTTTCCATTATGTAAACCACCAACCCTGTAACATTATTACATAAACGTTTTTCAAGTATTATTTTCTTGTAACACTTTCAGGAAAAATTATTATGTAAACATGTTATCGCAATATGTACACTCCGCTTCTCTGCACAAGCATTGCTTGAAAGAGAAGTGTAGTAGTGTAATTTGATCTTAAATGTATTTTATTTCAATAAAGCAATGTAGAATCAAAATTTTGCAAAAAAAATGCAGAAGAAGCAAAGAGATATAATCGATTAGTCGGTCAAGCAGTCCAAAGCGTCAGTTTTCCACTTAGGTGTTGCGGATTTAATCCTCTACTGGCTGTGTCCTCCATAAGTGTCAAAGAAACATTTTTCGCTTATTATGAACATAATAGGAATAAGTTAAATAATGTCAGGTTGTTCGTAACCTGAGAATGCTAGGCATTTAAAAAAAGGTTTTATTCTTCTGTCAGCATTGTACGGAATGAGTCTGTCAATAAGTTGTTATTTTATTAAAACATATAATTTAGATTTAGTAATTGACACTGCGGGTCACTGCACAGCTTTACATTTCGGATCACGGAGTGCACCTGGTTTTCAGTAGTGCCTATAGAAATTAAAGTTACGTAAAATCTCTACACTTTAAAAATTAATCAAAAATATAAAAATTACAAACAATATACGTAAATAATATACGCATAAACATATTTTAAACCCAAAAACAAAAGCTTTTTGTCCGGACCGATAAAATTTACACAAGTTAGGGAACTAAAATAAGGGATTCATATCTTCGAGGGTAGATTTGACTTTTACTTAAGTAATCAAACTAAGCAAGTAGATAAAGATATGACGAAATAATATTGATATATAACTATCAAACCATTATTTGCTTAATGATCTCCGTAGCGGGTTTGACTTTGTGGAGTCGCCAGTCAAATCGGTCAAATCGGACGAACCCCACGCAGTGCTAATATACCTATATTAAATAGCGTCGTTATTAAACAAATAAGTCTAAACAGGGTGACTGGTACCTGAACTTGATATTGAAGGGCGCAAATGACAAGAAATTGTGTTAGGTTTATTCTCCGCAAAAAAAAAAAAATTATTCTTTAAAAAGTACTTGTGAAAAATGCCCGCTTCTTCCACAGAGTTTTTATTTATTTTAATTTAAGGCGACACAATGGGAAGTAATGCAAAATCGTGTGTTTTCGGTTTGAGAATTTGTTGGCCTAGAAATATCATAGATAATTGAATTAAATACTGCAAGTAGAACACACCTTGGCCTTTCATTTAACCGTCCATTTTTTTTTAGTATGTCTTTTTATAAGCTTAGAAAAAAATAAAGTATGAGACATTAAAAAAATGTTTAAAGCGCAAAATCTCCTGCTCATGAACTCTTTTTCCCATATTTTCGTATTGTTCATTGTGATAAATTAAGTTTTTTAGAATATGACCATAAAACATTTTAATAATTATGTCTGAGTTTTAGAGAATATAATAAAACACGCATTTTGGTGATGTTTTTTTTGCCGAAATCGAAACATGCGGCCGATGTACAGCGGGATTTTCAACCTTCTCGCCACCTGCATAAGGAGCGCGTGATTTCGTTAAAAATTTAGCCGGTGGATGGCCTTAAGATCTAATAAATCGCACGTGCATTTAAAAAAAAGCGATTAAAAGAATTTATAGATTTTGGGATTTGCCACTTATTTCTGAACATCGTTTGATGTTGGTGTGAAAAATATTCTAAAACCATCTTGGTGTTGCCAAAAAATGGGTATCGTATGTACCAGTAGGTAGTAACGAAAAAAAAACTATTTCTAAATGCATTCGAATAATATGTTGTTTATAGATTCTAGGTAGACATAACAAACTGTAATAAATTTGGTTCGTGCTTAAAACTGCCAAACAAAGTCATTTACAGAAAAGCCCAACCAAAGTGAATACATTGCAAAAAGTAAAAGGAACACGTAGAGAAAAAGAAACACTGTAAGTAAAAGCAAAAGAAAATGTGTTATCTATACAGTATTGTGGGGGAATCCAGTAAAAGAGCCACGCAAGCGTCGTTTAATAACGCTTTAACGTCGCCGAAGTAACGGCGTTATCTGAAAGCGAATCGTAACGAAAAATTGCGGTTACGAAGATGAATCGTTAATATTTTTTTCAATCGATATCAATTTATGGACTTGTGATAATCACTGCGTGATCATAGATTTTCTTGTATCCAAAACATTAATAAATAATTATTCAACTACGAGTTAATGTTTTTTTCCAGCAATATGAACGTTTCTGCATTCTTTTTTTTTTACATTATCAAGCTTCCAAACCAGCGTCTAAACGTTTTGTTGTCTTTAATGAATATTTTTCTTTCGGTAAATTAGCAATTACGACTAACACAAACATGTTTATTGAAAACAGGCTACCATTAAACAAGTCACCTTTGATACACCAAAGTAATCACCCAAATTAGTTAAAGTTACGTGTTTTTTTTCAATCGATTAATGAAATTAACTTAACTAGATTACATTTCATGAAAATATGCGACATAAGGATTGAATGCAAAAACCTTTTAAAGAGATTTCCCGGAAAGTAAAATTATTTCGAAAATATTTTCATTTGAAATTAGAGCTTTTTTTAAAAATGCTCAAACAGAACAAAACCTTTACTTTGAGTAATTTGTATTTCATGGAAATACGTTCGTGTTCTCATTCTGGGAAAGCAGAACAAAGTTTCAGTTTCATGCTCCGAAAGGCAATTATTTGTTTAAAATACTAGTTTCAAAACTTTTGCTGAAAAAATATGTCTTCAACAAACTAATTATGTGACCTATCAAAACCAGCATTTTAACGATTTCGAGTACCTACCTAACTAACTACATGGAAAAAAAATTTAAAGTAGTAGACAGTGAATAATTTATTCCATTTTTGTCATAAAAAAGGGTCTGTAATCGTTTTTACCTAAAAAAATTTAAAGTAGTAGACAGTGAATAATTTATTCCATTTTCGTCATAAAAAAGGGTCTGTAATCGTACCTACCTAAAGTAATTAATATAAAAATTTGAAACCTTTCATATTCCGCTACATTGTAAATAATTATAAATATTTAAATGTAAATAATTATTATCTAAAATTTAAAATAAAATAATGTTTCAAATAAATACCTACTCTTATTTTGCCAATAACCTTCTAATAAATATAATATCAATGACAAATAGGATTTTAACAGTATCTGCAATATCATGCATGTGTAGTGTTTTCTAATATTGTGTCTTGTGCATGCAAGATCATATCTTCTCAAGCGAAAACTTTTAAATTTAACATTTTAATCTGGAGTGACCTGCCAGGTAAGTATGTTTCTGTATCTATGTGTACATAATAAAATAAACCCTAGCCAGAAGTATTTGTACAGCGCCCTTGAGGTAATTTTTCACAAGTCCACCAGTCCAATTATTAATATTAATAAACGGTAGAGCTGCAAACGGTGAACCATTTCAGCGAGTAGATGTAGTTGTGTATAGTAAAAGGTGAAAAGGCTGATGAAGAATTTGATAAAAGGGAAACCTCAAGCAAAGGAAATTTTATCTTTGGTAAAGTTTTGTTATTCTACGCCAGGCTATCAGACCGCAGAGGTATTCTGACGTATGGCTGTGTAGAAGAGAATAGACTGCGGAAGATGAAAACTAAATGCAGTATGTTAATTGTTATTGTGTTTAATATTTAAATTTCGACGGCCTCCGTGGTTGTGTAGCTACGATGCTTGGCTACGAATCTGGGGGTTCTACGGGTTCACATCCCGGCGTCCACAAGTAAATTTTATTAGTTAAATTTGTGTTATTTCACAAATTATTCAGTTAAAATAATACGTTGTATATTCGCGGCACGCTCCAGAGTGGTAGATACTTTCAGTATCGCCCTGGTGAAAGACTACCATTCAGAATAGAAACATTGCTTGAAATGGCTTTAGCCATGTTTCGTGAATAGATCTGAATGGCCAGATTCTTCCCCACCTCTTTCTCATCTCCTTCCCCCCTCCCAACAAACCTTCATCTTCACAACATTGAGGTACTAAGTTAAAATGTTTTAAAAAATATATTTAATACTTAAATACAACATGTACGAGTATAACAACACTGAGGCATAAGTTTATGTACGATGTGCATTATGCAGTTGAAACATTAAGAAATTAAAAAAAAAAAACTAAAGGCTTACGTAAGCAAAATAAACATGATTCAGAAACACTTTTATGGTTTGCATATGTACATCAAAGTCAGGGGAAAATATATTTATTTTTATTCGAGGAAATGTTTTTTATTTTCTTATTTTTTAAATTATATTAACAACTATTATAATTCAATGAAAAAAAAATATTTATAATTTATATCTAGCAGACTTTTTAAAATATGAACCAATTTTTAAACTGAATAATAACTTATAAAATAAAACAATAACTTTGTTTTACATCACTTTTATTTATACTTTAGCCGACCGGTTTCGCTACTACCGTAGCTTCTTCAGCGCAGTATACAACTAAACTATGAACTAAGATGCACATGTGCTATGGATTAATACAAACAGGCTAGTGAAGGGCCAAGGGTGGGAGATCAGCAGGTACCTGCTGACCGGGACGGGAATGTACTTTGTTTATTGGGAATAATTTAAAGATTGGACTTTTATTTAGATTTATTTGATTATTTATGAGTCTACTATTAGTGTTTTTTACTTTCCTTATTTCTAATGCTTCTAAGTTATCTAATCGAATGCCGGTTACATTTTTATGCAGTAAACTAGTGCCTGTATTTTTATCGAATGTGTGGTCTGTTACTAAGAGATGGTTAGCAAATTCGGAGAAACCATTATTATTTAGACATCTTAAGTGTTCTTTTACACGGATATTAACATTACGCGACGTTTTGCCTACATAGAACGCCGGGCAATCATTACATTGAAGTGAATAAATGCCCGAGTGGCCTAAGATAAAGAAGACAGTTTAGGCCACTTGGGCATTTATTCACTTCAATGTAATGATTGCCCGGCGTTCTATGTAGGCAAAACGTCGCGTAATGTTAATATCCGTTAAGATAAAGAAGACAGTTTAGGTAAAATACAAATATAAATAAAAGTGATGTAAAACGAAGTTATTGTTTTATTTTATAAATTATAATGTCACATCACCAAGTTACCGCTTCATATGAAAATATGAATAATAACGAACTAACCAAAACGCCGTCTCTCCGCAGGGGTAGGCAGAGAGAACGGACCGCCAAACAACTCAATCTTGGCATACAGTTCTTGCTTCATTCACATTCATACAACGTCTCATATATTCTGTTCTGTTATTCCAACTTCTGACTTCTTCTTCCATTAATATTTACGTCATATATTCTCTTTACACTCCTTTTTTCGTTCATTCTCTCTACATTCCCGAACCATCTAAGCGTCCCTTTCTTAATCTTGCTCATTACGATTACATCAGCCTTGTATTTTTTACGAATCTCAACATTTTTCACATGATCAAACACAGTTAGGTATTATTAAATTTATTTAAACATTAAATAAAAATATAGTTCTATAAATTTAACTTGAATACAGCAACGACATTTCTGACTGTGCAAACTCAACAAAATACAATTTATTTATTAATTGATAAACTAAAGTTTTTAAGACAAGATTTTTGTGCATAGCGCAAAGGGTAACAATTATTTTTATAAACAATAATTATTAGCCTGAAACACTCATCCAAATTGAAAAACCTTCCGAGAAAAGATAAATGTCGCCGACAGGACTCGAACCTTCACCCTTCTGATATCAGGTCAGATGCTCTAACTTGAGCTACGTCGGCTTATCGCAAACCCGCCAAGTTAATCAATATATACTAGTGTTTCATTCAATAATTACTGTTTTATTATATTTCACCTGTAAACAACCAACTTTATTAGTATGAGAAAGGCTTGTAACGGCTAAATCCCTCAATAGATGGCGTCGAGACAAATTATGTCCACATTTTATTGGTGACAAATTGGAAGGTTTTTTCAATTTGGATGAGTGTTTCAGGCTAATAATTATTGTTTATAAAAATAATTGTTACAATTTATTTATTTTTTACACTTTTAATTATTTATATTACTTACCGTGACAAATGTGTGGTTGTGAACGGACCTAGTTCGCTTCAAATTCAAATAAAGTGATAAATACTGACACTTGATGACTTCTTAATCTAATATTGCTTTATATGTTCGACATAATTGATAGGTAAAATACCATCATTTATCCCTTAAATTCTGAAGTTTACCATATATTCCCAGTAAATCTACGTATGCCGTACGGCGATCATCATAGTACAGCCTACCATACTACTTTTATGAAAGTTGTAAACATGTTGATTGCAAAATCAATATCTAATTTATATTCATGGGTTTTTTCCAGGGCGGGTGGTAATAAAGTACACAGCAGAGCTTTCGGTCCGCACTGTGTCACTTTGGCGTAAAAACAATGTGATTTGCGTTTAAATGGCATTGAGGCAACGGGGCAGAGGGTAATTGCGACTTTTGCATGCGCTCTAAATTCGCAATAACGAAATAAGTAAGTCCATTTTTAATAAATTGGCATTTTTTTAGCTAAATGCCATTGGAAGGTACCTTACACGCATCACACGTGTAAAAAATGTTTTTTACACTTTTCATTTTCAATGTATCACGCCTTTTATTTAGTGTAATAATAATAATGATACGTATTTATTCCGGTATGTGAGGAGGTTAGTGCAGTCCCACACATTGCATACGGAGTGTTGCATTGGATTATGAGTCTGTTCTACAGGTATTTCAATGGAGCCTGCTCAAAGGAGCTTGCAGCGTTGATCCCCTTCGTTCCGATGCACGTGCAACGGACATGAGCGGAACCCTCGTTGACAGTTGATTTTGGCTTCATCAAAACGGGTCGCTTCGCCGACTCGTTTTTATGTCGTCGTCCTGCATTCAAAACAAGCCTCTTCAAGGGCCGCATTAACAAATCCCTTCCCACAGCCCCCTCTTTAACCCGTCACACAACGTTGCCTAACCGGGTGGTGTTCGTATGTGCTACTTACAGACAAGGGCACTTTTATGGGGTGTCATATATATATATATTTTTTTTTTACATTCCATTATCAATACATTAGCGTCAGCAATTATTGATAAAATAATTATCGATGCAAATATTTGAAATATAAATACAATTAGGAATTCCTTGGAATTGACGGTTAAAATTTATACAAATCCCTAACAAAACATCACTAATGTTATTTGACATTGTTAATCTATTTCCGAGTGTCCTAATTGGGGAACATAAACCCATTATTGAAGAATTACCAAATACGTCAACCTTATCTAATTACTTGTACCATAAAATAAATGTAGTCTTAAGCCAGAATTATTTTCAATTTAATGATACCATCTTAAAACTAAATGGCGGTTTGGTTATGGCTCTATTACCAGTTCTTTAGTAACCGACATATTTTTTAATAACAGTGTGCATAATTTAATAACAGTTCTGTCGTATTATTAAAATATGCACAATGTTGAAAGAGATATGTGGAAGATGTGTTGATTATTTCGACCGGTATAGTGAGACAACTCAATATGTCTCTTAATTTCTTGAACAAACTTCATATAAACGTAAAATTTACTTGAGATTTAGGGCAATATTTTAACATAAATTCCTTAGACTTTAACATTTTTATTATTAAAAATAAAATAGATTTTACTATTTTTCGTTCACTACACCTCGAATCATCAATTTCCTCAAAAACTGTTAGCATTCCATTCAATGGAATACATTTATCAATATTCCCCCATCTTCAGATATACGAGTATATTTTTAAATGAAACCCAAAGAAATTCTAAATTAATAATGCGTACAATCCAAAATTGATTAATAACATTATAAACAAAAAATGTAGTAATAAGTTTGTTAAATCAATTTTTTTTTACTATGTACAAAAAGTTGATCTTTTTGTAGAGAAGGAAAAATGGATAAAAAATAATGTTTTAATCAAATTTCCAATTTTATAACAAAGAATATGCATAATTCAATAATTCAGCCAGCATTCTACGCAAATGATAAACTAAAAAACAAACATAATAAATATAAGGATGGAGACTATAAAAAAGAACAACCTTGGGTAGTACATACATCGTAAACTAAAAAGGATTTAGAATTTTTTTTTATAAAGGCAAAACTTCGAGGAACTTTCAAATTAGGATAAAAGAACACTTAAGATTTTTAAACAGTAATAACTTCTCGGAGTTTCCCAATCGTTTATTGGAGAAAAACCACGTCTTTGATTTTAATAACGGTATAGAAAAGTTAATCTGAAAAATTAATGGTATCCATTTAATTGAAATTTGAAAAAAAATAGACAATGAAACATAAAATTATTGGAGATTTCTGTTATCTATAAAAAAAAATAATGTTGTGTAGTTATTAGATCCGTTAGATTGTTTGTATATCTATAATTTCCCATGTCATATTCTTTTCATTTTATATCATACTAGCTTAATTACCCGGCGTTGCCCGGGTTATGAATGTAAAGTTTTGAGGATTTTATGTGTTACCCTACACCTACCCCTACCCCTACTTCTACCCCTATCTCTACCCTACCCCTACTCCTACCCCTATCCCTATCCCTATCACTACCCCTACCCCTATCCCTACTCTACCCCTACTCCTACCCCTACCCCTATCCCTATCACTACCCCTACACCTTACCCGACCCCTAACCTTACCCCTCCCCTGCCCCTACCTCAACCCCTACCCAATAGTTTTCGTTTTATTTTTTACGTCAAGTATGCAAAATTTTATCAAGAAGTACCAAAATTCAGCTTTAACCGATGGAAAAGGGGAATAGGGATAATTTTCGAAATCTCATGTGGACCTTCCTGTAGTTTCGATGGTCAAGTGTTTCATCAAACCCGGAATAAAACTGTAGATTTGTATAAAAAACAAAAAAACAACGGGATACCCTACTTTATTTTTATGTTTATAATATAGATTATTCGTCTTTCTTAGACGCTGTAAGGTGTGGAACATTAGCAAGACCAACTGCTCGGGTTCCGCTGAGTAATGCCCAGCAGAAAGTGACACTGACAACATAGACAAAGGTGTTTTTTTGTCGCTCGCAGTATGAAAATGGATAAAACAGGGAAACTTGAGAAGGTGAAAAACGGCATTATTACTTACCGGGAAGCCCTAACGACATTCGAGATAAAATTCGTTGAGCGGGTTTATTGAGTTTGAAGTTGAAGTTTATGCTAAGTGGAGTAACTTTGGAGTAGAGGGTCAAGTTTGTTGAGAGGCCATTACAGGGTATTATTATAACTTGTAGGTACAACTACTGGCTAGGTACTCAGATAGCTCGGGGGTACTAAATACATTGGGTAAACTAGTTTTTGTCTATTCTTCTGTACGGAATGGATACACAGAAATTAACCGAGCATTAACAGGGATAAGCTCTTGAAATGCCTGTATACATGCGTCACCTTTAAATACAAAAAACGGATGAGGTGACTGATGTAGAGGTATTCCATCGAATGGCCAAATCTACCGAAATAAGCATACTAGATATAAAGAGAATAACGCTACAATATCTGTCATGTTTTAGATTTCAAAGAAGTATTAAGACACGGATTATGGAGAGCAGAAGGAAGAATATGGATGCAATATATCAAGCTAACAATGATTTTTGTTGTGTTATCTTCTATATTATTGATATTTATATATATTTATTTATCATCCGTATTATTATTTACTGAATTTGTGTTGCATTATTTGTGCTCTTTGGGAGGGGATTTTAACTGGGTTAAAGGTCCTAACCCAGGAATGGAAAGGGACAAACATGTGGTCGTAAACAATTTACTTAAGTTGCTTTTTGTACTTGCTTGGCGAAATATATTTAATATGTTTTTTCTGTACTATTCTTTATATCTATATACTGTGGCAATACTATTTTTTTTTTATTCTATTTTGTATAATGGCGATTAACATAAGCTAAACTTGTCAATTTTACTGCGTTAAAACGGGTTTTTGTAATCAGTTGGGCAGTCAAAGCTTTCTAGTTTTATTGTTTAATAAATGTGTGAAAATAAATAAATAAATAAAAATAAATATTAAAGAGTTTTCATGCCTTTTTACAGAAATCAATAATTATTTGAAGGATTTATTGTATTTGGTTATTCTTCATTTTTTTATGTAAGTACCGCACAAAAGTCCCAACTTACCCCAACCGTCTGAAGCCAGTGAGACTATGGCATCCCCAAATGGGGTATCTTGTGAAGCTGAAAGTAGTGGAGACGGGAAGGAAATGGGAAGAGGAAGGTAGTGTAGTACCTGGCTATTCAGACCTGATCACCAAACATGGCCAAATTCATTTCAAGCAACGTTTCGATTCTGAATTGTGGTATTTGACGTCCTCCATGGTCGAGGGGTAAGGCTCTCGACTACGAATCCGAAGGTCGCGGGTTCAAATCCCGGCGTGCGCAAGTAAATTTTATTTAACTAATTTGTCTTGTTTCACAATTAATTAATTAAAAGTAATATATGGTTTATTTGCGCACGTTCCATAGTGGAAGATACTCTCAGTATCGCCCTGGTGAAAGACCACCGTTCAGAATTGAAACGTTGCTTGAAATGGCTTTTATCTGTGTTTGGTGACTAGATCTTAATAGCCAGATATTTCCCCACCTTCCTCTTTCCCTTCTCCTTCCCCTCCATACTACCATCAGCCTCACAACATTCCCCAATTCAGGATGCTATAGCCTCACTGGCTCCAGATGGAAGGGAGCAGTTGGGACTCTTGTGCGGTATTCACATAAAAAAGGGCGATAGTGAAATTATCTACTACTCTTGAAAATTAAATTTTGATGGATTCCGATGGGTTGCTTGTATTTAATATGACGGAAACCAAAGAAGCCGTGAGTTAGCTTAATGAAGCGACTGACCAATTTTTGAAAGGAGTTTATATATTGTTCGACTATTTTAAAAACTTTTGATTAAATTCCACAATGTAAATTTGAAAACGGAACAAACAAAATTATTTAAATACTGAATATAAAGGGTTAATCTATTCTAGCCAAACAACAGGAAGAGAATAAATTTATTAGTGAAAATCTGCGATGATATAAATTATGTAGATGTCACCACCATCGCTATGATTCACGTGCTTGATAGCTGTCGAAATAGGAATTATCAGTGGCCAGCTCAGCAGGTAGCTACAGTTTAATACTTTATAAATTTTTGTATTGCTTACCTGTACCTGTATGGGTATACGATATATTTTTTATTTGAATTTGTTTTACAAGCTTACAAAAAAATATATATATATACTTATAATTGCATTACAAAATCATGTACAATGTGACCTTAGAAGGGTGTGCTTCAGCAAGGTCACATTTTTCCGAGTGTTGTAAAAATTACCTTTGCATAATTTAATTAATATATATCGTGAGGAGGTACAAATACAAAATTAAATATGAATTTTTTTTATTAAAAACTTTTGTTACTTTCTTCGATTTTTTAATTTTTTCAAGTCATAAATGTACAATATTAGAAAGCAATGGGACTCACCCCTGACCTAGATGCAATGAATACCATAGATTTAGTTTCAATTGTGCCAGTCTGAAGATGCCCGTGATGCCGGGTGAAACCGGTCCCGTCGAAAATAAACAAGTGGAAGAAAGTTGCAAAGGTTTTTTAATAAAAAGAAAATTCGTATTAAAATTGAATTCAACCCTTAAAACAGACAGTTTCAAAATTAAAAATAAATACTAAATTACCCAACGACTAGAGGCTCCATAACACAGAGCAATTTCGTCGCTGTTATTTGAATAGTAGCGTCGAAATCGCTTCGCGTGACAAGATATTCGCTCGATGCGAGTAACTCAATTAACTGCTTTAAACTTAGCGGCAATTCGATTAGAAAACTTCATCTAATTTCTATCTAGGCCCTGCTGAAAACCAGCTGCACGACGGCATCCGGAATGCATAGCTGAGCAGTGACCTTTTTATCAATTGCAAAAGTTATAAAATATCTTATAATATGTAAAATAACTTTCTCATAAAATGTTCTCATTATTATTATTATTATTATGTTCAATTATAATCGCAGGAAATGCGCGATTTTGGTTACATGACTTAGTTACCGATCACGTTACCATTTCGCTTCTAGGCGGCGCTATTTTCGACATAAGGAAACTGACAAAGGAACATTCTATGATATGTTATGTTGTTTGAATCCGGTGCAGTCACAACGGTTGTGACCTCACCGAATGCGGTTTAATGAGGTCTACGTCTTTCGAGAGAGAGAGGACCCTGGTAATTTAATAGCAGGGTCTACAACAAAGTGCTTGTTTTTCACGTCCGAAATTTGCCACTGAGTTCGTCACGACTCTTCAGGACAGTATCGTGATAAAAGCAGTCTTTCGCCTTTAGTCCAAAAAGGTTTCTTGGATGTCAGACGGTTGGCCGGGGGGTTTACAAGGTCATTTTGGAGTGGGATATTACAATTCAAGGCCTTTTTGTATTCCCTGGGGGTTGCAGTCTCTTGTCTTACAGTGGACGTTTCGATATTCGAGAGGACAGGGCGATGGTAGTGGGGTGGAGGGAAGTGTTTCACACATCGTGCGCATAGCATATTATTACAATCTCCGCAGATATCGCACGATCAAAAAATATAGTAATTGATAAACTAAAGTTCTTAAAAACTTAAGACAAGATTTTTGTGCATAGCGCAGGTTGCCTGAGCTTTAGTAACAATATTAGTTTGAGAACACTCCTCATCTAACAAACCTTCCGAGCAGCATAAAATGTCGCGACAGGACTCGAACCTGCAAATCGGGTTTGCGATGTTTGACGTAGTCAACGGTAGAGCATCTGACCGGCAATCAGAAGGGTGCAGGTTCGAGTCCTGTCGGCGACATTTATCTTTGCTCGGAAAGGTTTTTTTTTTTTTCAATTTGGATGAGTGTTTCAGGCTAATAATTATTGTTTATAAAAAATAAAAAATATAGTATTTGATTAAAAGAACACATGAGTAAAATAACATTAATACATAAGATCACTTCCCAGAAGGCAAGTCATTAACGTGGGTGGGAATTTCGTTATAGACCTTTTTTAAAATTCGTATGGCAACTTGTTAAACATTAATCTTATAATTGGATAATATATTCACGGGTGTGTCGGGCATATTAATTTAGAAACATGGGTTTTGTCATTCCTTTATTATTATTATTAGTTAATATTTAGACAGCATTCTGCAGATGCACTCGCATCTAATTTCACAATAAGTCTTTCTTCTCTCCAAACGAGAGTCCGATCGAGCTTTAAATTGATCTATACGTTTATCACCGATGGTATGTTGTGGAAGTTTGTCGTTGAACTTCAAAATAGGTTATCCTATTTATCCGACGGTTATTTTTATTATTTCAACATATAAATACACTCCAACTAACAATTTTTTACCCAATCCAATGAAATACTAATATCTGTGCAGGCCGCCAAAATATAAACTACATTATAATGATGAACTAACGAACTTTTTTCCACCGGTTACTAAAACATATGTTTGCATTATCGATGCCAGCTATTGCACCGATTAAATTCTATATCCGGACTTATTAGTTTGTCAAAAAAATTGGCTTCTGTTTCACTTCTATTTAAACCTAGAGATTTTCAGTGTATGATAGATCCATAATTACTTCTCACGGGACGCGAGTTCTCGGCGTGGATTGGGTTAATAGTGTGATGTGTATGACATACTTACGAAGACCAGAAGTTGGTCAATGTTCAAAATCATCGAGAAACATATTACATTACTTGAAGTAGGTCACTGGTCACTTCCTAAACTGTGAACGTAAATAGTCAGTAAATGGTTGGTTTAACGGTTAAATGATTTGTTTAGTTTATATTTACTAGATGTATAAATTGTCTATATGATGTACCTAAATTGAAGATGCGTGTTAGCGAGGGCATTTGTAATGTAGTCTGAGTAATTATAATTACACAAGGGGCCGAAGATTGAACGAGTCACGGAAAGGCTACTTTCGATGCGTTTAAAAAGGGTTACGAGTTTTTGAATAACACGCAGTGCCCAGACTTTAATCAAGTTGGTAAAATACACATATAAAAAGGGCTCGGTAAGCGTTTTACAAGTAAATAAATGAATTTTTTTAATACGTTTTTTTTGTAACATGCGTTTAATATATGCATTGTGAAATAAGTATTTTAAAAATCATTAAGAATAATAGATTCACGTAAAACCAAAAGAAAACATCTAAATTTGTGCTCAAAAATACTTTTTTTTGATGTGTAAAATATACATATAACAAAAATCCCATTTAGGCAGTGCGTGGGTACACTTGTGGTAAATTAAAGGCAGTTTATAAATATTTACTAATTATGGCTCGTATACATTTTTTTTATAATTTAAATTGAGTAAAGTTTTTATACTAGGCTCTTTATGGTAATAACAGAATAATAATTAAAAAAATATACACATATTTTTCTGTATTTCATACACCTATTTATTTCGGTGGTAAAGGTTGTTCTAGAATAGTAATGAAAATGATTTTGTTACTTTGTTAGTTAACATATAATGATAATATTTTGATGATTTGTAAATTGCCTAGGGTGCTGTACAAGTATATTTATTTGTATATAATAATTTGTTTTTTCAAGGCTCTATCCTACTATTAACTATGGTAATATTTTATAGCAATATAATAGATTGCAACTCCCACTTAATAACATAAAACTGTATTTACAATGTTTCACCAATCAGGGTGACGCCGCATAAAATTATACATAAATTTATATTATGTATATACAGATAATATCCAGGACAATACTTACCTGGCAGGTCACTTTGTATTGTTAGTTAGTTAGATACATTCAATTTGCATGGGGAAATGGTTACATAATAGAAGTTTGTTGTCCCAGGTAAAAGACGGCCTCCATGGTCGAGGGGTAAGGCTCTCGACTACGAATCCGAAGGTCGCGGGTTCAAATCCCGGCGTGCGCAAGTAATTTTTATTTAATTAATTTGTGTTGTTTCGCAATTAATTCATTTAAAAATAATATATAGTATATTTGCGCACGTTCCAAGTGGAAGATACTCTCAGTATCGCCCTGGTGAAAGACCACCATTCAGAATTGAAACGTTGCTTGAAATGGCTTTTACCCGTGTTTGGTGCCAGATCTGAATAGCCAGGTATTTCCCTACCTTCCTCTTCCCCTTCTCCTTCCTCTCCTCAATACCATCACCTCACAACATTCCCCAATTGGGAATGCCATAGTCTCACTGGCTCCAGACGGTTGGGAGCAGTTGGGACTCTTGTGAGGTATTCATATAAAAAAAAAAAAAAAAGACGACTATTCAACTAAACGTCTTTCATTTTTCTCGCCTCAATTAGAAATATCAGAAATTATTGTAAATAATACAGGTTAAATAAAAAAAAAATAAAAAAAAATAAAAAAAAATCATAACTATATTTTATCTTTCGGAGATGTTGTATTGTGTTAATAATAAAACATATATGAATAAAAAGTTCAATTTTTAATTATTAATTATTTTTATTGATATTTAAAAACCTAATTTTAATATTAAACATTGTAGAAAACAATATTAACATAACCTAAATGAAATATGAAAACGGTCATTTTTTCCGTTTTCATATTTCATTTAGGTTATGTTAATATTGTTTTCTACAATGATTGAATAAAAAATTAATTTGTAGTCAACACTTTATTAATATACTCGTACACATATCAACATGTTTCGAAAGCGAAGATTTCCTCATCAGGAATATACAACATGCCATAATAATACTTGGATGTTTTATATAGCGCCTTTTTTGTGAAAAATCACCTCAAGGGCGCTGAATGTATATGTATTCAGTATATTTATGATGAGTAAAACATCGCTTTTGAAACATGTCGATATGTTTTTATTAATAAAGTGGAGATTACAAAGTAATTTTGAATTAATTTATTAATACTGACGCCGCAAAGTGAATACCAATCTTTTGACGAAATTATAATAGTAAAACGGATACATTGGAGAAATATCCATAGTAATGGACATGGTTACTCAGAGACCGATTCTCAGGCGAACTTAGAGGGGACTAGAACAATTGCTTTTAATTAAAAAACATATCTATTTACCACACTTTTCATTTTATCAAATAAACCACTATAAAAAAATAAAGATTTTTTAAATAAAAACATTATACGGCATAATATGGTTAATATCATATTTATGACTTCAATGAGTTGTTCTATTTATATCATTATACAGTTGTTACACATTAAAAATTACGGGATGTGAATAAGTAACATGCATATTTCCACTTTTTAAAATGTGCCTGCAAAAGTAAGCCACAATATGTATAGGTTTGCGATGGAAAGCGGAAATTTAATAAAGAGTAACTAACATTTTTCAGTACTATGGCAACATCGAGCTTCGAATATAAAATTAGTAATTTAAGTTTTTTTTTTATTATTAATTTTTAAAAAAACAAGGAAAAACAATTTATCTCGAAAATATTACCTTTTAATTTTATTTATAACTATGATCTGTGAACTAAATTTTATTTTATTTTGATTTTGTATCTAATAAATGGGTATTTTGATAGGTGGGTACGTACATTTCAGGAATTCAGAATAATCGCCTTTCCGTGTAATTATCTTCCTTGCAAAGCGTTCAATAATAAATAAAAAAATTGTAAAAAATTATCTAAAAATATGTAGAATCACGTCCTTAACGGAAAGTACCACAAATTTGAGAAGACCGATTGGTTAAAGTAAAAATTATGCACTTGGGCCATTATGCTTATTAAAAGTTCTTTTTATTTTCCTATGAGTTATCGTTGTATTGTCATTTAAAACCGTTTTAAACGATCGCAGCGCCCTCATCGTTTGTCTACGCACATTTCAAATGAGGAAATAAAAATAACTGATTGTCTGGAAATATATATTATTGGTAAATCCATCAGTTCCAATTTTGAAAAGTTCACGCTCGTGCGCATGTTCGTACCATCTTATTTATTCTACGGTGCGTACGTACTTACAAAGAAAAATATTTTGTTAAAGCTGAAAAGTCGATTATCTCGGGATTGACAAATGCCTCAAACATGTTGTACAATGAAGAACTATAAACATTTTAAAACGTAAAAGAGGAAAACCAAACTTGTACAAACAATTTAATGTTTTTATTATGATTATAAACGTTATTTATAGGGTTTTTGTCATCCAATGTCGACATTTATGGGTAATCTTTTTTTTTCAGTATCGAAACAAATGTATACTTTTTATTTGTGTGCTGAAGGAGCGTAGTGGAAAATAATTGATTCAGTTTAACTCGATACAATCAAAGCGTTCCTTAATGGCAAATGGGTATTGGAAACTCATAAATAAAGATGACTGGTAAACAACGATTCATAAAATACTAGAAGACCTCTTCCTACTTCCTAGTAACATTGAGAATTGAGTTTTTTTCTTTTGGATAGAAGCCCTCATTCGAGGCGGATTGTATTTTAACAAAAAATTGTCTTCAATGTCTTATTTATTTAAATGAACCAAGGAATAAAAAAAACATACTAGAAGTGCCTTCCACGCAGATTTAAAAATAATTCTACCTATGTGCCATTCACTTAATGCCTTTGGTTCTTGCCCATTGAGTTGTGTCTCCCTTACACTTACGCTAACATCGTATATCGCCATCCCACTTGAATTGGTGATAAAACACAATTCTGTATTTAAAATTTAAGGCCAAATTGGTCAAACTTTGGAATCACGAAACGCGTTACATGTGATTTTTTGTGTTTTTCTTTATTCTATGATATTCTCCTCTATTGAACGATGGGACTAACGACCTCCATACTCGAGCTGTTAAGTTCCCAGACGACGAATTTAGATGTTGCGGGTTCAAACCCCGGCGTGCATAAATATTTATTTTTATTTTTGGTGTGATCAGAGATTTTCACGGTAGAAAGTATAATTGTGATTAATTTTTGGGGTATTTGCTTTCCATGTTCTTTCCTACCTTCCCATTCTCCATCTCGTACTCTTTTCCACTCTCTACGTCCTCAGAACATACATATGCGGTGTTCATATTTAATTCATTGACCAACCTTGTACATTCTCTTCCAATGGCCGTTAGCGATTAATCACTTTAGATAATAATATGTTTTATCGAATTTCGAAAATCAATAATTCGATTATACACAATTCCGATAGTTAGGTGTTGTTCGAAATGAGGTTAGAATATTATTACCCCTCGTATTGAACAGTGGATGAACTTCTACGTCGTATTTCACTCCCATTATGAAATATTATTTCAGAATTTGTAGCTTTTGCAGAAAGTTCTTAAGTAGGTAACTTACTAGAGTTGTAAAAATGTTGAATTGAACTAAAATCTCGAGTGCAATTATTATTCTTGTGTTAAATATCCGCTCAGGTATTATTTTATAGCAATTTCGTTGACGACTTAAAGGTAGCTTTGAGCTTTCTCTAATAATTAAAATAATAATAATAGCGACGGCTTCACTAATTAAAACCAGAGACAGTTTTTTCTTTCTCTTCTATACTTACGTTTCACACTTTCGCTTTTATTTTTATAACTATTTTATTATGGATTTTTACGTAATGTGCCTAATATAATACCGATTTAAAGTCAATGAACGTATATCTCGTGATTTTCTTTAAAGTTACTTTATTCATCTATTTTTTTAGATGCTCATTGGGTCTTTACGTACATAAACACACTTTTTTTAGTCATTGAAGAAGATAAAATTAACACATCCCGAAATAAACCACGAAACCGAAAAAACAACAGAAATTTAAAAGATTTCAGTCGCATCTGGGACTCAAACCCAGGACCTCTGCATATCCGGGGTAACCGCTTAACCAACTAAGCTAATGCGACCATTGAGACCATCGTAGTTCATTTCGGTATGTGTTAATATTATCTTCTTCAATGATTAAATATTACAATGAGATTTACAAACTTCAATAAGTTATAAAATATAAATTGAAAAAACACTTTTTTTAATTATTAGAAGAACATTTATTTATTTTATTAACATTTAAAATATTCTATACCACTTTTTTAGTTTGTCAGCAGGTACACATTAACAATATTTATATATGAAATTGTACAATTTTTAAATTTTTAAAGATTTAATATCAGTGGAAAATTATTGATTTTCTATTATAAAAATGGGTAAAGAGAATTTTTTTCACTAAAATCAGGAATATTTCAAACTTATGAGAAATGGAAATCAATTTCTAACACCTAACTTTGAAACAACTCAAATGAAAAAAACCGTTATATTTATCAAGCCACAAAAAACTTCAATAACCTCCCCATTGAAATGCGATGTATTAATAATCAATCAGAATAAATCAATAAAATTAATCATTGAAAATAATATTGACACATCCCAAAATGAACCACGAATCGGAAAAAACAACAGAAATTAAAAAGATTTCAGTCGCATCTGTGACTCGAACTCAGGACCTCTACCTATCCGGGGTAACAAAAGTCAATAAAATTAAACTCGTCTTCAAAAAAAAACTGACATACGTAAATATATATCATAAAAACATTTTTTAAATAGAAGCGAATTAAATATTATGCAACTATCAAATTAAGAATCGTGGCTCTCTTATCAAACACAACAACTCCTCTTTTCTAATAAAGTATGCAGAACCAAGAATACCCTTTAATTAAATGTATTTTGTAAATTACTTGTAATGCAAATTATAAGAAATAAAATAAGTAAAAAATAAATTTACACATATATATATATATATAAGTTATTTATTATACAACAACCATTAACTGATCAGTGCATGATTATTGCATATGCAATAGTTGCATGTATTTTTGCTATTTAAAGGAAGCTATGTTACGTAAATTAAATGTATCAACAGAGTATGTATCATTCCCCACACGATGCAATCTCTGTGGACAAGAAGTTTACATAAAATTAGTGCTGAAATTAACTACATTAAATGATATATGGAGTCTCGTGGTGTATTTATTTGGTACGCGATAATTAATCATACTCATCAGTCAATTATACCATAGATGTCTTTTTTTGTTAAAACATAGTAGGTACTACAATTTCCGAATTTAAATTTCGCCGTCTATTAAATCTTTCCCTCGCTAATAAAAGCATTCTGCATGATAAAATATGATCATAATGAATCAATGTAAATAATGATACCCAGATGCATTGGCACAATCACAAAAAATAATAAAATGATACCACCAGCGATGTGTCACCGTTTTCAAAAATATTTTTACAAAACGTATTTATTTGAATGTTTGCCCCAGTTAACATTTTGTTTCCAAATTCACAGCCATTTTCAACAGATTTTTTTTTCTTAATTAAATGCGAAATTTGATAAATCACTGTCCATAATATCTCTCATTTTGTGTAATTTTAACTAAAATTATAAAAATTCAGATTTAGTCATCATTAAAGTATTACCTCGAAAGCGATATCTTTTTTTATTATATAATGATGACAATCCTTACTAATACATTTTACTACAAATTGGGATTTTTTTCAAACTGGTCGAAGATGAAATAGCAAGATCAAATGAGTCAAATACATGTGATATAGTATTACAGACCAGTATTATAGGACGGTGTATGAATGAGAAAGGATTTAGTAGTGTGTGCCACTAGAGATGTGTGGTGGTCCATCATGATGGATGGTTTGTTAATTTAGATAAGTTTTGTATGAATTTAATTGTATGCTAATACCATATTCAGACATTTATGGTGTAACAGCACGTACCCGACAAACTTAACCAACAATTCTGAGAATATTTACAGTAAAACACATAGATGGTATTTTTATCTCCGGTAACTTTTTTTCACGTGCAAACTTTAACAAAAAAACAGTGATTATTGGACAGCTAGGGTCGGGGTGGGGGGTTCGGCGGTTACTCAACTGGGTGACCAGTGACAATAGGTAATTTTTAAAATAAAACCTTCGTTTAATTTTTTTACTCCAAATATGCTCAGACAACAGGAAATACTGGTTAAAGTTTGTCCGGTACTTGCTGTTTCGCCTGTATACCGGACAAATATTGCACCCACCAAGGAGATAACAAATCATTTGTTTATTTAATTATTCGCCTATCTTGGCTTTTACAATGATTTTAAAACATAATATAACTAGCAATCAAAAATTACAAGTACATGGATATCCTAAACCAGAAAGTAACGAACGATTTTTTTCAAATGTTTAATAGTGACATAAATTAGAAAACCAAAACAATATTATAACACAAAACAAAAATGCTACATTATCCAAGCTACATTACTACATATTGCAGGATTCATCAAAGTGCTGATATAGATGACGCTTTACTGTATAAATGGAGTCATCAAATACATCAACAACAACTCCAAACCGTTTGCCCAAATCATGAAATAATGAACAGTTGGCCTTAAATATTTTAACTATTATTGACAGAAACGAAAACGTTTTTAATCGAACTCGGTATCTCTCGCTTGCCGACGGCTGCTTTTACCAATTCCGCCATCGAATTCTGTCATTTTTTTATCAACATATTTTTATAAATAATCGTTATTGTTTTAACTTTTCTTCCGTGAGAGGCATTCACCATATTGTAATTTAAATCATATTATGTCTACAAAAGATCAACATGTGTTAAAAACGATAATAAATAATTTCCTAAAAATATTTGACACCCCCTGGGAGAAACAAGACATGAACCAGCCAGCTCCATCTATCGCACAGTTGAAAACAGCCCATAAAGTTCAGCGTGCCCACCATTGTGCGAGGGCATAACAGCGCACAGAGTACAGAATACAGAGTACGATGTACAGTGTAGTGTATACAGTAGACTGTACCGTACCGAGTACACGGCGCGCTGGCATTATCCCGGTGCGCGGAAAATACCGTGGCAATTCGGCTCGCTGAAACTGAATAACAATTTATCTTAACGCTTTCAGATTTCTAACTATCTTCAGTGGGAAGGAATGTTTTCCAGGTTATAAAAAAAACACTGGCTTTTCGAGGTGAGATTTAAAGTAACAATGTATTAAGTAATTTATGTAAAAAAATTATTTAATTTTGCAAAGATATTTTTCAAATAATAATTTGTATAATGACATGATTATTAAATTCAGTACAAGCTCTAGACAATGTACATACGAGTATACCAATAAAGCGATTTAAAACTAGCTCTTACAAAACGTGCAAATAATAATTTAGAGCAAACGACAATTGTAAAACATCATAAAAACTTGTCGAATAAAAGCTTTGACTTTGCTAGGCCTCTAATAATCTGGGGTTAGAATATTATCAGTGAAAATATAATATATTCTTAGTAATCATTTGTCAAAAAAATTCCTGACCTGCATAAATATTAAAAGGCCGCTCTCTGACGGTCCGGTAAGGAATCGACATAAACTTGCAACAAAAATGTTTCACGATTTCTGACACCATGAACTCTAATTTATAACTGCCAGTAAACTTTATTTCATAAGACCACGCACATACCAGGTAGGTACGTTTCTGTAGCTGTTTGTACATAATAATATAAACCCTAGCAAGTAGTAATTTACAGCGCCCTTGAAATGATTTTTCCCAAAACGACGCTATACAAGTCACCCAAATATTATTGTTATTGTCAAATGAAACAATCAAGCTTTGTTTTAACCACGTTTATTTTTCACGCCTACCGGTTTCGTAACAACCGTTCTATCGTCAATGCAAAGTATATACTAAACAGTATTACAATATTATTGCAGAATATGTATATTAAGTGTCACAGTGGGGGTGGGGGCGTGACTAGGGATTAGTAACGACTGGGAGAAGAGATAGAGATTGAGGGAGGGGTGAAAAGAAACATATTTATAATGGGTCTGAAAGATAGGTTTTTTTTTATTGTTAATAATAGACTCATTATTATTAAGGGATTTCTTAATTTCCAAGGCTTATAAATTATCTAATACATGTATAGATATCTTATAAATCCTACAATCAATTAAAAATTCCCTAGAATCCATGAGAAAAAATTTGAAGAAAGCAATTTATATAAGAGTTTCTATTAATCTTTCTTTGTGTCAATTTTAAATCACAATCGTTTATAGATTTGACTGTTTTTTTTAACTTTAATTATTTATATGTCAATACAATTTTGAAAGAAGTAATTAAGGTGGGCTTATTTGCTTGTTTATTGATTGCCGAGTACAAACAGCACTCGACATTTTCTTCCGACAAACCCATTTTTTTTCTGTTTAAAAATAAGTATTTTCCTTTGTCACGATAGTGGGAATGTTTTCTAATAAATATGTTTTAACATAAATTAAATAAAGGAAAGCAATTTATGAAGGCACTGTTATTAAACCTATCCAAACGCAAAGCGCTTCTTAATTTTTCCTTTAAAGTGGCATTCTAAGTGGGCACCCCCCAGAGGGAAAGTTCTGTGTAGTATACTATTTATATTAATGCGTGACGGACGTTTCTCCTTAGATTTCTATCAACTTCATTGATAATGTTTTCGGAAGCGAAACAACTATCTAACCCAAACAATGAAGCTAGTCAGATTCAACATCCGTAAGCAGTTTAAAATAGCACTACAAAATTTAAGCTTTTTTCACTTTATACTGCGAATGCGAACTAAATACTAATTTTATATTATATTAGCGTAAAAAGGAATGAAAGACGTAAAGGTTTTTGTAAAAAAGTTGTTATCAACACCTTAAGGATACATACCAATATTACAAAATTCAGTGAAAATTGTCATTTCACTCTAATGTAATATTGCCTTTTTTAATATGCGTACAGAGTAGCGTCAGACTCACAGCTGGGCATGCTCGAAAATAATAAATTTTATTTATTTTTCTCCTTTACATTCAGAGCGAAAGGGAAAAAACACTTCATTCTCGTGAAATGTGTTAGTTTCATTTTGTGAAAAATTTACAACAATGGAAGCATTAGAAACAAAGCTGGAGTAAGGGAGCAAGTGGGATGCTGGCCCAACGTTTGCCAAACCCTAGTTTGTTAAGAAACGCTTAAGACTCGAGAAAAGCAATAATAATATTTTTTTATTCCGGAATGTGGGGAGGTTGGTGCAATCCCACACATCCCATAAAGTATATAAAAGAGGCGGATAATGGTGCGTGCGGGATGGATGCGTGTAGATGTCAATCTTAATGTTAATTATCATGATAGTTGCGATTGCAAAATTTTTATTTTTAAGCTATGAAGGACCTGCGTTTATTGCATCAGGAAAGGAACAAGACAGTTAAGGGAAAGAAAGGGACGCACAAATTCACTCACTGCACATATAGTATTCTCTTGTATTTCACTGGATATCGGGCGTTATGTTTGCGGTGACGAGATTAAGGTTCACCGATGATTCGAATGATTAGCGGAACTTGAATTACCGTCGGCGGTTTTAATTGTACTGATTCGGTAAGGCAAAAAAGGGGCGAGGGGGGCAAGGGAGATGCACAAAATTGCACGTAATTATTTCTAATCCAAGTTGCTAAGCGATAATTATTAACTAGCGTCAACAGAAAATGTATAATAATAATAATGCAAACGAAAATACAAATAGAACATAATGTAGGTTAATCAACTGTTATATTTAAGAGTGAAGGAGCCAACATATTCCTCCATTCTGCTTCAATGCTAGAATCCGGTGAATCCAATGAATGATTTAACATTTCCGGATTAACCCTTTCCCAAGATCCTCCCACGGGTTCTTAAGAGCGCTGAAACACCATAAAATCGCCCCTTCGTTAGCATTTTGGAAGAACTGCAGTATCTGGAAAGGGGTGGACATCAGTGTAAAGTAGAATATTTCTTTTTTCAGTTATTTTATTTCTCTCTTGGTACAAATCTGGTATAAGTAAATAATGTGTTGTATACATATTCGACATCACATGTTTGAGAGCTTCCTAAGTGTGAACACGATATATTTATATAGGTGATCCCTTCGCGATACAAAGTGATGCAATAACTTCAATTAGGTACCTACATAACGGTAAATATACAACGAGAGTAATTATTGTTAATTAAAACATATAAAAAATAAATAATTTTTCTTAAGAAATCTTTTTAGTAAGAACCTTTTTTTTAAACGTGTTATTTCGCTGAAGTATTTTGCCTGCATCTGTATTTATAACATTGATAATGTGAGAGAATACATTTGAAAATCTGTATGTATAACATTGATAATATGAGAGAATACATTTGAAAA
The DNA here is from genome assembly GCA_022606495.2 of Halesus radiatus. NCBI lineage: Eukaryota > Metazoa > Arthropoda > Insecta > Trichoptera > Limnephilidae > Halesus > Halesus radiatus. The sequence continues at coordinate 48,681 of JAHDVE020000149.1, read as the reverse complement.
TCTGTATTTATAAACAATGTTAAAAGTTGAACGTTCGGTTGAAGCAGCAATGCAACTTTAGTGGCCAAACTTTAATTTCGGTTCAGTTTGCAATATCAATTTCAGTCTTCTAACTGTTCCGAGTTCATGTTTGATAACCCAAAGTTGTAAGCCGTTACTGGGTCGTGAGTCGTAAATGTAGCTAATTGTATCAAAACTTCATGTAGAATCAGCGCCTAGTGTACTTTAACCTTCCCCTACCCAAAATGGCAACCATGTTTTTAAGAGAAACACACGCGTGGCCTGTTTCATTCAAAATTTTGTTTTGGATTTAGAGCTAAAATACCTAACCAAACTGAATAATCCTTTTTCCATCAAAATTTATGGTAATGTTATATCTAATATGCTAGAGAGAGTTTATTGTTATTTTTAATTATATTATTTTGGAATAAATTTTGATAATATTAGCAAAAATTATTTTAGAAAGAAAACAATGTACAACATGCGTTTTGTTGGGTTGAAATTTTAAATAACGAACAACAAATGTGTGTTCGTACTCAAATTTATAGCCAACAAACCAAAAATGTTGTTTGGTTGTTTTTAATGCACGAATAGGAAGTATTTGGATTCTAAAGTTACATGTCATTATCTTCATGTTTAGAGTGATTGTAAAAGATGCCGGGGTAGGTTTTGGTTCCTTTTTCCCACCATTTTCGTTTCATCCTGTCGATCACTTTATTCAATTCCGACGAGCATTACCGTTGTTTACCATATTTACAGATATTTTTAGTCCACAAAAATATCTCCATTTGGAAACAAGACATTTCGGTGTTCATCTACAGTTTTCTAATGCAACATTTTGGTCCTTCGAGCCGGATATTTGTTTGTTGTTTCATTAATTTGTTTGACAGAGTTTATTGCTTGGCATGTTTCTTGTCACCTTGGGAGTAGGGGGAAGTTTTCAAACTTGGTAACGAGAAGGTTAAGGACGTTGTCGTTATTGATCAAATGAATTTAATTTTAGGGTGGGGTTCAACGACAGCTACTTCTAACTGGGAGCACGTCCCACGTTTATGGGAGATATCGGAGGGGCATAAGAACATTGATTATTTGGGTAAACTGTAAACTTTATCATTTTCTGTGAGAGGTAAGGGTGGCTGATGTTGTGATTACGAAACGTAAGTAGGTTGTTTAACAGAGCAGTAAGAATCTTGAGTCTATCCTAGGGATTCTGGGTTCCAAATACATACTGCTAAACGCTTTTCTTTTTTCGCTAGTCGGGATATTAAAAACATATTGACTTGGTTTTAAATATTGGAAATATATGGGCACTGTCGGGGCTGTTGATTGTGTAGTCTGTTATGAGTTGATGACGTGTAAAATAATTAAAAATATAATGTGGGTGAAACATAGTAAATAACAAAACATCGCTTATTGAATGATATTTAAGCTTTCAACCTGATTTATGGAATTTACCAATCAGCCACTCGAATAATAAAGTGTTAGAGTAAAAAATTAAAATGAGCTTTATTAAATAACTTTTATAATAGTTATATCGAAACCAAAGAACACTTATTATTTGTGTTATTTCAGAATAGAACTCTCCTTTTTCAACTCTATTTTACAATTGCATTTTTTTTAATAAATCAAAGAGAAGGAAAAGGCTGTTAAATACTGAAAGGGTCCACCATATTATTACCAATTTTAAACATTATTAAGCTTGAAATTATTTTTAATATAATTTCTTTGATACCTTCTAACTTATTTACTAAATTAAAAACAACAACAAAAAAACATATTAATATTATGTATTTGTATTGGAAACCACTATTTATTCATAGCATAAGCCATCACTTTATTATCTCTTCATGCAATACAATACCAGTGATTGAATATTACGTCCGACGATTGGTTTTCACTTTGTGGCGTCATTATAAATAAATGAATTAAATAATATACTTTGTAATCATCACTTTATTAGTATAAAAATATCTACATGTTTCGAAAGCGATGGTTTCTTCATATTATTACTATTGTATTAAGCCTGATGTAGAAAGCATCGCTTTCGAAATATGTAGATATATTTATATTAATAAAGTGGTGAATACAAAGTATATTAAATGTATTTAAAAATATACTTGGAATGACAAATGTATTTTTAAATACTTTTTATTAGCATTTTTGATTAATTACTTACCTACTTTAATCAATTTTTGTTTATGTTTAGAATATGTTTATTCTTACATTATTGTATTCTTATTTTTATCATTTATCTATACATAAATTATTTTTAAATAATTTTTTGTATTCATATATTCCTGATGATGAAAGCATCGCTTTCGAAACATGTAGATATCAATATATGTATATTTATAAAGTTTCTGAATACTAAGTATATTTTTAAATTCATTTCTTAATAATGACGCCACAAAGTGAATGCCAATCGTTTGAAGAAATTTTACAAAGTATATTATTTAATTCACTTAGGAATATTAATCTTTATAAAATATCGAAAACATTAATACAACTTTTAGATGATTTTTTTAGTAAAGGCAGTTTGTTACCGCTTGACACGCTTACCTGTTCAAACAACCGAAAGTGGAACTAACTATTGTCTCAACCTTGCTTGATTGAAGGTTGCGCAGAGAGATGCTTTTGTACTGATCCTAAAATTTATAATTTACTATCTAGAGAATGTAAGTATCCAAACATATCATACAAAAATGTAAAAAACTGGATTAAAACCAAAGACATCAACCTTTTACTGCTATAATTGTATATTTTCCACATTTAATTTTATTTCTTTTTAGTTTTCTATTTTTTATTTAACTTGCCTTCAACATCCATGGATTAATACAAATATACTGCCACTAACCGATACAAGGTATACCCACGCACTGGCCTTGCCAATGTGAGACTTTTTGCATCATATGCATTACACGTAGGTGTATGTACATGTGTTCAGATGTATTTATAATTGAATGTTTAAAAAAAATGTTTGTAACAGAATAATGGAACCTACGACGCGAGGGTAAAAATCCAACGCATTTGTCCAATCCGCTACTTGCTGGTACCTACCCAATATTGTTCTTATTTCAAAACTTTTCCCAAATCAGAGAATACCCTAGTCCGTCCATTTCGGCCAATTGGGAATGACATAAAATAACAAAATAAATTTAACGGTTGTTATGTAACAAAGTTCGCTACATTTTAATAGGAGAATCTAGTCGTTTGTAAAATACATCTAGCCGCTCGTGGCTAGTTTCGCGCTCCGACACCAGCGGCCCCCCCTTCCGCTCGCGGAGCGGCCGTTGGCGGGCATTTTTATGAAACCGGCCATACAATCCAGAGGTGCGTACAACGTGCCCTTGGGCACGTGGCCGCCCTGCGTGGTTTCTGGCGTCATCTTGCCTTCCATGCTTTTAGTACATTGTAAACTCATTGTCTTTGCGCAAACCTTAATTAGTAAAGTCAGTGATCGGTGCATTAACTTCCTGTTAGTTGCAGGATGCTGTCTGTGTGGGACCCTGCGTTCCTCGACGTCACCTTTTGCGATGGAGCCGCGTGCTGACAGACACCGATCGACCTATGTAAGCTGTAACTATTTCTTCTTTTTAATGTACTGTAAATCACTCTGTTTAAAGTAACTTGCCCGATTTTAATTGTACTGGAGAGAGAGAATCCTAGAATAATAGATAGGGTATGTGTTGCCAATTTTTAGTATATGCTTCCCCATGTATACCCACCGTGATTGCTTTCCCGTAAAATAAACCCTGTCTAGAAAGCTCGCATCTTGTCTTTGGTAGTTGAGTACCTTTTTTCCACTGAGCCCAGCATGAGGCTGTTGCCGACTCACAACTGCGGAAGAAGGGTTACCTGTTCTAACCGCTGAGCTATCCAGGTAAGCTTGGAGTCGGGCGCCCTTCGCTCGCCCTCCAGGTGAGTTTAACCTAACTTGCTACTTTTACACTGTCGCTTCAACTTGCTTAAACTGCCTTATATTACACTGACGACCAACTTGGGGCCATCTATTACACTGACGCTGTATCGTAGGGCCTATACTTTTACGCTGTCGCCCTAAAGTGGGGCTCATTTCTATTACACTGGCGGCCAACGTGGATGGTATCTAGTCCCTTATGTTATACGGTGTAAAAAACCAGGCTACCGTGCAGTGGCAGAAGTAAACACGCTTCTCGTGGTCACTGACATGGCCGTTCGATTATTACGATAATGACGTTTACATTCCAGTCACGACCAGCGCCCATCAATCTTAAATTTTTCTTTTAATAATATCCTGCTTTAAAATGATAAATTTCTTCTGACTTCAATATTCTTGTTCAAAATGGAGGAGAAGTATTAAACATTCCGAGAGTGATTTATGAATGCAGGATGATATTCAAAATAATCCGCTTCCCGCATTATGTATCTTTCATGAATAACCTTGAAAGTTTTTCACCGGCGAATGCACAAGTTCTATTATAAAATTTATCTTTAGTGGAAAAGTAAATGAATACTGCTGATGGGTTACAAATCTAGTTTTTCTAACGGAAATTAAAAAAAGATGCCTTCTAGAAAATAAAAATCACATCGTAAGATAAAATAATTTCACAAAGTGGCCACTACAACGAATTTCCTACTATACGAGTATGTAGGTAGTTTCTTGTTTTTTTTTTGATAATAAATTTGGAAAATGTTTTTCCTGGAACGACGTTTCATCTTGCGGAGTGAGTGTGCATTATGTGAGCAATTTGGTTCCTGAGATATTCATTAATAATATTACTAGGTATTTATGTTTACAGCGTTCATTGTAGATAGATAGATTTTTTTTGCCCATATGAGGTGTGTGTTATCGGGATATTCGGGGTTTTATTTCTTGAGGATCTGGTTTTTATATCATATATTTTAATGTACTTACCTGATGTAGGAGTATTTCTTAGAAGTACTCTAAATATATATGTTCGAAGATAAATTAAATGATTTTATACAAGTTCTTAAAGATATTGCATTTATCAAATACACGAGTACCTCAATATCAAAAGGTACCTAATGACCATTAATGTTGTTGTAGTTGTTTTTTTTTTTTTTAATTTGAGAGCAACTGCATACGCTATGATAGTTTCTATATGCAAAATATATTTTAAATTTTTTAAATATTATATGTTTCTTTAAGTCATTTTTTCCAGATAGAAATTGTCATCATAGCGAACATAATTGCATTCAAGTTTAGAACAAAATGTAACTGGTCGTTAAATACCTTTTGATATTGAGATATGCACGTCGTCGGTTAAGAGTTTTTTTTTATGGCTTTCACCCATTAAGGGCGATCTTGGCCGTCAGTTAGATTTTGATAGTACAAATTGTTCTTAAAATTAGTTACTTTAAAACAAGATATAATATTTGGACAAATAAAATAGAAGTAGATAAGTTAAATAAGTTAAACAGTGTAAATGTATGTGCTTTTAATCCCCAATGACTTAAATTTTAATACCATTTTTATGTATTTTGCTAATAAAATGTTAATTTGGGGGGAATTGAGACTTAGGAGGCAGGGAATACTGATAGGGAGATCAATTTTAAGTTTTACTAATTCATGCATAAAATTTGGAAATTGGTCATTGATAGGACACTCAAAGAAATTATGGTCCAGAGTGTCCTCTGACTCACAATCACAGTAAGGCGAGCTGACTATAAGGAATCTGGCGAGATGACTAAGACCAGAAGTGTGACCTAGTCTCATTCGAGTTATGGAGGAAATATATTTTTTTGGCATGCAAGTGTATTTATGAAACCAGGACTTGACAGGAATAAACGGTTGTATTAATGAGTACTGATGACCTTTCATCAGAGAAGCTATTTGAGTTAAGAGTATCTAATAGCAATTTTGTTATTCTGAGGCGTCAAATTAAATTAACAATATCGACTTGTCGCTCTTACCCGACGATGTTTTTAGGATACTGGTAATGTACGCTCTCATACCGCTGTGTCCGGTTTGTAGTTGTTAAAATATACACTAATCATAATAATAATAATATTTTATCTTTTTTTATAACAAATACAAAATATTGGTATCCTCACTGGGATTTCCCATGCTGGGGATTTCTATACAAAATGTGAAATTAAATTCATGTGATTGTTGAAAAAAAATTATTGGAAGGTGATATGTTTTAAATGCAGTTGAGAGGTTTCGGTATTAATCTGTATTTGGTTTCAAGATATTTTCAATTTCAGATCTCCCTTTCTAACGTATACAGGATTTTATTTGATTTTTATAATTATTATTTGTTGTGATTTTTGAAGGAGAGTGGGATTTTGTTGTAGAGATTAGTACCATAGTATAAGAAACTTTTTTGTCCAAATTTTGTGTTTGAGAATAGATAACATAAAAGAAAATTGCATACCCTTCATCCACTTCGAGGTTCCCGGCGCTAACAGATTGAATTTATTTAGACAAATTTCATCTTTTTAATTGAGATTCGAAAGCGTGTGCCCAGATAGAGCTAACATTTATTATGTTAGTTTAGGGGTAGACAACTGAAAAATTCACCCATCTGCCGTAGGTTATGAGGGGATTGGAAGTCGTAGCCAACCACCCCTAAACACTCTTCTGTTACCCAAACCGTTCGCAGACAATTCAGGCAGTTTAGCTACAACACCTGGACACGTGCGGCACGTGTGACGAAACAGCACGTAATCCGTTTTAATTTTTTTAATCGTTTCTAAATTTCACCGTTTTTTTCACGGTGGTTGTTTTTGTCAGTCAAACCGTCAATGTCACCAAATGAGGGACCAAAGAATAAAATATCTTTCCGCTGCCGAAGAACTAACTTTGTAGCACTAGAGTGCAGTTCTGAACTACAGAATCTGATCCAAACGTAGAATAAAAAATAATTTTGCATGTTTCGCGATCCAGTCAATCAAGTCTAGTCATTCCGGTCTTAATTTCCTAATACAATAAAAAATATCGTTATATTTTCTTAAATTATTGTTCAAATTTTTATCATTTGTCTATACTTGAAATTATTTTTCAGTATTCATATATTCCTGAGGATAATAGCATTGCTATCGAAACATGTAGAGATATTTATTTATTTTTGGAAAAGTGGTGTAAACAAAGTACATTTTTAATTATTTATTTAATAATGATGCCACAAAGTTACCAATCGTTTCAAGAAATTACTTTACTATCAATATTTAAAAGCCCATAATAGGCGTATAATCAAATAAATAAATAAATAACACAACGAAAAAAGAACGAATAAAAATTACTTTGTAATCATCTTTGCAAAATTATCTAATTGTAAACCGGTTGTATTTGCATGTAAAATTTTTAAAGCTTTATTTATTTGAAAAGAATGATTTGTTTCAAAATTATGGTTGGCAAATTCAGAATAATTATTATTACTTGAACATCTTAGGTGTTACTTAACTCTATTATTAAAATTTCTTGAAGTATTTCCACTATGAAAAAAAGTTGCAATCATTCATTAATTTAGATACTAATTATTAATTTTTTATGTATATAAAATACCATCTTTATTCTTGTTATTTTAAAAATAACTTCATTTTTTTTTTAGTATTCCTTTATTCCTGAAGATGATAGCATTGCTATCGAAACATGTAGAAATATTTATATATTTTAAGTAAAGTGGTATATACAAAGTGTATTTTCAATTTATATAATAACTTTTCAATTTATTAATAGTATAAACATCTGGTTAGGTGGTCTTTGGGATGTTTTTAATTAATAAATTTTAAGTATTATTATTTAAAAACCAATAATCTTCTCCACTTTACTATCAGTTCATTTCGATCAAAGAGAACGGCAATATACAATGCAGGCAGTGTAAGATAGATAGAGCCCTGCATTTACCGTATTTTCATACGCTCTCGAGGCTAGAACAGAATGGTACTACGTCAAAGGCACACGGACTTCAATTTAAATCTACGTGGAAGGCACTTCTAGTGAGTATTAGTTATTCTATGGATCCAACCAACCTTTCTGACACACGAGAAAAGATATTTAATATTCTTCCCATGCGTGCTTTCAACATGAGGGTAGAAAAAAAAATCGGTCCACATTTTATTTTAGATGCAACCGTTAAAAGTTGTGACCATCCTCGCCCGCCGCATTCATTACGGCTTTGGTTCGGAGCTCGCGGCTCGTGGCCTGCACTCTGTCTAACCAAGTATGATAAAAACCGTCTTGCAAACATTGAAAAAGCCATCATCGCACTCCTCCCATTGAGATCTGCGCCCGGCTCCCAGAAATATGTTGCGAAAAAACCTCTTTGCATACCCCATTAACCCACTTCCGCCCAGATCCTCGCCTCGTCCTCTCCCCAGGCCGGCCAGGGTTGAACTGACGGGGTACAGATCGCACGACATTAAAACATAACTATCCCTTGAAATTAATAGCTAGATGTCGTCAACGCCCAACACTATAGACAAAAATTTGTATCAATAGTTGGATAATATCAGTACCTACATACGAATAGTACTTACTCAACACAACGCAACGCAGTCAACTAACTGACAATAGCTTATTGTAGGTTTTAACAGTTTTCTCGTCAAATAAATAAATAGGTTTAACCCTTTCTCACCCAATTTAATTTCTTTAAAAAAAAAAAACAAATTTAACGTTGGATTGTGTGTAGTGGAATTATTAGCAAATTTTTGATATATTTAATTTTTTTTTTTAATTATTTTTTAGGAAATATTCAATTTCATTTTAAAATTACTGTGGCTCTGACTAGTAAATAATTAATTATTATGTAAACAAATGAAACGTTTTTGTTACCTCATAAACTATTTTTATTTACATATACATTGAGAAGCTTTGGGATGATAAAAACATATATAATATATACTTTTTGTTTAGAATTTGCTGGTAATATATAATATCGTACATTATTCTTTAAATAAAAATAATAAAACAAATGAAATAACAATAAATACATTGGGTGTTTTACGGTAGTAGAGAAGTCGAATCACAGAATTCCAAAAGGAGCTAACATCGGTTTTTGTTTATGATGTAAAGTGTGTACGCAGCGCATCCAACCCAACGAAAAAAAATAGTGTTGCTAGGGAAAGATCACTAAATCATTTAATAAAAGCCGCAAACGAATACATTTCCATTACTTGTATTTATGCTATGTAGTCTACGGGGCAAATAGTTCAGATACTATCGTGCCTTATAGGAGAACAGTATTGCGACTGCGTATGAAAAGTGGAGAATTAGCGAAAAAATATTACCTCTTAGTAAGCATATTTGAAACGAAGATTTCTTGTTGTTTTTTTTTAGTGAAAGAGAAATTAAAGAAATATTTTTTAGGCTTTTCCTTTATCTATTTAAGAAAAAACGATTAGGTGAATAAACGTTAGATGGTAGCTTTTCATTAATAATAATGAACGGATTACTTCTATTTTGCCGTTTTCGTGAGAAAATTACCTCAAGGGCACTTTACAATAATTTTAATTATTTTTTTATTATGTGTGTATAGTAAATTTTACAGTTATCTAAGAAAACACATAAAGAAATAATAATCTATGTATATGAAAAATAAATATAAAAATATTTCGTGTAAACCACCTCACTAGACTGAACCTGTTCCGAGATGGTTATAATTAAAGGAATTTTAATATCCTGGGGAAATGGTTTGTCGTTATTTTGTAGAAGTTTTGAGAAATGAGAAAAATAGTGAAAAATAAGGCGTGTAATTACTTGTTATATCATAGCTATTCTTACTACCTGTCCGTAGTTGATAATGCCTTTGTTGGCTATCCATGTGTGAATTTTGGTTTTCGATATTTTTTATTATTTACCAGGTGAATGTCGTTGATCTCTTTTTTTAAATTAAATTAAAACGTTTTCCTGCCAGATGACGGAATGAGTAATGTGTTGATGATTTTAACCTATAACTTAGAATTACAGCTAATAACTAACAGATAAGGTTTATTACTAATAGCTTATAAGTACGATTGAGGTGATTTTTCACAAAAACGGCGCTATACAAGTCATCCAACTATTATTATTATTATTATTATTATTACGATTAATAATTAAGGACTTACATCTATGACTTATAGCAAGTGATATACAACAAAGACTTATAGCAAGTGATATACAACAAAGAATTATAAGCAGTGATGTAAAACTAATATATATATGACCAAATAGGTTAATTAACAATACTGCCATATAACTTACAACTGTAGCTTAAAACTAGAAAGCTATAACTAACATACATATTTACATTGACAGATACATTTTATGATTATTACCATTGCTGTCAGTGGTAAAGTATTAAAAAAGTTGCAATATTTTTAGAAGATTTAAATAGGATTGAAATATCTAAAATTAATTACTTGAAGAAGTATATTTTCTTCAATAGATGTATAATTATTTTGTGGTGCATTATTAATAGAATTAATAAGAAGTATTTTGTTTAAACCACTGTTAAATATATAAATATCACCATGTTTCGGAAGCGAAGCTTCCATCATTTAGATACACCACAGTATACGTATTGTACTTTGATATTATTTATTATGTTCCATCCCTGTCCTCGGTTCGGGAACCCCTCCCTTTGCGCCATATTTTGCATAGCGGCGACGCCATATTTTGTGTTTTTTTTTGTTATGCAAACCACGTGCATTTAATCACTGCAGTCGGCTTAGCTCCCTGCGAGTGTTACCGGGAACAAGTGTTCACGACCGAGCCAAATTTATATGCGCTCGCTTATTCGTTTTCAATTTTCTTGGGGAGGAATTTTATTTTTATCTGGGCGAAAGAGGGCGCTATCAAACATTTACGTATTTATGTGTTTACGTGATACAACATCGCTTGGAGTGAATAGTTTTTCTTTAATTTTTAGTGGAAGATTTCGAAATATCTGACTCTCCAGATCTGGTCACCAAACAGCAGTGGCGTGCACTCCATAAAGGCTGACAAGATGTGCCTACCCTAAGAAAAACGAACTAAATAAAGAAATTAAACAGTGTTAGAAAAATGCTAATTTTTGTTAAAAATAATTTTACAATTGCATACAGGGGCATCGCCATTGATAAGTTAATTCTGCACTTTGGAAGAAACAGAAGCCTGTGTTGGCGGCCTCGGGTGAAATTATGAGGGACATTAAATCCGATTTCAAGCAGGATATCAGTTATTAAAGTTCAAGAGTTCAATTGTGTTGGAAAGGGAGTAAGTGAGCGATCGATGTGGAATGTAAACTCGGTATTAATTTAAAGTGAATCAAATTTAATTATGTTCTTATTAAGTTCTGCGGGTATATTATTTTTTAATATTATTTTTTTTTATATTTTTATCACGTGTGTTTTGGCGTTCAAAACCATTTTCCAATTGTGGTTAAGCTACCTTAAAACGACTTATTTATATGATTATATTTACCCCATTTTTTTTATTTCTATGGTGTTTTAACCATTTTTTTTTTTAAATATTTTCGTTAACCGATTTACTTGGAAATCAATTGTGATCATTAATATTCTCTTTGTCTGTTAGATACGTGCAGATGTAATCCGTTTTCCCTCATTTTTAATGGTAGTAGGTTTTTCTTAATTGTTTTATAATGACGTGAATGCCATTTAACAGTATTAAATTTAGATTTAAATTATATTTAAGAAAAACTGCCGAAAAATAATGCGTTCTTTTTCTTTTGGTAACTTCTTTCGTTCTTGGTCTTTCGGAACAACTCTAAAAAACTGCAGCTGCACCAGTCACGTAGATTTTGAAGCTATGAAGTGCCTCGTCTTCTTTTGCTACATATTCCATTAATCTTTTCCTAGATCACCAATTATGTAATCAATTAAAAATAACGTCTGCATATCTGCGTGGGGATATATGTGTATAAATGCGTATGTGTATGTGTGTGTGTATGTATACGAATGTGTATATATGCGCATGGTTGTGTGTATATGTGTATATATACTTGCGTATGTGCTTATGTGTATATGTATATATGCATATGTGTGAATGCATGCGCAAATATATATATATATTATTTTTTAATTTTGTGTGATTTTATAATCTAATCCTTATGCATGTTTTCTTTTTTCTATTTATTATATCCTTATTTTGTATTATAATTTTTCCAATTTTCAGCATGTTTATATACTAAATCCATATGTTAACACTAGACTTCATACAAAGTAACTATACTCCATTGGTCACCATGAAACAGGCAGCCGCCTGCCTAGTGTGGTGATTTAATGTATCTGCTCTATGTAAATGTCTTAATTAAATATCATGTACTTTATAAATAAATAAATCTCTGTTTTATCAAGTTAATAAATGTTTTCATTGACATTACATAAAAAAAACAGGAATGGCTTTCAAGAGTTGTTTTTCGTTTTTGTTTAAATCACTTCCAATAGGTCAAATCTATGAAAATTTAACTTTATGGGGAATGTTTAATTTAAAATTTACATATTCTCCATTAGTATAAAAGTACTACATTTTGAGTATTTTTCCTACCGATTTCAGAATCACCATTCCTTCGGCGATAAATATATACTAAATTAACATTATTAAAAAAATATGGTCAATAGTGGGGAAAAACAAAGAGACAGATGGTGCGGGGAAAGGGAACATATTCAAAATATGACTGAAAGAGAGATTTTTATGACTGCATAAATCATTTTTTTTAATGGTAATGATAAAAATCTCTCTTACAGTCCTATTTTTAAAATGTTCTCTTTCTCTGCATCGTCTGTCTCTGGATTGAGGCAAATGGGGGGCGGTGAAGGGCTACAAGGGGGTGGTGAAGAGCTGAAATTCGCGGCCAGGGCAACAACAGTATTTTTATTTTATTCCATATGAATTCAAATTTGTCGTAGGTACATCGTTGAAGGAATCATGTGACAAATTATACTTTTCAATTATTCTATCGATCTATAGATGGATTAATAGTTTTTTGTCATTTTCTTTTGGTGTTTTAATGCCTAACCAGTTTTCTCGGGACCTGTTGTCAGGCGAACAATAATTTACTACAAAATATAATACGTAAAATATGCATGTAAATATTTATCTATAGTAAAAAGCTATCATAATGGAGAACGAGGGTGATGAAAACATTGTGTTCGGGAATGAGAACTATTATCTCTCAGTCACAGTGTATATATTAAGATTTCGTCGCATTGTCGCGTAATAAGAAACATTGAAACGTAAAAATGGGGGGAGGGGGTGCTGATGAAAAATATAGTCGAAAAGTGGGCGGTGAGACAAATTAGTTTGGGAACCTCTTTTTTTATCTGATACCACACAAGAGTCCCAACTGCCAACCGTCAAGAGGTGAGATTATGACATCCCCAATCAGGGTATTAATCACGGCTAAAGCCATTTTAAGCAACATGTCGATTTTGAATGGTGGTCTCTACCATACTGTACTAAGTGAATCAATTTTATTTTAATAATAAATATCCAAAAAGGTTTACCTATTTACAATATTTAATTCAACATTATTATCTACAATATTACAACCCACCCTTTAGATTATGAGGCAGCCATTCCGTGTCGCATAACTAATCATAATAATAATTTGTTTTATAGGTGATTAGTTAAACGGCCGGCCAATCGCAAGCAAAGCATTGACGGTAGTAAATTTAATATGAAATGCAAATGATACTATCAACAGACAGGGGCGCGGAATGCCCGGTAAACAGACAAATTGCATTAACCAATTGCATTCCGCCCGAATAAACACAAAACAAATTAGCTACATGATATGGCTACGCACTCAGATCAAAACAAAACATTCTGATGCACAAAGCACTAGATTGACCACAGCGGTTCATATTGGTCACACATTTTTAAACTGAATTAATTTAAACGAAAATATATTTTAATATGGAAATCCATCATGAATTGACAGCTTCAAAATTAGACACATTTTAATAAAACTGTTAATCAATCGTAAGTTAACTTTTTTTTTACATGAATCCGTCCCAACTACTCCCAACCATCTGGAGCCAGTGAGACTATGGCATCCCCAATTAGGGAATGTTGTGAGGCTGAAGGTATTGGGGAGGGGAAGGAGAAGGGGAAGAAGAAGGTGGGAAAATACCTGGCTATTTAGATCTGGTCACCAAACACGGCTAAAAGCCATTTCGAACAACGTTTCAATTCTGAATGGTGGTTTTTCATAAGTATCTTCTACTCTGTAACGTGCGCAAATATACTATATTTTATTTTTTAATGAATTAATTGTGAAACAGCAAAAATTTATTAAAAAAAATTTACTTGGCCACGCCGGGATTTGAACCCGCTATCTTCCGATTTGTAGTCGAGAGCCTTACCCCTCGACAATGTAGGCCGTCAAATTGATTTCATTTAAGAATTATTTATTGACCGCACTAGTTTATACAGTCTTCATAGTCATTGTTATAACTTGCATAAGTCTTATGAGGGCCGTGAATGCTAGAACGTCTAATAAGTGAAAAACATATATTCGTATAGATCAACAAACGCCGATTCTGAATATATAACTGTACGTAGAAATTATAAATCTTTAATTAAAAATGAATAAATACAATTTGGATGAGTGTTTCAGGCTAATAATTATTGTTTATAAAAATAATTGTTACCCTTTGCGCTATGCACAAAAATCTTGTCTTAAAAACTTTAGTTTATCAATTAATAAATAATCATTTCATCAAAACACCTTGTTATATTGGTACCATTGTATTCGGAACATCTGACGTCACGGGTGTATTCTGTTTTTGGTTTAGTATGGAGTTTTTTATTTATGATTTTGTTATGTATTTTTTTTTTTGCTTTGGTGAAATTTAAACTTAAATTATGTGAATTTAGGCTATATAACTATTGTTCAATATAAAAGTAAAAACAACTCTTATTAATAAGAGAAATTAGAGAAACAATTGTCAATCCGGATATTTGGATAATTTTAATGCTCAATACAATTATTCTTCTTCAAGATAAAGTTTATAAAAAGGTAAATAATGTTATTACTTGTGATTAGTTATGGTTTTCTATGAATAGAATATAACATTATGTACGGTAAAACTCATCCTTGTTTTGACATTTGACATTCTAACCTCAAAACCGACTGGCCATAGATTTGGAGCGTTTTGGCGGCCTTTGAAAAATTGAAAATTTGAGAATTATTTTAACTATGAAAACTAACTTTAGAAAAATAAACTAAATATACTTGTACTTAAGTTTGAACGTCATTATTGAAGAAAAGAATGGACTGGAGTTCCTTATTATGATGAAAAATATAAAAAGGGAAATTTGTTTGATTAGTTCGATTTAAATTATTATTCAGTATGGTAAAGTTTACAATATTGCCTATTTCAATCTCCAACCCTTTGACATAGTATGACGAATAAAACACTAAGAAAATTAAAATAATATCGTCGCAGAAAAGCAATACTGCTGTAACAGCCAAAACCAAAACTACTGAATAAAAGAACCTCGCTGAATTTAGAAAAAAAGTCATATGTTTTAAAGTGGTTTTTGAAATGCCATTTTTGAAATGCTCGACTGAAAAAAATATCTCCATCGCTCTGTTATAATTAAATCTTTTAATAGTGAAGAAAGGCAATGATTTTAGTGTCGACTTTTTTTTTATTTATATACGCCAAAAATATTGTAAGCACCATAGCTAAATGTATGACTATACTAAAAACCTCCTTTATTTTCAACTGCATCAACTGCTGTAAGTGCCAAAGTATATCAATTTTAAGATTTTGATTTGCTGTAAGAGTGTGCCGTTATTTTTTGGACCAAAATCGTTTATATTAAATTTAAAAAAATATTTATCAAGTGAAAAATCATTATTATTTAAAATTTAAAATGGAATGATCATATTACTGTATTAACAAACAAAATAAGAAAACTAGCCTATATCTTCAAGACCCTAAGAAATATATTGGACAAAGTTACACTAAAAACTGTATATTATGCTCTTGTTCAATCTCTTCTTTCATATAATGTTGTATGTTGGGGTTCATGTTACAAGACTACACTAGAGTCCCTAAATGTTGCTCAAAAATTAATTTTAAAAATAATGTACAAAAAATGTTTTTTATATCCATCACACCGATTATACAGTGAAAGTAAAATTATGACAGTAAGGCAATTATACATAATACAAGCTCTGTGTAAATTTTTTAACAATATTGATAATGCTATAAGGTCACAACAAGTGCACAATACTAGAATGGGTTCTTCTCTAGTGTATCAGCCGGCAAATAACAGAACATCATTTGGACAAAGGAGTTTTTCTTGTAAAGCTCCTTTGTTATATAATAGGCTCAGTGACAACATAAAAACTATAAATACACTAAATTTATTTAAAAAAGTGATAAAAAAAATCTATGTTAGCTGAGAATGGTGATTTCGCTTTATCCATGTTATCCCTTATGTTGTAATCAATGTTGAAACATTATATACGCTCAATATTATCATTATTATCTACTTATTATTACTTACTTACTACTATTTACTTCTTATTACTTTCTGATTACTACTTATTACTATTTACTTATAATTATATTTTTTTACCTACATTTTACTATTTATTTAATACTATTTACATAATTTTATTTTTTATCTACTTATTATTATTTACCTATTTTTATTTTTATTTAAATATTATTTACCTATTTTTATCATTATTATGTACTTATTATTATATACCTATTAATATTTACTTAATATTTAATGTGTATTATTATATGCTTATTAATATTTACTTATTATTATTATTTACCTATTATTATTATTTAACAATTATAATCTAAATTTTAATTTTTATTGTATATCTACTACTAATATTTACTTATTAATATTTACTATTATTTACTTATTAATATTTACTATCATTTACTTATTAATATTTACCACTCTTTATTCATGTATTATTATTTACTTATTAGTATTTACTTATCATTATTAAATTGTAAAGCCGCTCATCTCAACACAGGCCTGTCCTAGGGAGACGAGTGTCTAATGTTTTGTTGTCATATTTAAATTTGATGAAATAAATAAATAAATAAAAATGATCAGATAAAACAAAATAAACGACCTTTTCTAGTATTTTGTTAAAAACCATATTCTGGTAAACATACTTAACTCGTTCTAAAAAGTATGAACAAATTGTAGTTAACGACAAGTGTTATTAGAAAACAAACAAGTAAAATATATTAACACATAAATGCCAACCCTAAAAATGCTGCAAGCAACAATTGAATGCAAATCCACGTAAGCAGATTTTCTCGTTCCTCTTAAAATTGAATATTGTCCTCACCGCCAAATATAAAAAAACACAGGATTTTGAGGCTTATACATCAATTTAAAAACGTAATATTGACAAAACAACAATTTTTTCTAATGTCTTACAGTTCTTATTTTTCACTGTAGAGTCACCGAACCCAGATAAGTCGGCGCAAAAAAAAATCCAGTGGAAAGGTGTATAAAAAGTACTTTCATAGATAGTGGCGCTTACAGCAGTATTGTTTTCCTATAGAAAGATAATATTACCTCAAGAGAGAAAATACGCATAAAATAATACAACTTGGTGGAAGATCTTTTCTCACACTTTTTTTGTCAGATAATGAAGTTCTTTTGCGGTATATTTAAAAAAAAAAATTACTTTGATAAGGGGGTTTTGTTGAAATTTTGTTCACTATCACACAGCTGAATTATTGAAAAAGAAGATCACCAGAAATCATTTTATAATAATATAAAGTATTTATTCCGGTAAGTGGGGAGGTTAGTGCAGTTCCACACATTCCATATAAACCATACATAAATTAGTTTATAAAAAATAAAAAAAAATAGTAGTGAATGATACATGACACATGAAATATTAAAAAATAATATATAATAATAATTTTTATTTATACTGTTTTTTTACAGATTTTCACCCGTACGTGAGAAAAATCCAGTTATAAAAACTCAGTTAATATATACAAATTACATAAAATTACACAAGAAAACGTCCTGCTTAAACTGATCAATGTTTGGCTTCTCCAGTTAGGGAGGATCAAAAACGAACACATGCTGATTAATAGATAAGTACACTTTTAAATAAAACCTCCATATCTAATTCATTATTACTCTACATTAAACTAAATCTAAAAAAAACTAACATCACACTCTAAAAAAAAGACTCCATTTAAAAAAAATTACTTTAAGGATTATTTTATGATCCTATATCTATCTAGAGCTCATAAAAATATCCTAGGAATTCTGTAATACCTTTCATCTTTTCTATCTAACTAGTACTGCGGCGCTTTGGCCTTATTACTATTACCATCTCACAGTTTGATTTACTCCATTTAAAAAAAATTACTTTAAGGATTATTTTATGATCCTATATCTATCTAGAGCTCATAAAAATATCCTAGGAATTCTGTAATACCTTTCATCTTTTCTATCTAACTAGTACTGCGGCGCTTTGGCCTTATTACTATTACCATCTCACAGTTTGATTTACTCGACTGAATTTATGTTACATTTTTTGTGCTCTTTGGAAAAAGATCTTAACTGGATTTAAAACCCTAACCGAGGAAAGAAAAAGGACAAACATTTAGTAATAATCAATTTATTAAAGTTACTTGTTGTACTTACTGAATAAAATATATTTAATATGTTATTAACTATTTCCTATTCGGGCTTCATCCCTGAGTTTTGTGGTTGGCTCATAAAGCTGAGTGATACGTAACTCAATCTTATCAATATTACTTAATAATATTATCTTTTTTTAGTACTCAATTTTAAAGGCATTTTTTTCTTCATAGCACCAACCAGTACCTATCAAACACATGTACATAATCTCTTTATACTTAATTATTATACTTTTTCTAGATATATTATATTGCCATACTATTTCAATACTAGCTTTTTCCCTTCTACTTTTGTATAATGGCACTTAATAAACTTAACTAAACTAGTCAATTTGACTGTCCTAAAACGGGATTTGTTCCTAGTTGGGGCATTCAAAGCTTTCTTAAATGTTTTTGTTAAATAATGTGTGTTTCAAATAAATATATATATTTTTATTATTATTATATGCATAAAATAAAATTACAAAAACTTACTCAATGATACGTGATACAAGAGACATAAAGAGAGATACAGGTGATACAAAATAAAATTATCAAAAATAAATGATAGATATTCTTATGTAATAGCGAGACATTTACTTCTGAAACTACAACTAATCGACAAAAAATTTCAAATACGTCAAATGTAGAAAAAGCCATGAAAAAAAACATTTTTCACCAATAAAATTAAGAGATAATTTGTCTCGACGCCACCTATTGAGGGATTTAGCCGTTACAAGCCTTCCTCATACTAATAAAGTTGGTTGTTTACAAGTGAAATATAATAAAAAACCGTAATTATTGAATGAAACACTAGTATATATTAATTAACTTGGCGGGTTTGCGATAAGCCGACGTAGCTCAATGGTAGAGCATCTGACCGGATATTAGAAGGGTGTGGGTTCGAGTCCTGCCGGCGACATTTATCTTTGCTCGGAAGGTTTTTTCAATTTGGATGAGTGTTTCAGGCTAATAATTATTGTTTATAAAAATAATCATTAATGTTTTCTATTGCGCAAATGTTGTTCAACTATTGCAAATTGAGACATCATCTAGTATATTTTCTATCGATGACAGACATGACTCAATTATGTGTGGACAGACTCAACCAAATAATATGTATTGACGTAAATGAAATCTGAAAACAGTGCAGTTGTATATTCTATTGAAAGTATAATAATTGACTGAAACGCTGAAACAAATAATACCAAAGTTACAGATGAGCGCGAATCTTTTAACTCTGCCAACGTCACAGATAAATAACGTACTCGTTATAAAAGAATTGCTAAAAAAATTTGCCAAATTAAAAATGTTGTCGACACAAATAAATAGGAAAACTTCCATACTTCAATTACTTTGATGTCATAAAATGATATGGATTTATTTCAAAATTGTGGGTCCGTAATGCAAAACTGCTATTTCCAGAAATGGGTGAAATTAAGTTATATACGCAGTCGTGGTTCTACTGGAAAGTTCAATTTTTGGAAACAGGCAGTTTTACATTACAGCCCCACAATTACTGAAACATTTCAATTCATTTGCATTGTACTAGTAAATAAATAGAAATTAAATGGAAAACACGCTTCGTAAAACACCACTTCATTGAATCAATACATGTTTTCGCTTAGCTTAAGCTCAGGGCTTATATTTCGCCTAATTATAATTAAATACAGACACACAGGTAGAAATAACGATATGATAGAGTGAGATAAAACCGAAAACATGTTTGATTTCGAAACGACAAGCGGGGTTGGACTAAAGTTCCCCGGGTTTCTTTGGTGTCTGTGACAGGGCAGTTACTCTAATTGAAATACAAATTCACCAACAGCAATCTTAGTTATATAGGGCGACATCATTATTTTCTCCCATAAATTTCTATAACTTTAAATTGAAGTAAAACAAACAAAATCCCTCTGGAAAGCTTGATTTTGCTCGAAAATTCAAAGTACTATAATGAGCCACTACCATAATAATCCGCATCATTAGAAGTTATTCAAAAATTTGCCCTAGGAGCCCAACAATTGAGCAATCCAATAATTTGTTGAACTTCAAACAATGTTCCATTGAAAGCGCTCGGCATATCAAAAACTCAGTGGTGATCGGTTAGTTTTTTTTTCCACTTACACTTTCGGAAGACCGCTACCAACCACGGAGTATAAATTCCACCAACGTATATCATGGGATTTAGATTGGAGAAAGCGAACGAAGCCCCGCTCCGTAATTGCATTACCTGCAACTTTCTATTGGCTTTCAGTTCAAACTCCAATTTAGTTCGGCCCGCGGCCGCCGCGGTGCTAAATAATCCCCCACGGTCTCCGCTCAACTGCAATGACGATAATCATATTCGTTTAATTCGCTCAACCAACCGACCGACCTTGTATTGAAGTGGTAAATTCACCCTTTGTGCTACAGTAATGAACAAGCAGTCGATAATTTATTGGAGAATTACTAACAAAAAAATATTTCGTTTGCTTTAAAAAACGTGTTGTAGTTAACACCATACATTTTAATACCTTTGTGATTTCGAATACAGTACTAAAAATTTACTGTAGGATTTATTATTAACGTAGAAAACAGAATGCAAATATTTTAAGGACTACATCAAAATTTGAGTGAAAAACCTATGGTTGGTGGGTTTTTTTTTTATTTTTTGTGAATACACCGAACTATAGTCCAAAGTACCCCCTGCTAATTGGAGCCGGTGAGACTATGGCATCCCCAATAGGGGTATTTGAAGGGATGGGGAAGAGGAAATTGGGGAAGTACTAGGCTATTCAAATTTGGTCGCCACACATGCTAAAGCTATTTCAAGCCATGTTTCGAGTGTGAATTGCCGTCTTTTACCAGCCCGATACTATCGATATATCTACAACTCTGGAACGTATTATACTGTAGTTTATTTTATTTTATCTAACTTTCAATCTGTACTAAGAATATTTTAACCTAATTTTCAAAAAATCTAAAAAACCGAATAATACTAATTTTCGCGACACAAGAGCTAACCAAAATGACAACGAATATACCCAAATTTAAAACTGGTTTTGAGCAAATAACTGTAAATATATCTCCACTAAGGTCAATAATTACTTCCACCAGCAATAAAAAACACGGAATATGTAAATAATTTCAAAAACCATAACAAAACCTGGCTCTAAGATTTTAAAGAACAGGCATTATGCAGCATTTTAGAAAGGACATCGTAGGAGCAAAAAAATCACGTCTTGAATAAATCTTCTCCGCCTCAACACAGAAACCCCTAGTGAGAGAGATTCTAAGAAACGTCCTGAATTGTCTTATTAGCCTTGTAATTTGTTATGATGTTAATTGAAAAATAAGTGTGGAAACTAAATAAAAAAATAATAACATATTCATGCGCACCCCGAGATTCGAACCCGCGACCTCCAGATTCGTAGTCAAGGACCTTACCCCTTGACCACGAAGGCTATCACGGAGGTAGATATTAAAAAAAAAAATTTTACAACTCCATTTTAATATTAAAGTTTTTTTTTTTTTTTATAATGTAACTTTTGTTTTTGGCGAACTTTCAATAAATAAATTCGATCGGTTTCATCAAATGCTTGTAAGATAAAATAATTACAAAAGCCAAAGAAGCAACTCAGTTTTAATGTTTTACCTGTGAAGGGGTCCATGTGAATTTCGTGAGGTTTGAAAATTTTCAGCGATACCAGCATTGTTTCACAGGAAAATGCTGACTCCCCGAATCGTAGTTCATTGGCTAACTCGTGGTGTGCAATGTGCAGTGCAAACATGCTGTAGATCTATGTGAAGCATGAATTTATCTTTTATCTAAATAATATATAGCAATTTGGCATCCGATCCCGCGAATCTCGTAAAAATCAGTTTGTTCGGTAGAGAGAAAAACGTAATATGAAAGCTTTTCTTTTTTTGGCACTTTTGCGAACCGTGTCAAATTGCAATCCTGTATAATATGAACAAGATAGTATCTCACGCCGCTTCTCCGCAGCGGTGAGCAGAGATGACGGAAACCCAAACAACTCGATCTTGGCGTACACTTCTTGCTTCATTCACATTCATACAACGTCTCATACATTCCCTTCTGTTATTCTGACTTCTGACATAGCCCGACTCAAATGTTTGATTCACTTGGTCGTACCATGTCTTCCTCAGACGTCCGGCTCCTTCTTCCATTCATATTTGCGTCATATATTCTTCTTACACTCCTTTCTTCAATCACTCACTCTGCATTCCCAAACTATCTAAGCGTCCCTTTCTTAATCTTACTCATTACGCTTACATCATTCTTTACGAATCTCAACATTTTTCACAAAATCACACATGTGTAATAAAACACACATTCGCCTCAGAGATCTCATTTCTACAGCGTTCAGTCTACTTTAATCCTTTCTTTGCCAGTTCCATGCCTCACTGCCATACATCAGGGCTGCCATACATTGTGGACTGCTAGCTTCGCTTCTTTGGACAACTTATTACTTGCGCCAACCGCGTCCAGTCCTCCGTTTCTGGAGTTTCCTGAATTTACTCTTCTTGCAATATCCCTAACAGTCTTTCCATCTCTCGTAAACATACTGTAGTCAGTTAGATTATATTTATAGTTAGTACAGTTAGTTAAAATAAAAATTAAATTAATAGTTATCGAAGCGATAAAACGGTAAAATAAATGTATTCATCCATTACACTACTACACATGAAAGAATCTCTTTATTTTTATTTAACTATATATATATATATATATATATATATATATATATATATATACTTTATCGGATTACACTAACCTCTCAACATTCTGGAATGAAGAATTTCTGTGCACCAAAATCAAATTTTCTGAGAGATTCAACTTTCAACTTCAATTACCTTGAAATAACGATATTTGTAGAAACTAGATTACGTACGTCAAAATATCGTTTAACTTGTTAATATTCGCGCCTAAATTGCGTAGATTGAATAACTACAGTGACCTAACCCATGCTTTTCCGTTGCCTTTAACCCATGTGCAACGCTTCCGTCGTAAAAACGCGATTGCCTCTATAAGATTCGTGCTTCCTGTATAAGATTCCATTCACGGATAACGCTTACATGAGATAGCTTTTTTCTATCAACTCGATATCGTAAATATATACCTTTAAACGTATCTATATGCGGTTGGAAAAATCGTTTCCGTAGATATTTGAATTACAAGACAAAATAGTTTCCTAAGCCTCATTTCGGCTGAAAATAAAAAATCTCAAGAAAACATTTTATTTTAAAATTGTATGCATTGACAGTAATAAGGTCTTATTTAACCACCGAAAATAACACACGAATATTAACAAACCTTAAAGAAATATGAAATAGAAAAAAAAAAACAAATTAAATAAAAAGGTATCGGTCGCATCTAGAAAACGAACCCAAGTCCTCGTCTTACATCGGGACAACGCTCGGACTACCGAATTAATAAGACCTAATTATTATTACATCATTTTCATCTTTATATTTAAAATAATGCGTAATAATTAGGTCTTAAACGGTTTAAAATAGAAAAATCCTCAAACTGCAATCTTGAAATTCTATTAAATACATCCCAAAAAGTCTGAAAACTAGTGAAATAAATTTTGAACATTTTACCTAAATTCCAGTACGTATTTCAAATAGATTTTGATAGTTTACAGTTTGGGTATTATTGTTTTTTGAAACCTTATATGTTTTACTCATTATTCGTGTAGAATTAGAAGATAAATTATTCGTTGTATTTCTTGAGTTAGCAACCTGCAAAGTGCATATTTTTGGGTGTTTACCGATTAAGCAAAATGGTTGTAATTTTAATTCCACTGGTCGGGTTTAAAATGAAGATTTTGACATTTTCATATTTCTCCATGTATCCAAATAAATTGTACTGTGTGCCTATATATTATTCATCCTAAAACCACATTTTAAACAATGTGCATGCATAGAGTATCCAATACATTATTTAGTTGCATTATTTGCGAAGTTCCAGATTCAAAGAAACTTAATAAAGCAAAACCATTATATCTCTCCGAGTCCACTGGTCAGTTTTAAAATGGAGACATTTCTATTGAATTACTTTCCAGAGAGAAGAGAGACTGTTGACAACAGGTCCTGTGGGCACTGGACAGTAGGCAGGGGGCGGGGACCGGGGACACGAATTCCCCATTTCCGTCACGCCCCGGCGCTTCCCAATTCTGTCACGGTCGCCCTGGCCACCCTAGCCGCCCTGCCCTGGACCCAACCAACCAGCCTCTTACGCGGGACAATCGAGTTTCAAAACATAAATATACTGCCGTCGACATGAAATAATCTAGATGGAACTTAGTGGTAACCAAAAATTCACAGTTTTGGTTCGGCCAGTTAGTGCTCCTCTCTAATTAATATTTCTACGATCTACGTGGTCGTGAGGTAAGGTCCTCGACTATGAATTTGGAGGTTAGGGGTTCGAATCCCGTCTAGCGCAAGAAAATTTTATTGAATTATCTTGTATCATTTCACATTGAATTTAGAAAAAATATTATACAGTATATATACGACATGTTCCAGGGCGCTAGATACTCTCAATACCGCCCCCCTCCCCCAGTGAAAGACAACCATTCAGAATCAAAACGTTGCTTGAAATTGATGTAGCGGTATATGGTGACCAGATCTGAATAGCCAGGTATTTCTCCACCTTCATCTGTCCACATTCTTACCCTTCCCATATCTTTCTACCTCGCAAAATATCCTAATTAGGGATGGCATACTATCTCACTGGCTCCGGTTAGTAAGGAGCAGTTGGAATTTGCATATAAATATCCCTCTTCCACTTTTTAGTTGCGTCGATTTTATGAAAGAGAAAGGGATTTTAACAAAGCGACGGTCAATTTAAACGCTTATTTAACAAAAGCTTATTTTTTTTGTTGAAAGATTTCGTTAATCCTTTATTTTTATTTACTGCCACCATATTTGCAAGGGACCAAGATAGCAGCGAAGAAGCTAATTTTATGGCATGTTTATACGCTCTCGTCCTTATTCTCCGTGTATCCACACTGTGAAACCCAGCGATTTTTCAGATCGACAAAAAAAATTAAATTTTATATCGCGGGATGTAAAATGTTGACTTCAGAGACAAAAAAGCAATGCCATTTCAATGGCAATCTTAATTATGTATAAAGCAGAAATCTGATACTAGGATGATTGACTCTTGCGTCAAGTAATTTAGAAAGCATTTGCTGTGTGAAATTTCTAGGTTATCGCAACTATTATCAGCTCGTGACTTAATTACATTAAAAAGGTTAATACAACGGTTGAAAGAACAAGATGACATTTTGTTAAAAATGTATTCATTACTATATGTACGTGAAAGGGGACTTCCTTTTTGCCTGCTCTTAACACAGGTTCTCCTAGTGAGACAGGCACAGTACCATAACCCTTTTATTACATATAGATGTATTGTATAAATACATAAATAAATAAACAAAAATAAAACCTAGAATTGAAACGTTCTTCCAAAGCCAATTAATGGAATAGAGAAAAATATTTTACTCCTATTTTTAATTAGACATTTTTCTCCTATCGTTGATTGACCATTATCGTTAATGGTAATAAACGTTTCGATCACCCGTAATAAATAATTTTTATGGTTAAAATATTCATAATAACCTGTTAGTATGTCTGAGAAGCAATCAGTAAATTTCACTCAATAGTTATAAAAATATTAAACTAACCCACGGAAAAAGGGCGCAACGTGCTACCATGGAGACAAACGTATTGTTGAATAAAGAAAAACATACATTAAAGAAAGCTAGCGCGATCAGTCGGCACTTCAGTGACAAATTAGTGAGAAGTTGGACAGAATACATTTTACTCTTCGCTTCCATTCTAGGGCTAAGGATGTTCAAATTCGGATAAAGCTGAAAACTAAAGGGCTTTTTGCAAAGGTTCTTGTTCGGGTTCGAAGTCACAACAAAGAAAACATCAACTTAAGTATTTGAATGTTCAAAACGCTTCATAATCGTTTGTGCCTTCCGAGAGATTCTCACCGGAGGAGTACGTTGTGATTATTATTGACATTAGCGAAGTTTTAACAAAATCAGAAATATGTCATTGTAAAGTATTTTTATGGACTAAAAATATAAAATAAATTAGAATGCCTACATCCTTAAAATAAACAAGAAATACTACACCAACACATTTAGAAATTATAAAAAGTGTTAATAGTCGATTAAATATTATTAACAATAAAAAAAAATAGTTATCTCTTAAATTTATTTTCAAATTGATAACTGTATTTAAAATATTATTGATATGATTTTTAAAAGCAATTACTATAATTATTTTATTTATTAAGCCCTGCTCTATTCTTGATTTCATTTATATTAATAATAAAAATATTTCTTTTTTTTTTAATTTCTAACGAAAATTATTTATTCAACATTTTATGATTATTTTTTTTTTACTTAATTAATTACCTACTTTCGTCACTTATTATTAATTTTTGTTCATGTTTGTAATTTGTTCTATTTTCTTATTATTTGTCATTAATTTTAGTATTTAATTTATCCTGATAGGGGGAGCTTTGCTTCTGAAATATCTAGATATTTATATATTAAAAATGGTGGTTGAAACAAATTAATTCTTATTAATAAATTAATTAATTTTGAATTTTTGTCTTTTTTTACTATATTTTAATTTTATTTTTATTCTTCTCAAACATTATAACGAAGTATAACCATTTCACAATAATACTGTATCATAAATAGTTGAACACGTCAGTATAGGTTCTCATAGTGAGGCTCTCACGATACGCTTATGTGTATTAATAATTTGAATTATAATTTACACATCATCATATACAATAATATATATATGGTATCATGTACTTTTAGTGTTCTATTTTGTAGTATCTATCGTTTACAACAACACAAACATTATCTGTATTACATTCTTTGTGTACTTTTACACTTCGACACTTACACTTTGACGGCCTCCATGGTCGAGAGGTAAGGCTCTCGACTACGAATCCGAAGGTCGCGGGTTCAAATCCCGGCGTGCGCAAGTAATTTTTATTTAATTAATTTGTGTTGTTTCACAATTAATTCATTTAAAAATAATATATAGTATATTTGCGCACGTTCCAGAGTGGAAGATACTCTCAGTATCGCCCTGGTGAAAGACCACCATTCAGAATTGAAACGTTGCTTGAAATGGCTTTTAGCCGTGTTTGGTGATTAGATCTGAATAGCCAGGTAATCCCAACCTTCCTCTTCCCCTTCTCCTTCCCCTCCCCAATACCTTCAGCCTCACAACATTCCCCAATTGGGAATGCCATAGTCTCACTGGCTCCAGACGGTTGGGAACAGTTGGGACTCTTGTGAGGTATTCATATAAAAAAAAAACTTTTATTTCTATACTTACCATTACTGTCATTAGATGGTGCTGCTCCCCAACTCAAACACGAGAAATCTTCCTCCATTGATTTTTTTTTGTAATTAGCTATTGATGTACCTGTACTATTAAATATTTTATATGTATTTATAAAAAAAAATAATAAAAATTGCTTATGTTATATAAATTTTCTGTAAAAAGATAAATCATGGTCTGTGGATTATTTTCTTATGCTTCTGTAGGATTCCTCTAGTGTAATCTGTATCACAGATTGAAAGGATACGTCGTCAGTGTTTGAAAACATAAAAATAGTGAGAAAATATTTCGTCCGAGTTTCAATAATGTATGGCTTTCAGCTTTTTCCTCCCGGCGTTCCAGGAAACAATCGGGAATCGTTTCGGCCGGGAAATTGAAATGTGTATCAATGGGTGGGATTCAATGTTACCGTTTTCAAGTTCTCCAAATGGACATGGTCGTCATAATTTACTTCGCGTTTTTTTTTTATAAATCATTCCATGTATTGGAGTTGATTAAGATAAAAACCAAGTGGAAACTTTTTTTTAAACTACATGTCAATGGCTTCGTCCAGATTGGGCTGCACAACGCATATGAGCCACTCCCAGTGAGTCAATTAATATACTTAAGCAATGATATAAAGAGCCAAATACAGTTCTATAATCGCAATTGATTTTGGTGTTTTTTTGCCAGTTGGGACTCACAATTTAAAAAACAGGAAAATAGTTTCAGGTTCACAAAAAATTATAAAAAATATTTGCGTACGCGGAGGTCAAAAAAATGTACTCCTTTTATTTAATTTCTTCATATAAAAATGCGTAAATATTGAAGAAGAATTGACGCCATTTTTAATGTTATCATGAAATAACATTTCGATCCCTTGGAATAATAAGGTTCCATCTGACACAGCAATGTCATGCGATAATGTGCTGTATAGAGGGTAACCTTAAGACTCATTATCGCATAACATTGCTGTGTCAGTTGGAACCGTGTTATTCCAAGGGGTATATTTGTCAAAAGTGCCAAATCTGTAAAATGGATATTTAAAATACAGGTTGTTAGGTTATTATTTTGGTTTTTTTTAAGAAACAAAAAACCCAAACTAAAGAACCTGGAACTTATTCTATGCAAATATTTTTTTATTTATTTTTGTGAATCTGAAAATATTGTTGTTTTTTTAAAATTTTTTCACCTGAATACCAACTAGAAAACATTACCGTGATTTCTTTCTTGAACTCATTATTATTCCTCTTTGATGGCTTAATAATTTATTTGCTAGTAGTGAGCGGCTCACGTGGACACGGCCGATAATGGTAAGTCTAACACGTTCTATAATAGATATTTAAAATAAAGATCTTATGGACACATAGTCTTAGACTCTACTGAATTTCAAAATAATGCCATTACTTTTTTTCTTCATTTATTCATTATTTTGATTTCCAAGAAAACATTTCGTGTTTTAGAAATGTTTATTATTTGAAGATCAATCAGTCATTCAGTTCCCTGTAATGTTGAAAATCCTCCCGGCATTTGAGTATACGTTGGTAAGTGCACCGCTAACGAAGAGTTACTACAACTTTTTATTACGTCCATTCCGTAACGTTTCTCGACATTCTTCCTTCAACCGACGAAGTTAGAGGGAAGGCGAACTAGATATGAGGAGGTACTTAAGAGATGTGAAGAGATAAAAGAGAAAATGTTCACTTACTTAGATATCTAGAGGGTATAATATCAATACATATTATACTGTCTAGAAAAGCAATAATTTTAACTTTTACAAAAATGCTCTTCTTTTTAAAAGAACACATATATTTTGTGAAAAGAATAACGTAATAATAATACGTAAATTCCTCCTACTGACATCATAATACGTGGAAAAATATTGCTTGCGCAATGATGGAAGCCTTTGAGTATTTAACCCACACCACCGGAGTAGGAATCAAATGGTTTGGATCACTCGGTTACAAAGCGGTTCATGTTAAGTGGTATTGAATATTCGCACGGGTGAGGAAATCTAATCAACAATACTAAAACCACTTCGAAGACTTATTGTATTTGAATTTAATTTGCACCAAAAAAGTTTATTTATTTATTTTTACCGCCCTTCCCAGAAAGAGGGACGGTTACCCTCGATGTCCCACTATCGCGCAGTTCTGGATGACTAGTCGCGGTACCTACCCGCCAGTTATCCAGCGCGCGAAGGCATCGCCCGCGGGAGGGCGACCGGGCAAGGGGGGTCGGCCACTAACGCCCCCAATAAATCGGTTTAAAACTTCCCCCATAAGTCCCGCTAAAGCCTGCAAACTGAAGTCCTGGCCCCGAGGAAGATCCGAATAGCGAAACAGGAATAAGATTTTTTTGTGGGATTTCTGAAAAAGTCTTCCGACGCAATCTCTTTTTCTCTTCATAGGGTGTGCTTAATAGAAATACATATTTTATTTAAAACGTTAAATAATGCATACCTTACTATAAGGTCTTCTAACGGTCTGGACTCGCCAGAGTTCATCAACTTTATAAAAAATCACATACCGTCAAGAACAACCCGACAAACAGATTTTTTCCATTTTGCCTGCATGCAGGACCTATCTTAGGATAAATTCTACAATTTCCCGCATTTGTACGCAATATAACGCACAATTTAACAATATCGACGTTTTTCACAATATCCTATCAAAATATCGAACCGAAGTAATGCGTACGACCACAAATTGATGAATTTAAAATGTATCTAGAGCATCTCCTCTCCCGATCCTATCTTCGTCTTCCCCCTTCCTTCTTATTTTGTTTCTTTCTTCCTTAATTATCTTCAAATATAAAACACCTGTTTATACCAATGTTAGCACAATAAACTTTGTTGGCTTACCTTTTGTTAAACTTCCTTTGTATATATATATATGTTATATTTGTATTCAAGCTGTTTGTTTCTTACAAATAAATGAATGAACATATAGGTACATTGAAACTAATCTATTGAGAATCCTATTTTTGGTATGTGTTTACCTTTTTTAAAAATGTTTTGAAATTTAGGCTTATGAAAATCACATAAGACATTCACAAACGCGATAATATATTTACTGATAATATACTTACCCACTTGTTTCAATGTATATTTTTATATTCCTTTCTCCTCATTTTGTCATTTTACACAAATACTTTGGTTTCAAAGAAATGTATTGTAGACTTAGAGGTAAACAGGTTTATATTTACTATTAAGTAGCCATAAGATGGAATAACAAACTAACTATTTTTTTAATACCATAGTTATTTTCTACGCAATACATACCCGCGTAGAATATAGTCATAATCGCTTCAGTCTGTATTCATATTCATATGACAACATTCCTTCCAATAACAGGAATATAAGTGTTTTTTTTTTAAATTTTATTATTCGCCTGAAATGTTGTTATTGTCTTAAAATATTATTCTTGATGAATTGAGTCAATGAATAAAATCAAAATAGATAAAATGTTTTAAAAAGCTCCGGCTTTTACAACAACCTCGAGTTATCTTAACGACTTTGAAAACAATTAAAGTCTAAAGTTGTTTATAAATTTGAACTCTAAATGATAATTGCAATTAGAGAATGCCAATTACGAGTCCTAACTTTATGATTATAAAAAATATTTTCCTAAGATTCCATTAATATTAAACACGAGGTAAATTCATTTGTATCCATTTTATGAAGAAAGAAGTGTGAACATTTCAAATTTTTTTATGGTTTTTCATAATTATACTACCAACTAACTAACCATCACACCGTTTCACTACGAGGATAGGCAGAGAGGATAGATTACCACACAACTCTGTCTAGGCACATACACCTTGCTTCATTCATATTCATACAGTGTCTCATAAATATTCTTCAGTTAGTCTGACTCTTGACATGCCCCGACTCAGGTATTTAATTTCAACTTCAAAACGTTTAAAATTTTACAAGTTGAGACGCTTTTAAAAACATTGAAGTAATGTTATTGAAAAATTGTTTTTTTTTCTACACTATTCTTCACATCTCTCTATACTTAATTAGATATATTATATTACCATACTATATCATTAAAAGCTTTTTGCCTACTATTTTTGAATAATGGCACTTAATATGAACTAAATTTGTCAATTTGAAGTCCTAAAACGGGATTTGTTCCTAGTGAGGCAGTCAAAGCTTTCTTACATTTTGTCGTGTTATGACATTGTGCATATTTTATACTATCAGCAACAAAAGTTATCGGTTTAAAAACAGCTTCGTTGATGCTAAATATGTCAATATCCGAATTAATTCTGTTCAACAACAAGATTGCCCTCCCCACCGGCATGACCATTGGTTGGTCAGTTTTCATTTCAAACCTTCCACAATCAATCTGAGGAAATGTGTTGCAATGTGGACATCCCTTCTGACTCGTAAATGGTTCACTCCGAGCATCCAAGAGAAAGTCTGTAGGATAGATCCGCTGGTAGTAGCCATACTCCCTCAGGTAGAGAATTGTCTCCTGAACCCTCTCCAATATGAATGAATACTTCACCTGATATGGGCTCTATATTATCGACCCACGCTCATGTTTACGCTTTACTAATGAATTGAATAAAATTATGAAATCCCGGGTATCTCTAAAATTATTTTGCGTGTTATGTCTTCAACTTCTTCTACTGTTCACTTCCGCATCATACATTACCAAGATATCCTTATTCCTCTATGTGCTATATATATGCCCATACAGTCTAAGCGTCCCTTTATTAAACTTATCCGTTATGCTAACATCAACCATACAGTGTGTTACTATACATACATCTTGGGAATCCATAATTCATATTGTAGTATGTTTAAAAAACTTTAGGCAAGACATTCTCTGATGAAGATACGATTCGTAGAATTACGTACACTGATCTCTTTTTTTACACGGTACTATGGGCAGAGAGGTATGTGAAAGGGGGCTAGGATAAACCGGACAGGAAGACTCTGCAGAATGACGATGACGAAGAAGATCCAATAACAGCGTGTTCAATTCTTCAAGGCCTACAACTGGCTGATAAACTTGACTAACAAATGATCACAACCTAGAATGAGCTCTGCAATTTCAACTGGATTTGACAGCTTGCATAGTTTGTTACAAACAGTCATACAAGGAACTCACAAAAACAGTCACAGCATCGCTGAAACAGAATTTTTGTTTAAACCCAGTAAACCCGAAAATTTGGAAAGAAATATTACACAGCCTCTGAATATCTCAAGTGATGATAGCGATGTCGTACGAAATGTGCGTAAACGGGTTCGTCTATTATCTGATATTGATAGTGAATAATCTTTGTAACGATTTTTTTAAGTACGTAATATGATTTGATTATGATTTTTTATCGAGGAATTCATTTTTTTAAATTTTTGTATTCATTAATTATTTTTACATGGTAATGCGTGGAAAGTATCCACCGTGTAAAAATATAGTCCACGTGTAAGTAAAATGGTTTAATGAAAGAATGAAATTCATAAAGTTGTTTTTGTTGTATTGTTTCCCTAAATTCACCTCTGCAATTCGTTTTTCACGAACAAAACATCACGTCAAAATTATGTGATTACAATATATATATTTTTTATCAACTGACCTTGTTACAGAAAAAGAACAGCATACACGTAAAACATGAATGAAGTAATGACGAAAATATACATTTGAGAGAATATTCATATCAAAGCCTGAAAAAGTTTTTGATATAGTCCATGATTTTAGATACTAAATTCTTCGGAGACATTTTTCGTACAGACTGACCAACATCATTTAGACTAGTACCAAAATTTTCTAAGCCCTGGCTTGAGTTAACAAGTCTCGACATTCTATCTGGATAGCGGAGAATGGTATCCATAATTAATAGAGTGTTGATTGAAGAAAAGCAATTATTTTTTTCTGAGTTTACGGCAAGGATTGTTGAACTAGAAGAGTCGAGTCGAGTCAATAATACAATTTGAAGATCATTACAACTAGGTAAAAAGTGGAAAATGTACGTACATTTTTGAACCTACCTGAATAATTTTATATTATTTTTTTATCCAAAAGAACATACAACACAATAATAATACTTTTTTAATTAACGTATGGCCAATTTTTCGAAGTATCACCTCAGGGGCGCTTTTTATCCAACGTATCTACTTATGTACCTTCACTTAATTACGGACACATTAAACGCATCCCTTTTAAAATGTGAGAGATATTAAAATTTAACTTTTTTCTCTTAAAAAAAAAAAAAACAAAACAAAATTGTTTTCAATAACATGTACATTTTACACAGCTTGAAATTATGCACTTTAATATCATAAAAAGTCGATAAACAAGATTTGGTTTTGAGGGGAATAAGTTGTCTCATAATCTTCTAGAGAAAAAATGGATGAGAAGGAAACATACGATTAACTTGAATTATGAAAAATATAGTTTTCCCTCTTTTACTAGTTATTCCATTTCATATTCCGCGTATCCCCGCCAACAAATAATTCATTTCAATATTTAAAAGCATTACGTGGTAAAGGCGTTTGTTTATATATTTAAATTAGCGCCATCTGTGACCGCGTATTACGTTTCGTTTAGCCTTAAGCAAAATACCGAATCACCATCACTTGCCAGTAATTTTTAAAACCATCAAAATTCAAAATACGGAAGTAAAACCACTGCCACCAAAAATGGGTGGCAGGATTTAATTGCCGCGAAAAATTCCATCTCATCGCGGCCCGGTTTATTTGGGCGACGCGTCGGGCGCGACACGTGATCTCCTCGCGGAATGGAATGTCAGCGCCGCATCCCAGTGCCATATCCCGCCACGACCCGGAGCAGAGCCAAGCAGCGCCATACAGCGGAATCCAGCGAAATCAAGCGCCGTGCAGCCCATACAGCGCCCCCAGCGCCCCCAACGCCAGGGGCGGATTGACCCGTAGGAATACTCGGAATTTCCCGGCGGGCCCGATATACGAGATATGACCAGAATAAAGGTCAGCAATATACAGAATTAATAATTTTTCTATATCGTTGCTTGCAGCATGTTGCTTTTATGGAGCGCTTTAAAGGAACAAAAATGAATAAAATTATATCGATAAAGTATTGATTCAAAAAGAATAAAAATAAATCAATGAGTTAGTACTTATGTCGACGTTGGTAACAACCCATTTACCATAGAACAGTTTATTATTCTTCTTGGTGGGTCGGTAGCATGATATATATGTATATATTACCGTTGCTGTGAAAATCTATGTATTTTGTAACATTTGCATATTAAATCACAATTCAGCACAACAACTTTCTTTCGAAATATGTTCAAAGTTATTTTCAAATATATCTACGAAGCATGTTTATTTAAAAAAAAATCATTTAATCAATAAAAAATTTCACTATTATATCGAGGATATTGACAATTTGTTTTAATGCCAAATTACAATAAAATGATCTACTGCACTTTGTATGTCTCCAAAGTTTTATATGTTCACAATAGGCGCTTATTCGTGCTGTGTTATTTACAGATATATATTTTTTTATCTCACTGCAAGGTTCCAGGCATCGCCCCCAAACATGCGATACATGTACGAGAAGATCACCGCACGAGCGGTTCCGCCGAAATCCGTACTGACGTTCGTTAATAATTTTCTTCTGAAACACAAAACAAAACTCCTTCATTTATCGGGCATCACACATCTTTAACACGCAATACTCACAATTTGACATCTTTAACTCTACATCATACTCCATAAAGTCACACCGGCGATCTATCGAGCCTTTACAACTTCAGATACCTACTCACCTCATACTACCACCAGTCCATTACTTTTTTCTTTATATATATGTACAATATTTTTTCTTGTTCTAATATTAATATAAAATCACATAAATACATTTCAACTAGATCGACCCCCCCCCCCCACCCCCCTCCTCCTAACCCTTTCATTTTCAGACCCCATAACAAATAACTTTTAAATTTATATTTCTTCTTTATTTTGTATAATTATCGTTTTAATTTTATTTAGTTTTCTTCAAAAATCACTAGATTCACTCATAAATAATAACCATGTGCAAACCTGTAAATGGTCAAATTTATATCACTTTTTTATAATACTTAATTTTTTTATGTAAA
Source organism: Halesus radiatus (assembly GCA_022606495.2). Taxonomy (NCBI): domain Eukaryota; kingdom Metazoa; phylum Arthropoda; class Insecta; order Trichoptera; family Limnephilidae; genus Halesus; species Halesus radiatus. The sequence goes on along the minus strand of JAHDVE020000149.1, from coordinate 12,651 downwards.
CGTCAAAGTAATGGTCTCCCAAATACACAAAAGAAAAAAATAAATATATATAAATATATCTTACCATTACATGCCTACCCATAAATATTTATTATCTACCTCATTTTTGTCCTATTTTTTCATTCCAATATTGTATTACCTGCAGAGGATCTCATTTTTTTGATTTTTTATAATAGACATTAAAAAAAGACAATCAATCCCAAGTTACAACATTACTTGAGAATCTCGTACTATCATCACGGTAAGCGAAAGATGTGACGAGTTCTTAACTTCTATATTTTATCCTTTCGTTGTTTCTTAATTGCTTAAATATTTCTCATATTATATTTTATGTTTTATACTTTTTAAAATCCGAAAGGCGTTAAATGATTCAATTAAATAAATGACGAATATGACAAAAATCCAAAAAATCGCGTTTAATATATTCAATTTCCCACTATTTTATCCAAGTGATTTTTTTCATGAGGACAAAAATTCTGTATAAAGAAAGAACCGTTCCTTATTTGGGCCTACTTCGATTGCCATTTCATCCCTGGAGAGGGGTCACGGATAGCTTTTTAGCCTAAAATCTAGATAGATTCTCATGCCACGGAGAATTGCGCGCCAATACGACTACCACTGGGGGGGTCCAATTCGTTTGTTCGTATTCTCGAATTCAATTTTCTCGCTACTAGGCTTTAGGTTGTTTTTTTTGTTTTTTTTTTTTGTTTTTTTTTTGTTTTTTTTTTAATTTTGCTTGGCCTCTTTGGTTGACTTGTCACTGCAAATTTTTTGATTATATGTTGGGTTGGAACAAAATATTTTTTAAAGCTGTTGCTGTGTGATGGTTTTTATGAAGAATTGAATAAAAATTTGTTTCTGAAATAATTTGTTCATCCAGTTAAGAGAAGCTTTGTTATAGTTTTTCATGGTAAGCTTGCAATCATGTTTCAAACCCAAATAGATTAAATTAGTTACGTATTCAGAACATTTCATGAAATTACGTGACATGACCAACCTTAATGAGATATACTTTAGAATAAAATTTAAAAAAGAGACATAAAAAAAGACTCTGAAGAGCTGAAAAAGCATCAAAAAACAAAAAGTACAACATTACCGTGAATTCAAAGTGCTTGCAATTATGACCCTAAAAAACTAATATTCAGCGAATATTTTTAAATTCTCGCAATTTACCGATTAGTAATTACAATAGAGGTTGATTACGTTTGCTCAAGCAACACCCGGAGTTAATTCAAATTTTTAACTTACCTATGAAGAAGAAAATCTGATTGTAACAAGCAGCAAAAATTCTGTGGTCGTAAAATTTGCAAACCTCCAGGGTTAATAATGTTTACTTCAGAACCACTTTTTGTAACTTGCCAGGTCACTTCCAACTTTTTTTTTTGAAACTTATATACATTCAGCTGTCAAAATTTTATCAACTATATATATAAAAATCATTGTAAGTTTGTTTGTTTGTCCTCGATGTTTTCGAAAACTACTATACTGGTTTCGCTGAAAATCGCACAGTTTATTTTTATTAGTATCGTAAGGTTTAGAAAGTAGTTTCAATAAAATCCAATATGTAAAACTGTTGCTATAATGTTTTAAAATTAGTATGAAAAACATTGAACCCGTCATGTTTTATTTAGCCCATATAACTCCCTGGTTAGCCACAGATTGCATATTCAAAAGAAGACGGTTTTTTTGGTAGAATATTTTAAAAATTGGAAAACACGAGTAGGTACCTACTTAAGACCTTTATTATTTAGATATATTTTGAAAAAATAAACGATTGAAATTAAATAAAATATTCAAATGAATGTTTATTTATTTGGAGATTGTTACTTTCGCTTTCAAATCAATTATGGCACCCTAATGACAAGCGAAAATTCGCAACTTCATAACTTTATTAAAAAAAAAAATCCCGAGCAAGGCCGGGTACACATCAGCTAGTGATGAATAAAAACGATTTTAAAAAGTGTGTTAGCCGGAAAATAAATACAACTATTATTTAAACCAGTATCTTTTGGGGATTTGTTCCAAAGATTTCTCTTGTTTCTCAAAAAACACAGTTATCCAGTACCAATCTAATCAAGAGCGCTTTATAGCATTTATAAAATGGTTAGCAAATAAACAACGTCATCTATAATACATATCGTCCAGTTATTAAACGTAGCAATAATGATAATACTATAATAAAAACAAATAAATTTGTTGTAGACCACTTTTATTTTATTAAAACTCTACCGGTTTCGGAAGCACCCTTCCTTCATCAGGAGAATATTATAACTAACTTATGATATAGAATATTGACAAGACATATAAATTTTAGGTGTTGGAGTGGGGGGTAAGCAAATAGGTAGGGTTAATTGTAGGATTTCCGGGAAGAACACAGCGCTTTATTCGAAAAATATTAAGAATGGGACTAAAAGATAAGTTAATTTGGTTATTTAAATAACCAAATTAAAGTAATAAGTTAATTTGGTTATTTAAATAACCAAATTGACTTATCTTTTAGTCCCATTCTTAATATTTTTCCAATTAATCGCTCTGTTCTTTCCGCAAATCCTACAATTACCCCTTCCTATTTGCTTACCCCCCACTCCAACATCTAAAATTTATATGTCTTGTCAATATTCTATATCATAAGTTAGTTTTAATATTCTCCTGATGAAGGAAGGGTGCTTCCAAAACAGGTAGAGTTTTAATAAAATAAAAGTGGTCTACAACAAATTTATATGTTTTTTATTGTAAATTATGGCGAGCCACAAAGTTAATGCTTTTTACAAATATGTAATAATAATACTCTCCGCAATCATCTCTTGCATTATAAAACATTTACAGACCATTAATGTAATTACGGATTTACTCCGGTCAAACAGTTAAGTGCATTAGTCTGGAATATTAAACGAGAACCTATTTTTGATTTCCAAATACAGTTTTTAAACTTTAAACGTATCTACTAGTAGAGGATGATGAATTTAACGGCGAGATACCAAAATCAATTTCCGCCCACGCTAAAAGCAATCCTGCACGTTTGTACTTTACTTCTACTTTTACTTTTGGCAGATTAGAATAGTTAAGTTTTGTACATAAACATGTTTATTTTTAAGTTAGACAAGTATGCATTTGTGAAGTAAAACAATATACGAAATTACAAAACAAGCCAATTTCAAATCTACTTTCCAATTAAATGTAACAAAATGATGGTATCTACGCAATAATTAAGTCAGCCTATGAAATGAAGAAAATTCAAAAGTGTTATCAATATTTTTTTAACGACGTAAAGAAACTTGTTTCTCTTGTTTTCTTTTCAGTCCTTTATTTTTCTATAACAATTCAGGCGCTGCAACACTGATTATTGTGATGCATTTTCTTACAGATTATTATAATTGTGATTCATATTTGAACAATCAAATGCGTACTTACAGTCGACGTCGGAAGAAATATTGAAACAAGAAATACGTGTTACACTGCAACTGTCTCACTCCTGGATGCATCATCACACTAAAAAGGGGTGTTGTAAAACAAAAACAAAAAAATGGGAGGCGGGTATGGGTACTGCCGCCCGGGAATCACTATTTGGATAACCAATACCTATATGGTAGTTCGCTACGATTGGTGACTTATCAGGAATGCCTGGGTTCAGAGCGTGAGGTTTTTCTAGGCGGCGAATGCATCTGACCACCAGTTGCATGATGGGCCAAATCGGGATGCCGGGAGGCCGGTTGATGGAGACCACTTGACTCTCGACCCATCGCCTTGCAGCAACGTAGCAGGAATGGATTAATGCGTTCGTCACTCCTGGACACACTGACCCCCCAGATTCCTACCCACCCTCATAGCATTTTCTCTTCCTATAACTTTCTTTACTTCCTTTCTTAAAAAATCCTCCATCAGGGCTTTCTATGGAGATAATGTTAAAAAACAATAGTTAAAAAAAAACCTTTTGTTGTTCTTAATTCGATTCACAATTCTGTTATTTTATATATTATATATTCTATATTATTCTTATATTATTTATTCCTATCTTGTTTACACCACTGTTTATACCACAACCTGCATATTTGCCAGTAAATCACAACGGGTGGTGGCAAATGGACATGGCACGGAATCCACAAATTACCACTCCATATTTCGTTACAAAAATGTTAATATTTTGAAACTTTATGTGGCTTTCTGATTTATTGCTAGGGACTCCAGTAAGAAAAGCTTTTCAATTTACTTAAGTAATTTTTATGGAAATAAGCTTTATTGCTGGAGTTTTTTTTTTGTAGATATACCTCATTTATTAACATTGTACGTAGATATCATAAATCATTGTTAATACATACAAAATTCGTTAACACGACACACAATCTCAGACAAAAGTTTTTTTTCATGCGCCAATTATAATGTATTTCTAACTTAGTATTTACCCATCGTGTTAAGGCGATGAAAAATTAGTTAAATCAACTTTTTTCAATTAACACTTAGCACACGTACTTTACAGATAGGGTGCTTATTGTGCTAAGATTAAAGCGGGTCTTAGGAACCAAATTATTTAAAAAATCGTATCCGATGTAAAGCATTATTACTTCGTGTGCGTAGAAATAAAATTAAAATAATTTTTTCTTTAGTTCCTCCATAACTTATTTAGTTTGCTGTTTTTCCCCACATATATATCTATGTTATTCAATGCCGTTAGTATCTAGAAAAAAATCATATATATAATGTTATAAAATATTCTCCTCTTTTATTTGTACCTAGCATGGTACTAGGCATGGAACTGGCACTGAATGCTGTAGAAATGAGATTTCTGAGGCGAATGTGTGGTAAAACCATGTATGATCTATGAAAAATTTTGAGATTCGAAAAACATGCAAGGCTGAGAAATATTGAGAATAAGACGCATAGATGGTTTGGGCATGTAGAGCGAATGAACGAAGAAAGGAGTGTAAGGAGAATATATGACGCGAATATGAATATAAGAAGCCTGGGGTGTCCGAGGAAGACATGGCACGATCAAGTGAATCAAATATTTGAGTCGGGCCATGTCAGAAGTCGAAATAACAGAAGAGAATGTATGAGACGTTGTATGAATGTGAATGAAGCAAGAAATGTATGCGAATATCGAGTTGTTTTACCGTCCGTCCTCTCTGCATACTTCTGCGGAGAAACAGCCTGATGGTTAGTTAGTTAGTTAGCTTATATATAATGTTATGTGATCTCTAAATACGTATAATATGAATATTTCTAATTTTGAAACTGTCAATTCATGGTGGAATTCCATTTAATTTTTATTTTCTTATTAAAAATAACTTTTTTCAACTTTCGACCTTTTGGCCGGACCGGTTTCGCTCTATCACGGGCATCGTCAGACTAGCACAATTAAAAGTAAATCTGTGATATATATAGCATCTATGTCCATAGTTCGGTGTTATATTATCTAACATATGAATGTTATAGTATCTAACATATGAATGTTATAGTATCTAACATATGAATGTTATATTATCTAACATATCAATGTTATGGTATCTAACATATGAATGTTATGGTATCTAACATATGAATATTATAATATCTAACAAATGAATGTTACAGTATCTGACATATGAATGTTATAGTATCTAACATATGAATATTATAATATCTAACATATGAATGTTACAATATCTGACATATGAATGTATAGTATCTAACATATGAATATTATAATATCTAACATATGAATGTTACAATATCTGACATATGAATGTTATAGTATCTAACATATGAATGTAAATAGAAAACTCATAATAAAATACCAAGGTAAAATGTAACTGGGAATTTTGTCACAGACATCAAAGGCGAACTTTAAGAAGAACATTACCCTGATGTGCACCAATTATAACAGAATAAAATATTTTAAAAACCCATTAAAATACACCCGATTGCCCGTAGTTCAAATAACTACAGGAGAAAAACTGATATAAAATTTATTTTAGCAAACCAAACGGAAATCACAGGGAAAAATAAAACAGAAATAACCATTCCAATAAGATCTGACACGAATGACTTTTTATATATTTTTTAATAACCCACTGATTCAGTAAACGAACACAAAGTAGTTTTTAAAAACATAATAGCATACAGTACCGTCAGCAATAAAACAAATTTCATGTCGTAAATAAAAACAGTATTAGAAAGCACGGGGACTCAATCCTGACATCGATGCTATATATACCATAGATTTAATTTTAATTGCGCCAGTCTGACTATGCCCGTGATAGGGCGAAACTGGTCCGGTTGAAAATAAATAAGTGGAAAAAGGTTATAAAGTTTTTTTCATCTAAAAAATCATTATAATATGAATACTTTAATCCACATTGTGACGACTTATTTATATGATTTTATTTACTCCCACCTCATTCTAATTTGGACATATTTTTAAAAAATAATGATTTATTATCGGTAAAACCGATTTAGTTAGAAAACAATTAAAATTCAAAATTCTGTGAGGTTTTCATATTTATAATGTGTTTCCTCGTATTTAGCTGATAATGTTTTCTTAATTGATTTATTCATATTATTTTCATAATACGAACATTCTGATAAGCGGTGAGTATTTACTTATAAGTTCGAACATGGCATTAAACGCGGAAACAGCTGTCACTTTATTAAAAAACTAAAAATAATTGCAAAACTTAATAATAACATTATTAAATTTGATTTACATTATTTTTTTTTAAAATTAAATGGATTTCAATAAATTAAACACAAAATAATTAGTGAATACTTCAAATCGTAGTATTAATTTGCATACATAAAACACATATTCTGTTATTTTCTAAGTAAATTAAGTTAGGTTATTTAGTACAAATTTTCTTGCTCTTTTGTTATGTGTACTTTAAATTTAATTATTTATTCCCCTATTTTATTCTAAGTTGTATAAATAAAGTAAGTGAGTCTGCTGCTTATGAATATTTTAATTTAGTGTGTTAATTTGCACACGAGTAAATATAGCATATCTGTTATTTTCTATTTAATCATTGACGAAGATAATATTAACACATTCCAAATGAACCACGAAACCGAAAAAACAACAGAAAATATGCCATAAATTGAAGTGGTCTCCTTAGCTAAGTTGGTTAAGCGATTACCCCGGATAAGCAGAGGTCCTGGGTTCGAGTCACAGATGCAACTAAAATCTTTTTATTTTCTGTTGTTTTTTCGGTTTCGTGGTTCATTTGGGATGTATTAATATTATCTTCTTTAATGATTAAATATTACAATGAGGTTTACAAACTTCAAGATGTTATAAAAAATAAATTGAATATTTCTTTCCATAAGTAGAGGTCCTGGGTTCGAGTCCCAGATGCGACTGAAATCTTTTTATTTTCTGTTGTTTTTTCTAAATACCATTTATGACAATACCTCCATCTCTTGACAATTGATGGCAACATGCCATACTTGCGCCCTCAAGCGGCCCGAGTTGTACGAATTGTTTTTTCATACATTTTGATAGAATTTCTGTGAAATATGTTCTTAATAAATTATAGAAATTCAAAAAATAAGTATTAGGTCACACATGATTTTACTCCTTTTTTGCTCATGTATATATTTTTTTTTTTAGAGAATATTAGGATTGTATTAACATTTAAAGCCACGCTGCTCGCGCCCTGTCGTAATTGTTTACAAAGCAAATAAAATTACATCTTCTCATCATTTTCATGGACGTCAAAATACTGGCAACGTGCTACACTGCCCCCTCTTGCGGCCCTGGCTATAAGCTTACAGGCCGTATTGCTGTAATAAATATTTTATTATCTTTGTAAAAAATTAGCACAGTGCGCGAACATTGAGGTTTTAAATGTGAATACAATCTTAATAGCCTCTTTCAAAAGGATATACATCAGCAAAAAAGGAGTAAAATCATATGTTAGTCACTTAATACTTAATTATTTGAATTTCGTATAATTTATTAAGAACATATTTCAGGGAAAATCTATTAAAATATACAAAAAAACCCAATTCGTACAACTCGAGCCGCTAGAGGGTGCTAGTGTAGTATGTTGGCATCTCAATGTATGGTAAATGTTAAGAGCTGGCGTATTAGTATGTCTACGGTATTTGATAAAAGGCATTTTAATTTTAATGAGTCTAGTTTTTGGCCTGTTAATTCGTGGTGAAATTCCATTGTATTAGAATTGAAATTAAAAAACTTTTGTAAAATATACCATGTATAATCAATACAATTATTAGAGACATTTCTTTTCCATTTACAAATCCACGGGGAATTAAGGAACTGGCTTATTTAGTAGGTGTACCAGGATGTAGAAAAAATACAGTAACGTAGACTACTTCCATTTTTAAAAACACGATTTAAAAAAAAAAAACTTTTAATACAATTATTTCAAAGCATGAATCAACTAAAAGGGAATCAATGGTTCGTTCAGAAGCGGAAATTCAACTCATAAAATACAAAATACCTTATTAATATCTTACTCTTCTACGCACAAAAATTGAATTAATAATTCTCCGAAGGCTTTGTTATGATTAGATATAAATTATGTTGTAAATTAGTTTCCGGTGGAGTTGCCAGCAAGTTAAAGATTTCCTTTGTATAAGGTGGGTGCCTACTAGCAACTACCTTATGGCCCGATGCTAAAATTACCGAAAAAAGATTTAATACACTAATAAATGCATATTATACATACTAGAAAACTACAGGCAAGCTTTCATTAAATTATAAGATTTCTTCATCGGTGGCCTCCAATGCGAAAAATTTGCTTAATAAAATCAAGGAGATTTAGTTTTTCATATCGTCTAAAAATACTATTTCCTTGTAGATGTATGCAGATTATGACTAAATTCCATACACTCACGCACTTTCTATTAGGCTATGGATCTTTTGTATGCATCCAATTTATAATTTGCTCTATAAATGCCTTCCTGAGTCTTTCCCGACTTCTTCCATCCACTTCAGCATCATAACATAACATTATCCTACCAGTTTTTTTTACAAATTCTTACAAATGAATATATATAAAGTCTTAAACTCTTTTTTATAGCCTAAACGGAGAGAGAAAAAATACATTTATAAATGTTGAACCACATAATATTGGCATATATTCCATATTTTAATCAAATTTAATTGATTAAAAATCACAAAATAAAGAAAATCTAAAAGCAGTTTAAATTTCGTGAAAGTGTGAATCTACAATTAATTTCCAGTGAGATAAATATTATTTTAAAAATAGTAAGTTGAGGTAATATTAGAATTAAGGCCGTTTTTTTTCTTGTACGTAATGAACAATATTATTTTGATCTTTTTTTAATAACGCTTTACATTTTAAGAAAGGTTCATTTTGAATTTTAGCTTGTCGAAAGAAAAAGTTCATACAATTTATGTTTATTTATTTGGGAAAACATACAGATATATAATGTACATTCTAACAAATGAAGTTATTAACTATTTTTAATTTTGTATAATTTTTCTTTTTATTTATTTTTTATTATAAATTTTGATGTTTACTAATATTTTATGTACAAGTGAACTAAGAAATCAAGTACATAGTATGTATTTGTCTGTATTATTCTAACAATTAGTTGATAATTCAATGTAATCATAATGTTAAGTATCATGGTAAAATCATTTCGTTTTGATAATTGGTGTTTTTTCATTAAAAAAAATTGTTTGTTATAACCATTTTTAGTTTAATTTATTACTATTACTGATTGCACCCTTATATTAGATATTACTCATTGTGAACACAGCCAAAAATAGATAACTTATATTTAATATTGCAAATTATTTTGTATGTTCTCAAGGGTGAAACATCTTCTTCTGGTGCCATTTACTATCGAAGGTTGGCTGTCATCTTTACCCTGCACCTGCAGCCCGAAATACCTCAGCGGAACTGCACTAGTATCGGTCACGCAGATTAAGAAGTGCGCAGTCTTCGTCTGCAACGTCTACAAACAAAGTATAAGTTAAACAATATTATTTATCATAATTTGTTCGCTAACAAAATGTTCATAATCTTTATATATTACGAGTATTAAATAATGTATTCTATGAAATTTTACCATGCCGCCTAGCCCAGGTAGTACCGTATTTCCCTGGAAATATCGGATACCCAGTTTCGAACATAATGTTTACGACTTAATTATGTTATATTGATTAAACACGCCGGCTTTGTGATATTCAAATTATCCCATTCAACGCGAGCCCAATGCTCATAAAATACGACTAAAATTCAACTCGACATAAATATTGTAAGTCTGTGATTAATAGAGATAGGTTATTCCTATAGAAACGATTTTTTGTTATTCAACACGAAAATAATATTTGCACACTGTTGGGGTGTGCGAAAAAAGTAACTTGAATGACTTTTTTTAATATCAATTGGTATTGTAAAGGCTTTATTGTAAAAAAAAGTACATAAAACAGGCGACATACCCAAAACACACATAAATGAATTTTAACATTTTTTAAAAATAATTAATAAGTACACTAAACATCAGTAATATTCGATGTAAAAGATATAGTAAAATTAATTAAAGTTACTACACCTACGTAAAAACAGGTTTCACCTAGTAAGGTGGGTAGTGTAAACCGTAAAAAAAATATTTTTGTAACATACTGTAGTTGTATTTAAACCCATATTGTATGAAACTGTATTACATTATCGTCGTTAACGTTAATTTATCGACACTGAAGCTAAAAAACTGAAAATGACAAGCAGGTATACACTTTTTTGGTACTTACTATTGACTGTTTGATAAAAGGCATGATCATAATTATCAGCTTATATAAATGAAGACTTACAAAATAAAGCGAAATGGCTGAAGTTAAACAAATAAAAACTGAATATAACGAAATGAAAAATATGGAAACAGGCAATAAATCGCATAATATAAGTGTATCAAACGTGTCTAAAGAGTAGATTAATTTAAGCCGATAAACTTATTTCTTTATAACCAAATATAGATTATTGGACAACACATGCAATACTGAGCCGAGAGCTGATAATGCACCACAAAGGCAATATCGAGCAGAGATTGCATAACACATGCAATATCGAGCAGAGATTCCACCACAAATGAAATCTATTTGATTGCACATCACACGCAATACCAGCACATAATGTTCGGCTACGCCATGCGCTCTATAAATAGCGTACGCAAGGTGGTATGTGCCCTCTTTTCACATCAACCGCAGAATCTCGACCTCCCGCTACCAGACAAGAACAGTCTTCTACACCCAGCCACAGCTGACGTCACCACCCGCTACCTCTGCGACCGACCATACTGGCAGGTGCCATAAGGCAAGTACGCTCGGAGCGACAACATCTCCATTGGAAAACTACAAAACGTGTGCCGGTGCCTAAATATTTACACTCTTTTTTTTGTGCGGGTTCTACGCATCTCTTATAATAAGGTTAAATTTGAGGATTGATGGGGAAGATATTGAAAAAGTAAATAAAATTGAATACCTAGGTGTAATATTGGATTAAAAACCATCTTTCACAGCAAATTTTGAATATGGTAGGGTAAATTATCTTGGAAGACTAAGAAATAAATTATATAGAAACACCGCAGAGCTAATCTATTAAACGACAGTTGCTCCACACTTGGACTATTTTAATTGCTCTACGATATTATATTTAGCCAATAAAGGAAATCTAAACAAGCTAAAAATTATTCAAAACAGAGCAATGAAATGTATATTAAGGACAGGCACATATACAAGAATCAATCTTCTAATAGAAGAGCTTGATAGGATTTCAATAAAAAAGAAACTGCTATGCAATGTGTTAATTTTTATTCAAACAATTCTGAATAACCAAATGCCAAAATATTTTATGGATGAAAATGTTTATTTATTTTAAATGTACATAATTATGAAACCAGGAATGCAAATGGAACTAGATTACCGCATATAAGAAAAACAGAATTACAGAATTGCTTAATATATAGAGGACTTAAAATGTGTTGAGATGCCTGAAAGTCTGAAAAATGACTGTGTTTAAAAATAATTGTTATACTTACTGTTCCAGATACTTCGGGGTCCGGTACATAGACTGTAGTATAGGGTGCTGGTCAAGTCGTGGCAGTAGCCGTAATGTTCAGGGCGTCGGGCTCGCTACCGGTCTTCAAATATTGTTCCTTTGCAAGGGGAAACAATCTCGACTTTTGTAATTTTGCGAACTGCTGTGATCAGGTATCCATGGATAAGAAGAGGCGAAGGTCCCAGGGGAAGCGAAGTCAAAGGCAGTTGTAGGTTGTTGTCGAAGTAGAGTTAGTAAGAGGTAGCGTTGGATTGAATGAAGAAGCGGGAGTGCCTTGGTACGGACGGTGCACCCGTATTCATACTCCCGGGCGCTACGCCGGGCGAGATGTTGCAGTGTGTCCCTAACTCGCCTGAGGCGAGGGTTTATGAGTTTGTGGCCTACGCTGTATAATGATCAGAAAATCGTTATATTTTTCAAGATATTGGCCATCTTATGTTCTTTCTCTCAACCCAAACTGCCTCTCTCTATTATCTTTATTTATTTCGTTATTGGGAATACAAGAAAAATATGGGGTCCAGGCCCAGTTACAATCAGGGAATTCTTACATATAAATCTTATGTCTAAACATATCTTTTATATTATTACCTTTTAATACTAAAAGGAGTCCCGTCTGTCTTTCTGTGATATT